>CM038793.1:156428636-156674877 GCA_021764765.1 Vicia sativa
CATGAAAATAGAAACTCATTTGAGATTTGTTTCACTATTAATCGTTATTCACGGGCTGAATACTCGTAATATTTTCTTAGGATTTACCTTGCTATAGTTATCACTTTGCTGATAATTGGTAATATCTTTAGAACTCGTTTGAGATCTGTTTCCATCATTTGTCTGTTATTCACAAGGCTGAATACTCAGTAATTTTTCTCAAGAATTACCTTGTTATAGTTATCACTTTGCTGATAATTGGTAATATCTTCAGAGCTTGTTACCATAAACTATCACAAGGTCGATAATTGGTAATATCATCTCCGCTACCTTAAACATTGTCACGAGGTCGACAAAGGTAATCCCTTTGTTTCCAAAGCGAGATGATATTCACATGTTTGGTGAATCTCTTTTTCCCAATGAGACATATTGCATGTTTTCCAACAAACAGATCCTCTTTTCTTAAATGATCGAGTCATCCTCACAAATTTTTCCCCACCATGTCATTTCTTTGATATTTCTCCGGTGAACTCGTTATGGTCATTTTGCATCACTCACATTTTTTGGTATCTTAGGTCCAAAATTTATGATTATGATATTTAAGTCTCTTTACACCTATCAAAATAAAGATATTCATCTTCATATCTCATGTTAAAGAAACCTAAATAGGGGCATCTGTCATACCCCAATTTTTGACCTAATATACCACCTCACATTTGCATCATTGCATCACTAACAGTTCAGAAGAGAATTAATCGGGTGTAGCATTCACAGGTCAAAATTAGGGTTTCATCAAATTTTCATCTGATTCAAGAGGCAACCAATTAGTGTTTGAGTTTTACTCACCTCATTTGATCTATCTTGATCAAATCATCAACCTCTAATCATCAGATACCCAACTTTTCTCTTTAATCAATCGAGGATCGACCAATTAGGGTTTTGGTCGAGCATGAGCAATCTCTGATTTTCTGATCAATGAATGACTTTTTTGGTTAGAGATTGATCATCATATCTTAAATACAACATCTTGACCTAATTTCTGGATTCAAAACATCACAGAAGTTCACAAACTTCATCAGTCAATTTCTGAAACATCTGATGAAATTTCATCTGCACAGAAAAGTCAAACTTTGACTTTTGGTCAACTTTTTCAAAACAAAAATTTTTCCATCATCAAAATACTTCAAATGATCCATCATGATCATAAAAAATCAAAGAATTTGTAAAAGTCAAAAAAAAGTCAAAATTTTCAACACTTAGAAAAATTTTCAAGTGTTAAAATTTTGTACTTTTTCCAAACTTCATGGCATTTTTTCACATAGTTCCACTTTGATTTGGAAAAAACTCAAAACATGAAAGTTGTAGCCCTTGAAACAAGATTTCCAAAATGTCCAAGAACTCTCAAATCCATGGAGTCTATCTATACTTTTGAAATTGAAACATAAGGCTCCATAACCATGGATTTCAAGGTCAAAACTTCAAAATTATAGGTCATTTTTTGATTTCTTCTTCTAGAAGCAATACCACCTTGCCAAATTGAGATAGAACTGATAAATATCAATTGAAGATAATTGTGAAAAGATAAGATCAATTTGAGATTTTAACACATGGTTAAAAAAGGAAGTTTCCTTTTCCTTTTACCAAAAGACTTTCTTGCCCTCTAAGGCAAGTTTGAATTACCAAAAGCCATTCTTTGTGCCTAACATTTCAGAACTCATGACCTATAAATAGAGGCATCATTTTCAAGTTCAAACACACCAAAGCCATGCAAGTACATGCTTTCACTCTTCATCTTTGAAAATTCATGAATCATAGTTCAATTTGTGAAAACTTGCAATTTTGAAAACTGATGAAAAACTTTGATCAAATTGGTGTCTAATATGTTTTAATATCCATTTGAAACTTGTTTGAAGCTTAAGATTAACACAAATCAAGCTAAAACTTAGAATTACATGCCATGTTCATCATCCTTGCCAAAACTGCCTTATCACTCGAATTCATAGGTTGGCTCGAGTAATTGATGTTCTGATCATCCAAACACCATCCATATACATCATAGACATGATACAAATCATAAACAACAACCTGTAACAGCTTTGACCCAGAATTCGAGTTTCCATTTTAAGCTTATGCAGGTGGACTTGGTTGGATTGATCCAGGTGATTCAAGTGAGCGCACCACTCATACACCTTCCACATAGGCCGAAGCTCAAACAATCATTAGAACACAACTGAAACACTCCTCCATCGAATTAGATTCTTCAATGTAAGAACTTGAAACTCGAACTCTATGATTCGTTGCCTTTAATCAAAAAAGCTCTTGGCGATTTGTTTTCTGCACCACTCACGATCTTTAACCCTCAATCAATTGACAAAATCATCAACCATACGTGATTTCAATTAGAATTTTCGCCTAGGGTTCTTCGTGTTCATCAGAAATTTAACCATGTTAGACCAAAAATAAATGAAATTAACAGCTACCATCATGTTCCTTGTTAAAATTCGTGCAAGTTTGATGTTTACATCATCCTTTTTCATTGAGAAACGAAGAATTTAGGTTTGAACAAGGATCGAAGAAGGTGAGGATGGAGTTCGCGCGTGTTCTTGTTATTTTTCAAATTCAAAATTTCCAATATAATATTAACACGTGGTTTGACTTCAATACACGAATGCATTGTTGCCCAGCCGTTGCCACTCACTTTTAAGTCACTATGCCACGATCCACCCATCGTGTCCCGGGTTCAAGCCTCCCATGGACCAATTTTTTCAAACTTTTCATTTTTTCTTCACCTTTTTTACAAACTTTAACATTTTTTAACCAATCAAAACTCCTCATTTTGAGGTGATTTTTTGTACACTTGTCAATAAATATATCTATTTTATGATAGTGCAAAAATTTTCAGAAAAAACCTTCATCCGATTATATTTTAATCGAAATAAAACTACTTTGAGCACTTTTCAAAACCACTTTAAAAGGTGATTTTTTCAAACTTTCGAATCCCGATTCTTTTCAAAACTTTTCATAAATGAATTTTACATTTCAAAAACACTTTAAAAACCATTTCTTCAAAACTTTTTTCATCAAACTTGCATCTTTTTCCATGATCGATCCGATTAAACGATAAAACCAATACAAGGATCCTCTAATGCCTCCTCGGCTAACAATACAAGGATCCATGGGCTTCTTAAAAGCATCCCCCTAAATCCAATCAATTTCTCCTCGAGATTTAGACGTTTATCATCTCTATGGAAGAAGTATCTCATCTATCACATCACATACAATCAAAAACTTTTCAAACTTTTTCAAACTCTTTTCAAACAAAAACATCTCTTAATTGTAAGTGGTAACGCTTGTACACTCAAGCAAAACACCCAAGCTAAAAGATTCAATCTTTTCAAACATCTTTCTTAAACATGTAAGTGGTAACGCTTGTACACTCAAGCAAAACACCTATAACTTACGATTTAAAGATTTTTAATAAACTTTTAATGTATGTGATGAAATAGATTAGTTTCATTAAGATGACATTTGTCTGCATAACAGTGGCATAACTAATATTGCTCCGACTTTCTCAACATCCTTTGAGAATACGAGGCACAAGGTCTCATCCTTGCCGAGCAAATTTCTTACCCTCGCACCAAACAAACCATAGATCCTCAGAGATCCGAGCTACAAATGCTCGATTCCCACTAGGATATGTATGCGTAAGATCCAAAGATCTTTGCGAGCATAATAATAACAAAACCTAGGATCCCACATAATCTATCATTCTTAAAATCCCAAAGGAGAAACTTTCCCAATCATAGAAATAGCAATTAAAACACACAAACATATCAAACATATTCATATATAAAGCTATATATAACTATATATATTTAGGGTGCTCCATCTATTCCCTTTATATAACAAACCCCCTTACTCAGAATCTCCCCAATGTGTTGCCTAGTTTGCGCTTAGTCGTTAACATATCAAAATCAATTGAGGGTATTAACAGCTTTCCCCTTTTTCATAATCATAAAATCATCTTTTCTTGTGTTTAAAATAATAAAGCTTGATGCTCGTGGCATATTTATAAACAAATCAAAAGAGTAAATCGTTTCGAGTTAGAGAATCTGAATTCATATTCGATTCCCTAGCGCGTCACTTGTTAACGCGAACAGATTGTTGCCTACGAAAAATGATGATAGTGTCATACCCCAAAATTTGCCCTCCATCTACTCAAGAGATTTCATACATCTATACTCAAGGATTCCTCAAGAGTTGATCAGACAAACTCTCTCCTAGACAATCAACCCAAACTAGGGTTTGGTATCTCTCAGTTCAAGATGGACTTCCAACATCTCCAATGGTCTTCATGCCTTCTCATATGCTTCAAAGATTCTCCATGTCAAGTTTCAAGCTTCACGCATCAAGTTTCTCACAATTGCTCGATTGTTGAAAATCACAGATTGACAAAAGTCAACTATGGTCAACATACACAAACTTCATAATCTTGGGTCAACATCCTCATTTGGAAGTTACATTCATCATTTGATCAAGGGTTGATCATGATTCATCAAGAAAACTCAAGATTTGCTCAAAAGTCAAACTTTCTAAATTAGGGTTTCTAGGTGAAAAGTCAACTGAACTTTGACTGATCATAACTTTCTCATACTTTCTCAGAAATTTTTCCACCACCTCTTGTTTTGAAGGAAATTCAATTTTCTACAACTTCATGTCTCACAAGAATGTCCAGAAAACGCTTCATTTGAGAGGTATAGCTCAAAACATTACAGGTCATTTTCAAAGTCAACAAAAAGTCAACTTTTTGTTTTGAAGATATATTGAGAATGGAAACTAAAATTGAGATGAGACTAAAAAGGTTGGTTAGAGGACTCTTAGAGCTTTCCAAAAAGTCCAAGAACACTCAAAAATGTGGAAAATTGAGGAAGATACACCATTCACAAGTTGGACAATTTTGAAGGAATGCACAAAGAGAGATACTTCTAAAAATCAAATTTTTTGCAAATGGGCTTGCTTTTTCTTCATCCAAACTTATTCCTCATACAATTAGGAATACCCAAGCCCAATGCCATGAATTTTTATTTTATTTTTCTATTTAATTTGGAATTTATTCATTTAAATACAAATTAAATTTAAAAATAAAGTATAAAATCAAAATTAATTGCAAGATTGATTTTTATTCTTTCCTTGAGACCCAAGCAACTCACAAAGGCCAGCAAATTTCGAAATTTGATCAAAATGGCAAGATTGGATTGGAAATTAATCAAGTTTTGAAAATTTGATTTTGTACAAAAATCAATTTTGATTTGCTTTGAATGTTGATTGATTCTTGCCAAAACCATCCCAAATCCATCCAAGATAAATATATGATGCATACCTATCAAGAGAGAACATAAAATTGCCCTAAGAACCCTATTCCAAAGCTCAAAACTGTGGTACAAGCAAGTGGCAGCCCTAGTTCCAATCGATTTCAATCAATTTTGAGGTGTCCAACACATTCCTTGACATCTCCGTAATCGATTCGACCTTCACTTTGCCAAAACCATCAAGAATCGTGGAAAACCGAAATTGGTTTGTTCTTGAAATTTCAAAATCGTATTCTTTCATTCATGCATTATTAATGTGATTTGTGTTTGTTTTGTGATCGTGATGTGTTTGCAAGCTCGGTGCTTTAATCGAATTTCCATGGCGGGAACACGATTGCCATTGTTAGGGTTTCGTGCTGCTTTAGGGTTTCACAAAATAGGAAAATTGGACCTCAAGACCAAGACCATTGCATTCGAATGATGTTTCCAATCGAACCATGGTCTTAGATGTTATTTATATTATGTATGCTGTGTTTTTGATTTTGTTATTCGTAGGCCGAGCAATGGCCGACCGAGCTTTCAAATATTCAAAACGAGGAAGACGATGGATGGCGCGAAGACGAGGCAGTCAGGAGGCGACGCGTGTTATAACCCACTCACTCCGGATCTCAAACAGTGAAACACACATGGCGTAGTGGTAAAGGCGTGTACTATTGGTAGATGCTCTCACATGTCTCCAGTTCGATCCCTGGCCATGACATTTTGTTTTTTACAAGTTTGCAAATCTCATATTTTTCATATTTTTCATTATTTAATATTTTGCATTGTTTTAATTAATTTCATATTTTTATTTATGCATTAAAAAATTGTCAAAAATTATTTTCTTTTTGCATTTGATTTCTGAAAATCTTTATTTAATTTATAAAATTAAAAAATATAATTTTGCATGCATATTTATTTTTATTCATATTTTTGCATTTAAATCACATTTAATTAGTTTTAAATTATTAAATTGCATCCAAAAAATCCCAAAAATTTATTTTAGCATATTTATATTATTTCCAGCATGTAATAATTTTCTCATATAAACATTTGCATTTTTCTAACATTTTTTCTCTTGTTCGATTCATATCGTATTTTCCGATTTCTCATTCCTTTACAGGTTGACCCAATCCAGACGATTCTTTCTTTATTATTTTATTTTTCAATAATGTAACTGTCTACGGAATGTAATAGTTTAAATTAGGATCTTTATTTTCCGCATTTTAAATTATGTATCTGCCCCAAAGCCATGTAATAGCGTAGGACATTTACCTTTCCGCATCTTTACATTCCGCATTTTAATTTCCGCACCCTATAAACTGCTAGTAACTAGGCGTGTATGGCAAGATAATAATCAACATAGCTCACTAATTTTCAAGATAAAATATCTGAATCAACACACTCTCTTTCACACATGCACCCCTTAGGGTAATTCTCTCTCGTTGCCTTACGAATTCAAAATGGTCATGTCCCTCGAACGTAGAGGTATTCTAGCACCGTTGCCTTCCAAACAAATCATCATAGTCCCTCGATACAAAGATCATAAGACCCACGATGTCGCTTCCGAATACATGATCTTGACCCTCGATTGTCACCTACGAAAAATGATGATAGTCCCTTCGAATGTGCTAGGATACTTCCTACAAGTTGCCTTCTATGACCATCTAATGTCCCTTCGAATGTCCCGCTTACATCCAACGAATGGAGCTACCTACTAACTAATGGTATGGCTAGCGCTATTCTAAAGGAACGTAAAACAATACAAAAAAACGACCAATTCTGAGTAGGTAATAAGACTTTTAGTTGCTTGCTCTATCAAAATGCTTTTCACACCTCACACTTTTGTCAAAGTTCAAACTCTTTTCAAAACGAAACATTTCCGAACACTTTGTATACATTCCTACATGAATCATTACAAAGTCAAAGCGAAATGCCTTTTTCAAAACATTTTTGTCAAACACACAGAAAGCACAATTTTTAAGTGATCTAGAGTAACTAAGAGCTGTAGATAACTACGGATGGAAAGGGTGCTAATACCTTCCCTTTTCATAACCATTCTCCGCACTCGTAATCTAAACGAAGGTCTTTTTCTCGTACTTTTACCTTCCCTTAATTGATAAAAATAAAAGTCGGTGGCGACTCTTGCTATCCGCACATTTGCGATACAAAATCCTACAAAGTCAGTTCACCGTGTTACGTAATCGGCGACTCACTGGGACAAGATCCTAAAGAGAGAATTGCCTTAGGGATTTCTAGATAACCTTTATTGCTTTTTGTTTGACTTGTATGCTTTATATTTTAAGGGTTGCTTGGGTATTATATTTGTGGGGATCCTACACCGGATCCGGTTTCCTTTAGGTAAGTAGCAATAAATCATCGCGACCGCTAGACGATAACTAAACGGTCAACATGATGGCTACGTTAGCGTGACACTTGGATGTCCCGATACTCTTCATTTCCAAGTCGAGGATAGTATTTGGCTTTCGTGGTGTCATCAAGCGCTAACTAAACTTTTAGAACCTTAATTGACCCATCTTGGACATTAGAAGGTAGTGAGATGGCGGCTTTGGTGTAGACCGAGGTTGGTTGATACCGATGCTACGCCATTGAGATCGACTTTGGGATATTTTCGATCGGCCACTTGGTAGTCGTATTGAAATAAACGCCTACGAGAAAGATCAATGATGTGAGATTCCTAGAACCCTACATTATTATAGGATAGGATGAACCAACTCAAACTTTTGGTAGGGTAATCACCTATACCTCATGCAAGCCTTAAACCTAGGCTCATTGTGTGAATTGTTTGTGTGCTAAACATGACATCATGACATCATAACATTGCATATCATTTCTAACTATTTCAAGGACCTAGGATTTATCTTTGCTCGCTTTTGTAGGGATTATGGCTTCTAGAAAGACTATCCGAATCAACTTCATGGGTATACCTTCTCACCAAAGAATTGGTTTCGTAAATTCCCACCATGCTCCCATCAAAAGACATGGTTATCTACTTGATTTGGTTATCTCCGGTTTTGAAGAAGATATGATGCATGTCCTATTCCGCTTCTTCGATCCGAAATACCATTGCTTTACATTCCTGATTATCGCTGATTCCTACCTTGAAGAGTTCTGTTACTGGGATACCCATTCTTGACCAAATGCCATTCACCGGTCTAGAAAAGGTTCCTAAGTACAAAGACATTGCATCCGCTTGCACCTTAAGCGCCGACATTGAAGCCAATTGGGAAACCAAGTGGAGTTAAGGGTTTACTTTCCAAGTTCCTAATTAAGAAAGCCCGAGAATTCCTCAAAGTTATGAGTTTCCATGCATTCAAGACATTGTGGCCTTGCTAATCTATGGTTTGGTTCTATTCCCTAACTCGGATCAATTCATAGATGTCAACGCCATCAAGTTATTCCTTACCGCAATCCAAAGGCCTACTTTACTTGGAGACATCCTACATTCTCTCCACACTGCATTACTAAGCGACAAGGAACTCTCATGTGATGTATACCGTTACTTTCCAGGTGGTTTATTTCGCACCTTCCTCCACCAGTTTTGAAGAATGAACAAAGGTTGAGATGGTCTCAAAGGTTGATGTCACTCTCTCATTCAGATATCCGTTGGAGCCTTTTCTCTCAAAAGGACTTCACATTCATTGAGGCTGTGGAGAATTCCTAATGTACCACTCCTTGGTATAAGGGAGGTATTACTTACAACCCTTCCTTAGCTCTACGCCGCTTTGGTTTTGCCCAAGAGATGGTCCACATGACATGCTTCTCCAAGATATTGTGTTCGACTACAATCACGATCTCCGATTACCGACGAAGGTTCATACACGCTGGGGCATGGTAAAGAAGATCGATACTAAGACTTTGGGGCACCCAAACTCCATTCCTTGGGAACCTTACCTCAAATGGGTGCGAGCTCGAGCTCAAAACCTCATGATGCCATTCACTGTTCTACCAAGAATTATGGAATCTGCTATAGGTGACGACCTATACCGCTCTCTATCCCGACATGCCTACCGATTTTGAAGACTTGAAGAGATCCCGGATTCAAATTTTAAAGAGAGGGATACCTTTGGAGCTCAGCATATGCAAGTGAGAAGAAGGTACTAGAATTGACAAAGCTACTTCACGAGGAGCGAAACATCAACGCTACATCGGCACCAAGAGGCGCCATGGAGACTTAGAGCTTTAGGATGTTTATGTTTTCTTTTATTGTTTTGAACTATCTCTTGTACTTAAAAAGAAAAAAAAATAATAAGAAGAGTACTAATAAATGTTTGCTCATTGTTTGTTTAACAAATTTAAATCTCTTAGGTCCTTGAAAACATTGCATTGCATTCGCATAAACATTGCATATCATAGCATAACATCGCAACACAGGTACATTGAAGATTGGTTTTCTCATTTGCTCGCTATTTATTTTAGCGTAAATGGCTCTTGAATGTCACAAAGATCTTAAAGCTCGTAATGCCGGCCAGAGATGTTTACCACTTGGTCCAAGGCCAAGAAGATCCAAGAAGCTCATCAACGTAAAGAAGAAGGTTGTTGGTCTCCTCAACATGGGCGACGCTACAAAGGTGGTCCTAAGAGGGTCACGGATAGAGCTCTAAGGAAGTGTCAAGACCGAACAAAGTAACAAAGGTAATGGTGAAGGCACACCGAGCTTGAGAAGAACTATGATGATGGCCAATACTGATGAGGATGACAAGTACAAGCAACTTGAAGATCGTCTCAATGCTGTGGAAAACTCAAGATGTCCGGCTGAATTTTGATGATCCGAGTCTTGTCCCCGGTGTTGTGATTCCTCCCAAGTTCAAAGTTCCTACTTTTGCTAAGTATGATGGCATGTCTTGCCCTAAGTCGCATTTGAAGTCCTATGTCCGTAAGATCAATCCCATACCGATGATGTAAAGTGTGGATGCACTATTTTCAAGAGAGTTTGTCCGAACTCAATTGGAATGGTATTATCACCAGATAATGACCGTATCCGTACTTGGAGTGACTGGCGATGCTTTCTGCATAAGATGAGTACAATGTCAATTGACACCGCCGCATGCAACTACAAAGCATGTCTATGGGTCGTGATGAGAAGTTCAAGGAGTATGCTCGTAAGTGGAGAGATCTAGCAGAGTTCACCCACCCTTGTCCAATAGGGAGTTGGTTGATATGTTTATGGGAACACCGACGGCCCATTCTTTAATCATCCGATTGGAAACTCTTCACCGGATTCACCGAAATGATTTCGACAAGCGAGCGATTGAAGTCGGTATCAAGAGTGGAAAGATCGTGTAGAGACATCTTCAAATGTCGCAAGAGATCTTTGGTGCTAAGAAAGAAGCTAATGTGTATGGTCGAAAAGCCGAGCCAAGACCGACCGCTACTAACTGTGGGGCCAGGATTCCAATCCTACATCAAGACAACCTCAAGAGACAATGCGCAGAACTGTAACGCGCCACGAAGACAGTTTACAAAGATCAACATGCCTTTGTCGCAAGCCTTGCAACACATGTTGAAAGCAGAGCTGATTACCTTGAGGGATCCTCCCCAAAACGTCAACACTTCCTCTCCGAGATACAATCCTAATGCTAAGTGTGCTTACCATTCTAACAGCCCAGGGCATAGTACTGATGATTGTTGGGCTCTAAAGAACAAAATTCAAGACATGATTGAATCTAAGCAGATTGAGTTTGATCCTCCTGTTAAGATTCTGAATGTGATCAACGCGCCTATGCCTAACCATGACAAGGGTTCCAATGCTGTTGGTGACGATACTTATGTTTTCAACATAGATGACTTGACCATTCCTCTAATGATCTAAGAAGAATTTGTCGCAAGTGTCAACCCAGGATGCCCAGAGAATTGCCGTTGGTGCCCATCTGCACCTGATGGTTGTGCTTGGTTGAGAAGACGTGTTCAATGCATGATGGACAACCGTGAGATACTATTTCTGAAACCACCAGTGCAGAAGCTATGTGAAGAAATGTCTAAGTTGAAGATTGACAATGCGAATGAAACAGTACCATCTGTATGGGATACCTTGGGGCAGCCAAGTGGAAAGTATGATTACATGGTGAAGTACACTGTTCTTGAGAGTTACAAGATTCCTATTGAAGATGTTCAGGCGACCGGATCGGGTGACGATTTCCCAGAAGATTATGCTGATGTTAACACTATAAGGATTTTCTCACGATCCCGTGCCTAGAGTGGCACCTCTCATTATCACTTCTCCAAGACCAGTTCCATATTCCTCTGACAAAGCTATTCTTTGGAATTATGGAGCTGATGTTTACTATCATGGCGTCAAGCAAGACCCTCTGACCATTGAAGATCTTACAGTTGAAGCT
Organism: Vicia sativa; assembly: GCA_021764765.1. Classification (NCBI taxonomy): domain Eukaryota; kingdom Viridiplantae; phylum Streptophyta; class Magnoliopsida; order Fabales; family Fabaceae; genus Vicia; species Vicia sativa. The sequence goes on from CM038793.1 coordinate 156,440,323, forward strand.
ACCATTCCTGACATTGACAACATCACCGGATCAAGTAAGGTGACTCGAACCGGAAGGGTATTGAAGCAACTCGATTTTTTTCAAAAATCATTTTAATGAATTTTCAAAACAATGAGTGAAATCGCCACCTAATTTTATTTGTTCTAAAAAAAAAGAACGGGGAAATATAGATAAAACCCACGAGAGATAAGGATAAGACAGTCTACAAAATTAAGAGATATAGGTTCGGGAGTTGGTTATGCAAGGGGAAGGTATTAGCACCCCTCACATCCATCGTACTCGATGGTACCCATTTAGTTCAAAGTGTGGTTGTGTGTTAGTGTGAAAATTTTACGATCTTCTAAGTTTTGAAATGAGAAAGAAAGAGAGGAGAAATGTTTTTATTATTTTTGAGTTTGGCACGGTTTCAGAACCGTGTGCCTACGTATTCCCTCGTGCAATGAGAAAGTCAAAACTCCGTAGTTCTTCTAGAAAATGTTTGTTTGTTGATTGATTTTAAATGAAAAGACAAGTCGTCATTTTTAAAGGAGAAGACTCGTCTAACGTCCACAAGGTGTGATAAAGAATAAAGGACTACGCACCAACATGAGGGAGGGTTTGAGAACACCTCTAGTACTCAAGTGGAGAAGTCGAAAACCTTGGGGAATAGAGGAAGAAGCATCTCAATTATAAATGAATCATGTCTAATCTTGAAAAAGGGTTTAAAGGTAAAGGGTGCTTGGAGCGCACAAAAGATATTGAATGTGTTGGAATTGATTTTAAATTGTGGATGACAAGTACCAAAACGTTGGGATATCCTCTAACGATTCAATACTCGAGATTGGTGATTGAGGTCAACCGATCATCTCTCATCCAAAATCTTTATTATGAAAAGAGTGAGGTGAAACAAAGTTCACTTTTATTACGTATGGAATAAAGTATTTAAGTCATTGTTACCTCTAATGGCCCAAATACTTTACATTTTAATTAAATCGTCGGGATATCCTCTAACGGTTCAATTAAATACCATAGCACTATGTTTTTGTTTAGAACATGGATTGAAAATAACTCGACGTTGGATCGAGGTTTGAGAAGAAGACTCGAGTTCACTTTTATTAAGTGTATGGAATAAAGTACTTAAGTCATTGGGTTACCCTCTAATGGCCCAAATATTTTACATTTTAATTAAATCGTCGCGAACCTCTAACAATTTAATTAAATACCATAACACTATGTTTTTTATTTTGTAGAAAATTGATTTAGAAAACAAATCGACGTTGGATCGATTTTTATTGAAAGTGTTTTAAATGCTTGGTGAATGGAGAAAGAATAGGATCGAGATAATTGTAAATCACAAGTAAAATCGACAAAGCCCATACAAGGTGGCCAACCTAAGTATAAAATAATTAAATTACATGTGTACTAGCAAAGTGGGCTAGTTCTACTATAACGACTAATTGGAACAATTAATCGAAATAGGCTCACCGTAAGAAGGCCCGGATCAAGCGTATATGTGTGTGTGGTCATCGCGACGCTTCGTAGCTTTGTCGACTTACGGGTTTAAAATGATTCACAATTATTAGTTTAAAAAAAGATTTTTTTGGTTTTGTGTAAGTGACAGTTAAATTAAAATAAAATAAATGTTCACTGTATAATTATTACAATATTTGTTTTTTGGGAGAGGGATACATGAATTATAAAAGGGAATTAAACGGTAAAATAAAATAGAAAGCGGTAAATTAATTACAATGCAACAAGGGGATTGGGATACAATTTTTCGAATGGGGATAAAGATAAATTAAAGAGAAACGGTAAACTTAAAAGTATACAAACAGAAATTAAATACGGCGACACTTAAATATCGATTATTGTATTTTATTTTATTAATTAGACTAAACTATAAATATTAATTCTAAGAAATAAATATAATTCGAACTTATTATGAATTAATATATAAATTATAATAATAAAAGTAATATGTATATAGTATATATTTACAATATTAAATATAGGAAATAAATATAATATGTATATTTACAATAATAAATATAAGAAATAAGAATAATATGTATAATTAAATTTACAAGATAAAATAAAATACAATGTGTTTTAGATACACATTACTAAATATTAAATAGTAGCATAAATTAAATAAACAAAGATATGTAAAAAAGTGTATATAAATGCAAAGAAAATGTATGTTTGAACCACATCCTTGAATGTCTACACAAATAGAAAACATGTTAGTAGCATAAGTGAGAAATAAAAATAAATGAAATGCAATTGCAATATAAACATGGCTAGTAGGCAAGGTATAGAATCAAGATCAAACTTGTATGAAATAATATGTATTATCAAACAAACTTCACAATCCGAAAACAAACATACATGCATCGCCATGAATCGAATCATAAGTTATATATAAAATGCAACCACAAATTTTATGGATTTAAAGTCTAAAACAAACTTAAGACACATCCCAAATCATTAAAGATTGAAAACAAATATCATACGCTCATATATTGCAACTCAAATAGACTTCAAAGCACGAACCAAGTTTTTTAGAATTAGGCCATAACTCCGAAAATTGAACAGCAACACCAAACACACTATAATGCCCAACCAACTTCAATTGAATAAATGTTCAACACAAACAGAGTTCACAATGTCAGCATAATTGATCTTAACATTCCAAATTTAAACCAAATGTACTCAAATGTCACCCGAAAAAACTCCTTCAAAAATGACACTCAAATTTTAGCACAAGTCAAATATTAAAATGTTAACACTTTTAATACAAGTCAAGAAACAAGTTTATCACTTTATCAACATTCGTAATGTTAATACTTTTATCTAAATCAAGAAACAAGTTTATCAACCAGATATGTTTTAGACAACACAGTATTACCAATTTAACATGAATCAATTTTAAACATAATGAAATGCCACTGTTATCATACACTTCTATTCAAATTAAACTAAACTGACACATGAAGGTTATCCACACAGACTATCCAGCATAATCAAACAGAAACAATAAACACAAATTAGTGAATAAAGGTAATACTGAAGATTACCGAACAGCCAAGACTTGATTTAAAAGCTGGAACAGAGCTGAACGTTGAAGAATGAGAGGTTGCCGGCTGTTGGGAAAGCTACAGGCGGCGTCGTGGTGAGGCAGGTGGTGTTGACAGAGGGAAACAACGGTGTGAACCGGATGGAGGGAGCGGTGGGTTCGGCAAGGACCGTGTGGTGGCAAGATTGTCAGTGAGAGAGACGATGATATGGGAAGTACAGGGCGTCGCGGTTGAGGGTTTTGTTTGGTAACAAGTGGAAGACGGAAACAGAGGGGTTCCGGCAAGACAGAGGGAGAGAACTGTTACGGCGGTGAGATGATGTTTGGGATAGCTGTTCCGGGATGGTGAGTGACCGAACCGTGTTACCGGTGGAGATGCGCGGGGTTGGTTCGGAGCAAGGAAGCTTGGGGAAACAACGGGGGATGGATGGAACGGTGAGTTGTTAACAGCGAGGAGGAGAGGGAGTAGCGACAGGGAGATGAAACGCGGTGACTGATGGAAGTGGACGATGGGGGTTTCGGCGAGTGAATGAGGGTTACGGTGAGGGTACAAAGCGGATGGAGGTGAACGGAACAGAAGGAGATAAGGGCAAGGAAGGTTACGGTGAGGACTGTGAAGATGGTAACAGGGTGAAACAACAAGGAGGCGGAGGATGAAGGGGGTGAGAGTGACGGAGAAGATGATAGGGATACAGAGGGCAGGGCAACTGTGTTGATGCTGTTTGAAAGCAACAAGGTTGAGAAGAGAAGGTGGGAGTTAAGAACAGGTTGTGAAATAGAGGCGTAATGAAAAGTGTTGTTTGTTCTGATAGCCGTTTCAATTTTTTTGGTCCGTCTCCCCCCATTGGTCTCCAATTATAACACATATATATTACAAAAATTAGGTTTAGCTATTTTTTTTAAAATGCCTAAAACGCCCTTTATATCAAATGGGCCACAAAATGGATTGAGTAAAAATAAACAAGCCCAATAGTATTTTTATTTGATTTTTTTTGGAGATAAAAATGGACACCTAAAATTATCAAAATGGTAAAAGTTCGACAATAAATTATCCGAAAAAATAAATCAAGACATTAAAATAAACTACGGGTATCAAAGATTAAAGAAAAATTATCAAAATATTTACAATTGAAATAAAATGATAACAAAGAATACCCGGCTTTAAAACGCTCACGGTTAAAAACGAGACTTCAAAATGTACCGAAAAATTAGGGAGAACACATTTTCATGATCTACGCGACACGTAGATTCATAAAGCAGTGAGTAAAAAAATGAAAACTTGAAATATTTTCTCCGCTAATTTTCGCACAGTATCGAATTGCTTTTAACAGTCTGTTTAAAAAAACCGAAATATTGATATCATCGACATGTAAATAAATTAAAATAATGCAATAAACAGGCAGAGAGGTAAATATAAATGAACTAAAATAACGAGTATTTTACAATTATAAAACGATGCAAATATCGATTTAAACTGATTTTTGATCAATTTAAATACGACGAAATTATGCGAATGCAATGTGTGAATGACTATTTTTTTTTATAAACAAAATGCGAGTAGAAAAAACATCAGGGTAAAATTTGGGGTGCAACAGTTGCCCCTATTTAAATATCTTCAACCAGATGATATGAAGATGATCAAGCTTCATATTATCGCAGTGGGAGATAGTTAAATATCAACAAAAAAAAACCCAAAATTTTTCCCTGAGATGCGATGGGTATGCTGTGGATAAAATATAATGAGAAAACGTTGAATGCAATGTTTTTTTTTTACTTTTTTTTTAATGATGTATGATGTGAGACAAACTCATGGAAAACATCGAAGACATTCAGAAAAATCATTGAATGAACTTCGGAAAAATATTCGAGCATATTTAGAAATGCATTGAATATACAGGAAACAAAACATCAGAGACATTCAGAAGGACGTTGAACGGACTCTGGAACACATCATCGAAGACATTCAAAAAAATCATTGAATGAATTTCGGAAAAAAATTCGAGTATATTCAGAAATGCATTGGATATACAGGAAACGAAACATCAGAGACATTCAGAAGGACATTGAACGGACTCTGGAACACATCATCGAAGACATTCAGAAAAATCATTGAATGAATTTCGGAAAAAAGATTCGAGTATATTCAGAAATGCATTGGATATACAGGAAACGAAACATCAGAGACATTCAGAAGGACATTGAACGGACTCTGGAACACATCATCGAAGACATTCAGAAAAATCATTGAATGAATATTCGGAAAAAAGATTCGAGTATATTCAGAAATGCATTGAATATACGGGAAACAAAACATCATAGACATTCAGAAAAATCATTGAACGGACTCTGGAACACATCATCAAAGACATTCAGAAAAATCATTGAATGAACTTTGGAAAAAATATTCTGGTATATTCAGAAATGCATTGAATATACAGGAAACAAGACATCTATTTTGGTAGGTACCAAGTACGTTGGATTTTGACTGCAAGGTAAGACAATGACTGTAACAAGACCTCGGGAAATTCAAATGAGGATAAAACACTCTTGCTATGCATGATTTTGTGATGCATGATATATGAATGATCTATGCATGTTATATGTAATGCAGACGCTTATGACAACGAAGATTGACTTTTGTGGAGGTAAGATGGGAACTCGATTCCTCAACACGAGAACACTACCAACTCGCTTGAGAGAAAATGTCTTGAGAAACGCTTCTAACACACTTGTGAATCAGACGAAAACGATGATCCTGGAGGAAAACAAGCGCTACTCGGGGATTTCTCCAAATTAACTGATTGTTGAGGATAAACCGATCATGGCTTCAACTCTTGAAAATAACTGAGGGAAAGGAGTGCCCCGGTATAAGTCCTGAAAGTGATCTTATGATTAAAACAATCCCGAGCATGATTTTGCTGAGCAACAAATCTTGAACTAATTCACGTAGGATCTCGAAGATACTTGCCCCCTGATTAGGATCACTGACCAAGTTTCCTAACAGTTTGGACTTCCTTGATGAGGAATGCTGGTTTGCAAGCAAAAATTGTTTATTCAAACATGGTAAATTTAATGCAAAGTTCATACAAAAGTTTTGAAATAAAAATCATTTTAAGAATGATGTAGTCAGATAGAAAATGAACCACGTTAAGACACGAGGTTTGGAAATTTAAATGTGAAAGAAAAGACAAAAGTATGGATATACCAAGACAGTTGATTTGCAAAAGACCTTAGGAGTCATATTACGCAACCTCGCTAGTATGCTTTCAAAAGAAACCGGCTTCAATTAGGTCTTTTGAGGGTGTAGTGTGGTCCGTTCACGCTTAAGAAACAAAGGATAAAGGCTCAAAATTTATTTGTACCCGACCCAATCTTCGTGACGCTCTTCAGTCCCACGCCGCTAAATTAGATTGTGCATTCAGGTTCCAATAGATTTTGGACAGTACAGTAATAGGAATGATGATGGCTCAGAAGTTGACAAATATTCTTGAGATTGCAGTCACTTCTTTTTTTTTTTACAACATTTTGCTGTTTGAGGACTTTGGTCAACTCTTTTTTTGAATTTTGTCATCCCTAACTTTTGCTTAAACCGTTCCACTTAAGATTACGGTAAGCGGAATGCCCCAATTTTTTGCCTAAGTTTCCTTTTTAATTTTAACTTGGCGGCTTTTTCTTTTGATATTTTTTGAAAGACAGTGACTGCTTGACTTAATGATTACGGGGAACCATCATCATCATTTTTAGACTTGAGGAGCATCTTCAACACTTCTTGATGTGTGCGAAGGAAACTGATTGAATACAACCTTTATTGAAAGGCGTCTTGAATGAGTGCACATCCGAATTAACTGAGAACTACCCTGCCCCGAGTAAAAAATGCGGGTTTTTCGTATAGAAAGAAACTCCAACTTCTAGGCTCGAAGGGGTTGACAAGGGATTAACTTCCTTATTTCTCCGGTGTTTGGGAATTAAAACAATGCCTGTATATCATCAGCAAAGTTTTATTCAAAAGCATACCAACAACAATTATGGGTATCTTGTTTTTATCATCCTCCCTCCAATCTTTGCAAAAACAAGAGTTTGGTAAAGAAATTAAATATGGAATGTATTTTTTTTTAAAAGAAAGCAGTAAATAAAGATTATTTAAATCAAAACAGTGCAATGCTCATTTCATTAAAATTAACTTGAAATTACAAACAAGATTTGAAAGCAACAATTTAACATAAACAAAAGGAAAATGCAAATTGAAAAGAAACATGGCCTAGTGACTAATCGCCATAAGGATGAGTCATTCTGTCTCAAACATCGGCTTTAGGAGGTGACTTGGGATATTCTGACCCGTCTTCAGCCACTTTTTCCTGGCAACGGGTTATTGATAACATTTGGCGGAGGATCCCCGAAATTTATCTCCGTCTCCTGATTAGATCTCGAACTCTAGCCTTTAGTGCATAGCAACTTTCCAGATCATGGCCGGCAGCTCCTTGATGGAACTCACAATGAAGATTAGACCTGAATCCGACTGGGAGAGGATCTGGAGGAGTTAGAGGTCTAGTTGTGATTAGACCTAGCTCAACCAAATGAGGATACAATGCAGTGTAAGTCATTGGAATAGGGTCAAATTGAGTCCTACTCCTTGCATTGCGGTTCTGATTTTGTCCACCAACCTGATGTTGGGGAATATGGATTGGTTGAGCCTTGACTGCAGGAGAAAGATTCACCGCGGTTGGTCATAGTATTGAGGCCTCGGCGAGGTCCTCCTCTTTCAATCGAGACAACATTAGTTTCAACTTCTTTCTTCTTTTGGAAGTTTCCGAAGGATTTCTTGGCACCGCTAGAGGATTCGCCAGCAATAGACACTTTTCCTCTCTTGATTCCCTCTTCTAGCCTTTGGCCAATAGTCACCAAATCTGTGAAGCGAGAGGACACACTACCAATCATCTTCTCCCAATATAAAGGAGACAAGGTATCCATAAACAAACCTGAGCTCCTTCTCGATAAAGGTGGTTCAACTTGAAGCCGCCTCTCCACCGCTGAGCGTATTCCTTAAAAGATTCCTTATCACCGAGACATATTTTGCAATTGACGCGATCGGAGCCATGTCAAGATTGTAGTGGTATTGTTTCATGAAAGCATTAATCGATCCCGAAGCATTGAATATGGTCTTTCTCAATTCCATATACCATTTCAAAGAAGCTCCACTCAGTCTTGGAAACAAGGATAAGAAGCTTTTCATTCCTCGTATAAGGTACATTTTCCCAAGTACATCAACAAATGACTTTTTGGACAAGTGTGCCCCTTGTATTTCTCGAAATCAGGAGTTTTGAACTTATGAGGCATAACCAGATCGAAACCAAACACATGTTCCTGCAGAATACCAAAGACATCGTTGCCTTCCATAGCTCTCATCCTTCTTTCTAGAGTCCGATATTGCTCGCGGACTTCTTCAAGTTCATCAAAATCTTCTTGACTCACACTTCGTGGAGTGTCAGCACGGTAATCAAAGAGAGGGTTCTCATAAGTGACTTGTGCAGTAGGTTGATGCACAAAAGGTCGATGAGGAGCAAGATGCATGATCGGTTGAGGCTCGAAAACGGAGCTCGAAAACTGGTCGAAGACTCGCCAACCATTGGAGTAGTTGCAGAGGTGGAACGTAATTTCGGTAACCCAAACCGCCAAGTAGTAACTGGCATTTGAGAAGATTGAGGATCAACAACAGCAGCTGAGACTTCAGAAATTATAGTCCTTTGAGGTTGCTCACCTCTGGCGATCAAAACTTGCATCATTTCAGTAAGTTTAGTCATGCCTGACTTCAACTCATCGATTTCCATTCGGACTTCTGCATCGTGTTGCTCTTGGAATTCCATTCTTCTCTTGACGTTGGCTCTAGTTCCGTGCTTGTGCAGAGGAATCAGCTTGACAGCAAGTCAACAACTAGAGATGGAGACAGACGAAATGAGTCTTGACGACTTGAATGTCTGCATGAAGTATGCAGATGGATGCAATGAAATGTAATGTCATTAATGCGGAAGATGTGATGAAATGAAATGTCACATACACAAATGGAATGCAACATAATGATAGTAACAGGTTCACAGAAATGTGAAACAGGGATGGTACAGGTAATCAAACAACTTAATTAGGTGGGATCCTATGATAGGATGACTTTAAGTTTTCTACCCAAATTCCCCATGGGACAGTTCTAAAGTTTTTGGCTAAGTGTTTCTCGGAGTCTCAGATCCCCTTTTAACAAACAATATCATCACGCGAGAGGCCTACATGGTAATAGTATTTGGAAAAGTATACCCCAAGAAACAGCTCTTAACGGGATACTCAAAATCTTGAGTGGTCGGTCCAGGTTTGGATATCATAAACAAACTTAGAGTTATAGGTCATTTGTCCAAAGATTGATGTCCTGCGCTATCGCGGTCCAACAACCTCCTTAAAACAACCAACTCTAAGCCGGAGTCTTCGCTCCGGGCCAACAAGACAATAGAGTCAGGTGGACCTAGGCTACGCAACCCCTCTATTCCTAAAAAGGTGACCTAGAAGCTTGGGTAGTGGGCTTATCTATGCATCAATAATCCCATCAAGAATTCCCACACAATGGATATATAAACAAGATAATAAATGAAGCATAGAAAAATAAATAATTGAAACATAAACATAAGATAAAGTACAAAGAAGAAAGTAAAATAAAATAATAAACACACAACCACACATTGAACTAAACTAGGGTTAACTCGCTTGAAAATGTCCCTGGAGTCGCCAACTGAAGCAACTCGATTTTTTTCAAAAATCATTTTAATGAATTTTCAAAACAATGAGTGAAATCGCCACCTAATTTTATTTGTTCTAAAAAAAAGAACGGGGAAATATAGATAAAACCCATGAGAGATAAGGATAAGACAGTCTACAAAATTAAGAGATATAGGTTCGGGAGTTGGTTATGCAAGGGGAAGGTATTAGCACCCCTCACATCCATCGTACTCGATGGTACCCATTTAGTTCAAAGTGTGGTTGTGTGTTAGTGTGAAAATTTTACGATCTTCTAAGTTTTGAAATGAGAAAGAAAGAGAGGAGAAATGTTTTTATTATTTTTGAGTTTGGCACGGTTTCAGAACCGTGTGCCTACGTATTCCCTCGTGCAATGAGAAAGTCAAAACTCCGTAGTTCTTCTAGAAAATGTTTGTTTGTTGATTGATTTTAAATGAAAAGACAAGTCGTCATTTTTAAAGGAGAAGACTCGTCTAACGTCCACAAGGTGTGATAAAGAATAAAGGACTACGCACCAACATGAGGGAGGGTTTGAGAACACCTCTAGTACTCAAGTGGAGAAGTCGAAAACCTTGGGGAATAGAGGAAGAAGCATCTCAATTATAAATGAATCATGTCTAATCTTGAAAAAGGGTTTAAAGGTAAAGGGTGCTTGGAGCGCACAAAAGATATTGAATGTGTTGGAATTGATTTTAAATTGTGGATGACAAGTACCAAAACGTTGGGATATCCTCTAACGATTCAATACTCGAGATTGGTGATTGAGGTCAACCGATCATCTCTCATCCAAAATCTTTATTATGAAAAGAGTGAGGTGAAACAAAGTTCACTTTTATTACGTATGGAATAAAGTATTTAAGTCATTGGGTTACCCTCTAATGGCCCAAATACTTTACATTTTAATTAAATCGTCGGGATATCCTCTAACGGTTCAATTAAATACCATAGCACTATGTTTTTGTTTAGAACATGGATTGAAAATAACTCGACGTTGGATCGAGGTTTGAGAAGAAGACTCGAGTTCACTTTTATTAAGTGTATGGAATAAAGTACTTAAGTCATTGGGTTACCCTCTAATGGCCCAAATACTTTACATTTTAATTAAATCGTCGGGCGAACCTCTAACAATTTAATTAAATACCATAACACTATGTTTTTTTATTTTTGTAGAAAAATTGATTTAGAAAAACAAATCGACGTTGGATCGATTTTTATTGAAAGTGTTTTAAATGCTTGGTGAATGGAGAAAGAATAGGATCGAGATAATTGTAAATCACAAGTAAAATCGACAAAGCCCATACAAGGTGGCCAACCTAAGTATAAAATAATTAAATTACATGTGTACTAGCAAAGTGGGCTAGTCTACTATAACGACTAATTGGAACAATTAATCGAAATAGGCTCACTGTAAGAAGGCCCAGGATCAAGCGTACATGTGTGCATGTGTGGTCATCGCGACGCTTCGTAGCTTTGTCGACTTACGGGTTTAAAATGATTCACAATTATTAGTTTAAAAAAAGATTTTTTTGGTTTTGTGTAAGTGACAGTTAAATTAAAATAAAATAAATGTTCACTGTATAATTATTACAATATTTGTTTTTTGGGAGAGGGATACATGAATTATAAAAGGGAATTAAACGGTAAAATAAAATAGAAAGCGGTAAATTAATTACAATGCAACAAGGGGATTGGGATACAATTTTTCGAATGGGGATAAAGATAAATTAAAGAGAAACGGTAAACTTAAAAGTATACAAACAGAAATTAAATACGGCGACACTTAAATATCGATTATTGTATTTTATTTTATTAATTAGACTAAACTATAAATATTAATTCTAAGAAATAAATATAATTCGAACTTATTATGAATTAATATATAAATTATAATAATAAAAGTAATATGTATATAGTATATATTTACAATATTAAATATAGGAAATAAATATAATATGTATATTTACAATAATAAATATAAGAAATAAGAATAATATGTATAATTAAATTTACAGATAAAATAAAATACAATGTGTTTTAGATACACATTACTAAATATTAAATAGTAGCATAAATTAAATAAACAGATATGTAAAAAGTGTATATAAATGCAAACAAGAAAATGTATGTTTGAACCACATCCTTGAATGTCTACACAAATAGAAAACATGTTAGTAGCATAAGTGAGAAATAAAAATAAATGAAATGCAATTGCAATATAAACATGGCTAGTAGGCAAGGTATAGAATCAAGATCAAACTTGTATGAAATAATATGTATTATCAAACAAACTTCACAATCCGAAAACAAACATACATGCATCGCCATGAATCGAATCATAAGTTATATATAAAATGCAACCACAAATTTTATGGATTTAAAGTCTAAAACAAACTTAAGACACATCCCAAATCATTAAAGATTGAAAACAAATATCATACGCTCATATATTGCAACTCAAATAGACTTCAAAGCACGAACCAAGTTTTTTAGAATTAGGCCATAACTCCGAAAATTGAACAGCAACACCAAACACACTATAATGCCCAACCAACTTCAATTGAATAAATGTTCAACACAAACAGAGTTCACAATGTCAGCATAATTGATCTTAACATTCCAAATTTAAACCAAATGTACTCAAATGTCACCCGAAAAAACTCCTTCAAAAATGACACTCAAATTTTTAGCACAAGTCAAATATTAAAATGTTAACACTTTTAATACAAGTCAAGAAACAAGTTTATCACTTTTATCAACATTCAGAATGTTAATACTTTTATCTAAATCAAGAAACAAGTTTATCAACCAGATATGTTTTAGACAACACAGTATTACCAATTTAACATGAATCAATTTTAAACATAATGAAATGCCACTGTTATCATACACTTCTATTCAAATTAAACTAAACTGACACATGAAGGTTATCCACACAGACTATCCAGCATAATCAAACAGAAACAATAAACACAAATTAGTGAATAAAGGTAATACTGAAGATTACCGAACAGCAGCGAAGACTCTTGATTTAAAAGCTGGAACAGAGCTGAACGTTGAAGAATGAGAGGTTGCCGGCTGTTGGGAAAGCTACAGGCGGCGTCGTGGTGAGGCAGGTGGTGTTGACAGAGGGAAACAACGGTGTGAACCGGATGGAGGGAGCGGTGGGTTCGGCAAGGACCGTGTGGTGGCAAGATTGTCAGTGAGAGAGACGATGATATGGGAAGTACAGGGCGTCGCGGTTGAGGGTTTTGTTTGGTAACAAGTGGAAGACGGAAACAGAGGGGTTCCGGGCAAGACAGAGGGAGAGAACTGTTACGGCGGTGAGATGATGTTTGGGATAGCTGTTCCGGGATGGTGAGCTGACCGGAACTGGTGTTACGGTCGGTGGAGATGCGGCTGGTGGGTTGGTTGCCGGAGCAGGTGCGGAAGCTTTGGGGGAAACAACGGGGGATGGATGGAACGGTGAGTTGTTAACAGCGAGGAGGAGAGGGAGTAGCGACAGGGAGATGAAACGCGGTGACTGATGGAAGTGGACGATGGGGGTTTCGGCGAGTGAATGAGGGTTACGGTGAGGGTACAAAGCGGATGGAGGTGAACGGAACAGAAGGAGATAAGGGCAAGGAAGGTTACGGTGAGGACTGTGAAGATGGTAACAGGGTGAAACAACAAGGAGGCGGAGGATGAAGGGGGTGAGAGTGACGGAGAAGATGATAGGGATACAGAGGGCAGGGCAACTGTGTTGATGCTGTTTGAAAGCAACAAGGTTGAGAAGAGAAGGTGGGAGTTAAGAACACAGGTTGTGAAATAGAGGCGTAATGAAAAGTGTTGTTTGTTCTGATAGCCGTTTCAATTTTTTTGGTCCGTCTCCCCCCGTTGGTCTCCAATTATAACACATATATATATTACAAAAATTAGGTTTAGCTATTTTTTTAAAATGCCTAAAACGCCCTTTATATCAAATGGGCCACAAAATGGATTGAGTAAAAATAAACAAGCCCAATAGTATTTTTATTTGATTTTTTGGAGATAAAATGGACACCTAAAATTATCAAAATGGTAAAAGTTCGGACAATAAATTATCCGAAAAAAATAAATCAGTACATTAAAATAAACTACGGGTATCAAAGATTAAAGAAAAATTATCAAAATATTTACAATTGAAATAAAATGATAACAAAGAATACCCGGCTTTAAAACGCTCACGGTTAAAAACGAGACATCGAAATGTACCGAAAAATTAGGGAGAACACATTTTCATGATCTACGCGACACGTAGGTTCATAAAGCAGTGAGTAAAAAAATGAAAACTTGAAATATTTTCTCCGCTAATTTTCGCACAGTATCGAATTGCTTTTAACAGTCTGTTTAAAAAAACCGAAATATTGATATCATCGACATGTAAATAAATTAAAATAATGCAATAAACAGGCAGAGAGGTAAAAATAAATAAACTAAAATAACGAGTATTTTACAATTATAAAACGATGCAAATATCGATTTAAACTGATTTTGATCAATTTAAATACGACGAAATTATGCGAATGCAATGTGTGAATGACTATTTTTTTTTATAAACAAAATGCGAGTAGAAAAAACATCAGGGTAAAATTTGGGGTGCAACAGGTATTCTCTCCAGATATCTCTCCTCCAAAAGACACCGCGACTCCAGCTCGCATTCCAGCTATTCAATCCCTTTCCCAAGCTAGAGGGAAAGAACCAGTGACTCGTCCTGCTCAGTCAGAAGTACCAAAGGAAGTTACTGAAGACACCTCCAAACAAGAAATGGAGGAAATTCTGAAGATAATCAAGAAAAGTGACTACAATGTTGTGGAACAATTGGGACAGACTCCGTCCAAGATCTCCATGCTTGCTCTGCTCTTGTGCTCTGAGGCTCATGCTAACGCCTTGGTGAAGTTTCTGAAGAATGCTCACGTACCTCAAGACACTACCACCGACCAGTTTGAAATTTGTATTGCTAGCCTGGCTGCCGACAACGGCCTAGGCTTCTCTGATGCTGATTTGACTCCTTCCGGAAAGAAACACAACAAAGCCTTGCACATCTCTATTGAATGCAAGGGCACTACATTATCTCATGTTTTGGTGGATACCGTTCGCTCGAATATCCTTCCAAGACCGCTTTTGATCGACTTAATGTTGAAGGGTTGGTTCAAACCCAGACATTATTGTGACTTTTGATGGTTCTAAGCGAACAAAGATTGAGAGCTCATCGCCTATAAAAGTCGGTTCCCGACTTTTGACTCCACATTCTTTGTCATGGACATCCGTCCGCTTACTTGCCTACTTGGACGCCTGGATACATGGGCAAAGGTACCTCTACCTTGCATCGTCAAGTACCCGGTGAAAGGGAAGGTTGTTACGCGCGGTGAAGAAGAGTATATGGTCACCATCTACGTCATTCCGATACTCGAGATGGAAGGAGAATTCTTCGAGACTCGCAAGCTTTTGAAACAATACCCGAGTCATGCCTGTGACTCTCCTCACACCCGGTTACGCAAGCTCCTCCTAGGATGGCCTCACCGAAAGATGCTCAAGCCGTTGTTGAAGAAGGTAGTACTATTTGGGGTCAGCCCCGATCTTCCTTTCAAATTTGACAAGACCGGTTTAGGCTTCACCATCAAGGGTCGAAGATGATACGCGAACATGCCGCCAACTTCCTTTCCGCATCGCCGAGTGGAATCCATGCTATAGAAGGCACGACAACGACTTCGACATCGCAAGTGGATCTTCCCAACCTGACAAAGGGCTCAAGAATTGGAAGACCAAGACGCATACCAATCTCCTTTAGTCGAGTAATTGCTTTTGTTTTGTTGCTTTTCGATTTCTTTATGTTTTGAACAATAAACTTTGAAAGCCCAAGGCCTTACCCGGCATCCTGCTCGTTATGAGGGTTATTATCCGTCGTGCATGTATTTTCATTCAATAAATTTGTTGGACTTTTGCATTCAATTGTTTGTTTTCTTTCTTTACTTTATCACCCCTTCAAAAGCTATGTGTTTCTTACACACACCCACGTGATACACCGCAGAATCACTCCGAATCTCGTTAATAATGCTATGCTATTGCTAAATATGACTTCGATAATCCGATCTACCAAGTCAAGACGAAAGTGAGGAAGATTGTGAAGTTCCGGAGAACTTGCCGATGCTACAAAGAAGAGGAGCGAGTTATACACCACACGGAGAGCAGTTGAGGTTGTGAATTTGGGATCGACGAAGATGAAAAGAGATCAAGATAGAGCGGGTCTTGAGAATTGTTAAAGAAAGGTTGGTTCGGATGCTACGAGACTACATTGAGGTTTTGCTTGGTCATACGAAGACATGCCGGTTGGACATTGATATTGTAGTGCATCGATTGCCAACAAAAGAAGGTTTTCCAAGAAAGCGTAGGTCTGTCGATGCGTCCCGAGATGTCGAGAAAATCACACCAAGTCATGAAGCGCTCAACGGTTTCTTAGTCGTCACCTCTTATCCCTGGGTTGCAAATGTGGTACCCGTACCTAAGAAGGATGGCAAGGTACGAATGTGTGTGGATTACGTAGATCCGAACAAAGCAAGTCCGAAAGATGATTTTCCACTTCCTCATATTGATGTTCGTTGACAACACCGCCAAGATAAGGTTTTCCTTCATGGATGGTTTCTCCACAATCGATCAAAATGGCTCCTCAAGACATGGAGAAGACTACTTTGTTACACAGTGGGGCACTTTCGCTACAAGGTTATGCCGCTCGGATCAAGAATGCAGCGCCACTTATCGCGTGCTATGGTGACATTATTTCATGACATGATTCATCACGAGATAGAGGTCTACGCCGACGACATGATAGCTCGATCACGCATCAAGAAGAACATCTAGATCATTTGCAGAAACTGTTCAACAGGCTGAAGAAGTACAGATTGAGACTGAATCCCAACAAGTGCACCTTTGGAGTCAGATCCGTAAAACTCTTAGGGTTTGTTGTCGGTAATAAAGGTATTGAGGTTGACCCTGCCAAGGTTAAAGCTATTCAAGAGATGCCAGCTCCCCGCACCGAGAAGGAAGTCAGAGGTTTCTTGGGCCGATTGAACTACATTGCCAGATTCATTGCACATCTAACTGCTACTTGTGAGCCAATCTTCAAGTTATTAAAGAAACATCAAGTAGTGGAATGGAATGACGATTGCCAGATCGCTTTTGACAAAATCAAGGAGTACCTACAGAATCCTCATATCCTGATGCCGCCTGCCGAAGGAAGACCTCTTATCATGTAGTTGATAGTGTTAGAAAATTCAATGGGGTGTGTGTTGGGGCAACATGACGAGTCTGGTCGAAAAGAGCATGCAATATACTACCTTAGCAAAAAGTTTACCGACTGTGAAACAAGATACTCACAGCTCGAGAAAACTTGCAACGCTTTGGCTTGGGCTGCTCGCCGACTAAGATAGTATATGTTGACTCACACTACTTTATTGATTTCCGAGATGGATCCGATAAAATACATATTTGAGAAACCAGCTCTCTCCGGAAGAATAGCAAGATGGCAAATGATCCTGACTGAATATGACATCCAGTACACTTCTCAGAAAGCGATCAAAGGAAGTGTAGTAGCCGATCATTTGGCTCATCAAGCCGTAGATGACTATCGGCCTATGCGTCAATTTCTAGATGAAGATGTTTTACTAGTCGATTACAAGAACCGTGCCCGCACGAAGGACCGAACAAGGATCCCGATGGACCATGGTCTTTGATGGAGCCTCAAACGCACTTGGCAATGGCATTGGCGCCATTATCACATCCCTGCGACACACACCTTTCACCGCCAGATTGTGTTTCAGTTGCACGAATAACATGGCCGAATACGAAGCGTGCATCATGGGTATCAAAGCTGCTATTGACTTAAGAATCAAGTTCTTACAAGTGTATGGAGATTCAGCTTTAGTGATCAGTCAGATAAAGGGCGAGTGGGATACGAAGCATTCGAATCTCATTCCATATCGAGAGCAAGTTCTGAGTTTGATCCCCTACTTCGAAGAAATTACTTTTGATCACATTCCACGAGAAGAGAATCAGTTGGCAGACGCATTGGCTACTATGTCGTCTATGTTCAAAGTCAGATGGGACAACGAGGCACCCCAGATCATCATTGAGAAGTTTGACAAGCCAGCATATTGTTATGAGCTTGATATAGAAGAGAAACCTTGGTACTACGATGTGAAGAGGTATCTTGAGACTCAGGAATATCCCGCAGGGGCATCTGTTAATGATAAGAAGTTCATGAGAAGATTTGCATCCAAATTCTTCCTCAGCAACGGCATCTTATACAAGCGCAACCACGACTTATGCTTACTCACTGTAGATCGAAAATAGCGGCGCATCATGGAAGAGTTACACGGCGCATTTGGTACCCACTCCGGACACACCATGGCTAAGAAGATTTTGAGAAAGTTACTATTGGTCTACCATGGAAGTCGATTGTCATCGCTACGCCGATCTTGTCACAAATGTCGACGATACCGATAAAGTACACGTACTCCCACCTCCGAACGCTTTAACTTCTCCTTGGCCTTTGCAATGTGGGCATTGACATGATCGGAGAAATCAAGCCCACAGCTTCCAACGGACATTGTTTCATCCTTGTGGCAATCGATTACTTTACCAAGTGGGTAGAAGCAGCCTCGTTCACATCTGTTACTAAGAATGTTGTGGCTCGTTTCGTCAAGCATAACCTTATTTGTCGGTATGGCACTCCTGAAAGGATTATCACAGATAACGGCTCTAATCTCAACAACAAAATGATCACTGAACTCTGCACGCAGTTCAAGATCAAGCATCACAACTCTTCTCCTTATCGGCCTAAGATGAACGGCGCAGTGGAAGCCGCCAACAACAACATTAAGAAGATTATACAGAAAATGACAGTGACGTACAAGGATTGGCATGAGATGTTACCATTTGCTCTTCATGGTTATCGCACTACAGCACGGACATCCACAGGGGCAACTCGCTTCTCTCTAGTATACGGTATGGAAGCCGTCTTACCCATCGAGGTTCAGATACCCTCAACCAGAGTCCTCCAGGAGGCGAGTTAGGCGAAGACGATTGGGTCGCTTGACCGATTAACTTGATTGATGAGAACGACTCGCGTCCATCCGACATGGACAGATTTATCAGAAACGAATGATCAGAGCATTTAATAAGAAGGTCAAGCACCGAGTCTACCAAGTCGGTGATCTAGTAGTCAAGCGCATCATTCTTCCACAAGGTGATCCCAGGGGCAAATGGACTCCCACCTATGAGGGACCATTTGTAGTCAAGAAGATTTTCCCGGAGCTATGATACTTAGCACCATGGATGGTGAAGACTTCCCACACCTCGTGAACGCAGACATAGTCAAAAATACTACGATAATAGACCCGCTAGGTCTTAACCTAGACAAAAATAAGGGCATCCTGGAGAACCAAAAGGTTCGGGCAAAAGTTAAGGATATATACAAAACATGTACACCCGGCAAATCGAAAACCTGAAAAGGCGGCTTGGGCAAGAAAGGGTATCCCGGTAGACTAAAAACCCGAAAGGGCGGTCTAGGCAAAAGTTAGGGATTTAAGCGTACGACTATGTTTCTTCCAAATCACCTGCTTCCAGACTACTATCAGCATTCAAGATTCAAATGACGAAGACCAATCTACTCACTTTCTACTGACAGCAAGGAGATGAGATAGTCGAAATATATGAGTACTAGCATAGTTGGAACTTAACGAGATTGTTTCCGCATAGCTTTTTTACTTTTCTTGTGTATAAACAACTTGGCCATACGCCACCTTTCAAATAAACGCAAGCTTCTTTTCTTTACTTTTGTTGTTATTTGCAATAAGTCCAACGTTTGTTTTGAATGACTATACGATTTGACAATAAGAATCTAATCACAAACATACGAAAAGTGAACATACAAAAGTACTTACTAGTGCTCCGAATTGGGACGACGACGAAAGTCACCAAAACATTCCACGAGCATGATCCCCACAAAGGTGTCACTCACAACACAACTTCCCCAGAGCAAAAGGGAATCCACGAGCAATTCTACTCAACTAAGCAATGGTACATCGTCTCCAGCAAGAACACCTCACCCCTCAAGGTATTTATCCCTGGGTATTTCTTCCTTTCCTTTTTCCAAGCAGATCGGACCAAACTTGGTCGATAGTGCACCGAGGAAACCACATCTTCATCTCCCACTGGGATTACAACGGATTCTCGACCTTCCAACCGGTCTCCGGAACTACCAATTGCTCTCCAATGAGATCGCTGTAATCCCCAGAGAGCACCTCCGAATTCCCTCAGCAGGATCTACACTCATAATCCCCAACGGATCGCCTCCCAGATTCTCCTCAGCAGAGTCTGTATATGAGATCTCCAACAACGAGCCTCTCAAATCTCTACCTTCCTCAACAATATCTAGGCCCAAGACTTGGTCGATAGTGCATCGGAGGAACAGATTTCTTTCTTCTTTCAAAAGCGGGTTCTCACCTACTCAATCCCCAAACAGAGTCGAATCTTCAAACAGAACATCCGCATCTTCTTCAAGATGGATATGTTTTAAAATACCACAACATCTATCATTCATACATTTCTCATAAAGTCATAATTCATGCATATGTCATTCATGTACACTGTCATGCATCATACTTTGCATAAAACTAACCAATATTCTATCAAAGTTCCTCTTGTTTTCTCCAAAAGTAATGGACAAACAGTCCGAGATTAAGCCCGAATCGACGGAAAACTATCCGAAGACCGCCTTGGTTGTCCTCCGACGATGGTCCAGATTAAGCCCGAATCGACGGAAAACTATCGAGAGACCGCCTTGGTTGTCCTCCGACGACTAGTCCGATTAAGCCCGAATCGACGGAAAACTATCCGAAAGACCGCCTAGTTATCCTCCGACAACAGGCAGTGGATCAACACCCGATGCACAGGGAAGATATCCACATTTTTCCAACTACCAGTAATCGGCACGAAGATTTATTATGATCCTTTCTTATTATCAACAGCAACTACAGAGTTTAGCGTACGACTCAGTTGCCTTGGATGGCATCTTAAGCCCATCTCCGACTACTTGTCAACAAGTGCTTCACTTTTCGCATATATGGTTAAAATCAATGCAAACCAATAACTTCATTCAAAAATGGACACGAAGTCTAACGACGACCCTCCGGATGGCATCTTAAGCCCATCTCCATGCTCCTTCCAGAACGACTACGAGCCTAGCGACGGCTCATTCCCCAAAGATCGATTTTTCGGATGGCATCTTAAGCCCATCCCGTCAATTCTCCTATCGACATTCTCGAGTCTAGCGTCGACTCATCCCCAAATAAGTATCCAACTTCTCCAAATGGCATCCAGAAGCCCATTCTCGCATCATCCACCAACGAGTGCAAATTTTGTGTATTGGTGTTCAATCATCTTCTACCTCAGTCACGAAGACAAGCGTGTCAATCTAACCCTCCAGTACAAGAAGATTGAACAGGGGCAGCTGTCATACCCCAAAATTTGCCCTCCATCTACTCAAGAGATTTCATACATCTATACTCAAGGATTCCTCAAGAGTTGATCAAACAAACTCTCTCCTAGACAATCAACCCAAACTAGGGTTTGGTCTCTCTCAGTTCAAGATGGACTTCCAACATCTCCAATGGTCTTCATGCCTTCTCATATGCTTCAAAGATTCTCCATGTCAAGTTTCAAGCTTCACAGATCAAGTTTCGCATAATTGCTCGATGGTTGAAAATCAACAGATTGGACAAAAGTCAACTATGGTCAACATACATCAAACTTCATAATCTTGGGTCAACATCCTCATTTGAAGTTACATTCATCATTTGATCAAGGGTTGATCATGATTCATCAAGAAAACTCAAGATTTGCTCAAAAGTCAAACTTTCTAAATTAGGGTTTCTAGGTGAAAAGTCAATCGAACTTTGATCGATCATAACTTTCTCATACTTTCTCGTAAATTTTTCCACCACCTCTTGTTTTGAAGGAAATTCAATTCTCTACAACTTCATGTCTCACAAGAATGTCCAAAAATGCTTCATTTGAGAGGTATAGCTCAAAACATTACAGTCATTTTCAAAGTCAACAAAAAGTCAACTTTTTGTTTTGAAGATATATTGAGCATGGAAACTACAATTGATATGAGACCAAAAAGGTTGGTTAGAGGACTCTTAGAGCTTTCCAAAAAGTCCAAGAACACTCAAAAATGTGGAAAATTGAGCAAGATACACCATTCACAAGTTGGGCAATTTTGAAGGAATGCACAAAGAGAGATACTTCTAAAAATCAAATTTTTTCAAAATGGGCTTGCTTTTTCTTCATCCAAACTTATTCCTCATACAATTAGGAATACCCAAGCCCAATGCCATGAATTTTTATTTTATTTTTCTATTTAATTTGGAATTTATTCATTTAAATACAAATTAAATTTAAAAATAAAGTATAAAATCAAAATTAATTGCAAGATTGATTTTTATTCTTTCCTTGAGACCCAAGCAACTCACAAAGGCCAGCAAATTTCGAAATTTGATAAAAATGGCAAGATTGGATTGGAAATTAATCAAGTTTTGAAAATTTGATTTTGTACAAAAATCAATTTTGATTTGCTTTGAATGTTGATTGATTCTTGCCAAAAACCATCCCAAATCCATCCAAGATAAATATATGATGCATACCTATCAAGAGAGAAAAAATTGCCCTAAGAACCCTATTCCAAAGCTCAAAAACCGTGGTACAAGCAAGTGGCAGCCCTAGTTCCAGTCGATTTCAATCAATTTTGAGGTGTCCAACACATTCCTTGACATCTCCAGAATCGATTCAGACCTTCACTTTGCCAAAAACCATCAAGAATCGTGAAAACCGAAATTGGTTTGTTCTTGAAATTTCAAAAATCGTATTCTTTCATTCATGCATTATTAATGTGATTTGTGTTTGTTTTTGTGATCAGTGATGTGTTTGCAAGCTTTCTGGGTGCTTTAATCGAATTTCCATGGCCGGGAACACGTATTGCCATTGTTAGGGTTTCTGCGCTTTAGGGTTTCACAAAATAGGAAAAATTGGACCTCAAGACCAGTACCATTGCATTCGGAATGATGTTTCCAATCGAACCATGGTCTTAGATGTTATTTATATTATGTATGCTGTGTTTTTGATTTTGCCAGGGCCTGTAGCGTCGAGCAATGGCCGACGCTGAGCTTTCAAATATTCAAAACGAGGAAGACGACGGATGGCGCGAAGACGAGGCAGTCAGGAGGCGACACGTGTTATAACCCACTCACTCCGGATCTCAAACAGTGAAACACACATGGCGTAGTGGTAAAGGCGTGTACTATTGGTAGATGCTCTCACATGTCTCCAGTTCGATCCCTGGCCATGAAATTTCTTTTTTACAAGTTTGCAAATCTCATATTTTTCATATTTTTCATTACTTAATATTTTGCATTGTTTTAATTAATTTCATATTTTTATTTATGCATTAAAAAATTGTCAAAAATTATTTTCTTTTTGCATTTGTTTTCTGAAAATCTTTATTTAATTTATAAAATTAAAAAATATAATTTTGCATGCATATTTATTTTTATTCATATTTTTGCATTTAAATCACATTTAATTAGTTTTAAATTATTAAATTGCATCCAAAAAATCCCAAAATTTATTTTAGCATATTTATATTATTTCCAGATGTAATAATTTTCTCATATAAAAATTTGCATTTTGTAACATTTTTCTCTTGTTCGATTCATATCGTATTTTCCGATTTCTCATTCCTTTACTGTGTGACCCAATTCGATTATTCTTTCTTTATTATTTTATTTTTCAATAATGTAACTGCTCACGGATGTAATAGTTTAAATTAGGATCATTATTTTCCGCATTTTAAATTATGTATCCCCAAAGCCATGTAATAGCGTAGGACATTTACCTTCCGCATCTTTACATTCGCATTTTAATTTCCGCACCTATAAATCGCTAGTAACTAGGCGTGTATGGCAAGATAATAATCAACATAGCTCACTAATTTTCAAGATAAAATATCTGAATCAACACACTCTCTTTCACACATGCACCCCTTAGGGTAATTCTCTCTCGTTGCCTTACGAATTCAAAATGGTCATGTCCCTCGAACGTAGAGGTATTCTAGCACCGTTGCCTTCTAAACAAATCATCATAGTCCCTCGATACAAAGATCATAAGACCCACGATGTCGCTTCCGAATACATGATCTTGACCTCGATTGTCGCCTACGAAAAATGATGATAGTCCCTTCGAATGTGCTAGGATACTTCCTACAAGTTGCCTTCTATGACCATCCAATGTCCCTTCGAATGTCCCGCTTACATCCAACGAATGGAGCTACCTACTAACTAATGGTATGGCTAGCGCTATTCTAAAGGAACGTAAAACAATACAAAAAAACGACCAATTCTGAGTAGGTAATAAGACTTTTAGTTGCTTGCTCTATCAAAATGCTTTTCACACCTCACACTTTTGTCAAAGTTCAAACTCTTTTCAAAACGAAACATTTCCGAACACTTCGTATACATTCCTACATGAATCATTACAAAGTCAAAGCGAAATGCCTTTTTCAAAACATTTTTGTCAAACACACAGAAAGCACAATTTTTAAGTGATCTAGAGCAACTAAGAGCCCGTAGATAACTACGGATGGAAAGGGGTGCTAATACCTTCCCTTTTTATAACCATTCTCCCGTACTCAGAATCTAAACGAAGGTCTTTTTCTGTACTTTTACCTTCCCTTAATTGGATAAAAATAAAATTCGGTGGCGACTCTTGCTATCCGCACATTTGCGATACAAAATCCTACAAAGTCAGTTCACCGTGTTACAGATAGTCCCTTCAAATGTGCTAGGATACTTCCTACAAGTTGCCTTCTATGACCATCCGATGTCCCTTCGAATATCCCGCTTACATCCAACGAATGGGGTTACCTACCAACTAATGGTATGGATAACATTATTCTAAAGGAAAGTAAAGCAACACGAAAACGACCATTCTGAGTAGGTAATAAGACTTTTAGTTGCTTGCTCTATCAAAATACTTTTCACACCTCACACCTTTGTCAAAGTTCAAACACTTTTCAAAAACAAAATATTTCCGAACACTTTGTATACATTCCTACATGAATCATTACAAAGTCAAAGCGAAATGCCTTTTTTTTCAAAACATTTTTGTCAAACACACAGAAAGCACCTTTTTTTGAAAATGATCTAAGAGCAACTAAGAGCCCGTAGATAACTACGGATGGAAAAGGGTGCTAATACCTTCCCTTTTCATAACCTTCTCCCTTACTCAGAATCTAACGAAGGTATTTTCCTGTTCTTTTCACCTTCCCTTAATTGGATAAAAGAAAAGTCGGTGGCGACTGTTGCTATTCGCACATTTGCGATACAAAAATCTCAAAGTCAGTTCACCGTATTACATGAGGCAACGAAGATGGTTGGAGTTATTGAAAGATTATGACTTTGGTTTGAATTATCATCCAGGTAAAGCTAATGCGGTGGCTGATGCGTTGAGTCGAAAGACTTTACACATGTCAGCAATGATGGTTAAAGAGTTGGAATTAATTGAGCAGTTTAGAGATATGAGTCTTGTATTCGAAGGACTTGAACGAACGAAAGGAGCATAAACCTTCGATGATTGGTGAAGGTTTGGCCGTTAAAGGAAAATTCTTGCGAAAGGATAATAAGTTCGACAAGAAGAAAGGTCAAAGTCAGCAGAAGTTTTACAGTGGTGAAACATCTAGTATTCTATGATATCATTGTAAGAAGGAGGGTCACACAAGAAAAGTGTGCCCTGAACGCCTGAAATATCATGGAGGAAAGGATAATGGAAATGCAACTATTGTTCAAGATGATTTCGACTCATTTGATGTTCTTGTAGTTTCGAGCAGCAACCCATCGAAGGAGTGGATTATGGATTCTGGGTGCACTTGGCACGTGACTCCAAACAAAGACTTGTTCGAGGAATTATGTGATCAAGATGGTGGATCTATATTGCTGGGAAACAACAAAGCTTGCAAGATTGCAGGTGTTGGATATGTGAGATTCAAACTCCATGATAAGTCAATAAGGTTATTGACTGAAGTCAGGTATGTACCTGATTTGAAGAGAAATTTGATTTCTCTTGGTGAATTCAACAAGAAAGGATATGTTTTTCAAGGAGAGAAAAGTATCCTAAGAGTCATGAAGGGGTCAAAGAAGTCTTGAGAGGCGTGAAGAAACAAGGCTTGTATACCCTAGAGGCTGAAGTTGTAAGTGGTTCGAGAAATGTTGCATCCACGAAACCATTATCGAAGACAGAAATTTGGCACATGAGATTAGGCCATGTCAATGAAAGGGGTCTGGTCGAATTGGAGGAAAAAATTTCTTGGTGGAGACAAAGTCGAAAAGTTGAAGTTTTGTGAACCATTTGTACTGGGAAAATCTTTCAAAGTGAAGTTCAACAAAGGCAAACAAAGAACACATGGATCCCTTGATTACATCCATGCTGATCTTTGGGGGCCTGCAAGGTGTCCATTGATAAGTGCCAAAATGTAGTTATTTTGTATATACATTTTGTGGCACTTATCCGTTCTTTTGTTGATATTTAGTTGAATAATCTCGACTTTTTGTTGTAAATACGTTTTATTGCGTTTTGTGTACATAATAGAATAATTGAGTTTTTGTGTAAATATTGTATCATTTGATAGTTTTTCATCTCTTTTATAGGTATTTATTCATAATTGGAGCATTAAGTAATAAAGTGTCGAAGACACGGCTTCAAACACACGATTTTGAGCAATAAAAGAGAACACATAAAGCAAAGAATGAGTTTTTCAATATTTCAAATAGTCATAAAATCTTGATATTTCTTCATGGTTAGATAGAGCATTGAATAAGCTTTCCAACGCTTCAAACCGGGCACAATTCTGAGTTACGGTTCTCAAGTTATGGCAAAAATAAGATGCTGATTTTTTTCCAAAACATCACAGACCGCGCTTAGCGCGCCCTGCAACTTCAGAATTCTTTAAAAGGGGCTAAAAACAAATTTTTAGGTTATGGGTTGGGTATTTTTTAGTCCCAACATCATCAACATCATTTTTTTGATAGATTGACTTAGAAAACAACATTGGAGCTTGCATTTGGATGATCCGGAGTCGAATCCCTCGTCGATTGGTGTTGACAAACCAAGAAATGTTTGGTTCCTCTTCTTTTCTTCTCTTCGTAATCTCTTTTGTTGGGTTATGTATGTATATCTAATCTTGCTCATGTATATTTGTCGCCCTTGACGTTGTATAAAGTTTGCTTTACGAATTTGTGTTTGTGATTGTCTTAGGTTTTTACTCTATGTTAGAGATTTGAGCTTTACTAGAGATAGATTGCTTAGATTCTTTCCTAGGATGATTATCTGTTAGTTTCTGAATGCTAGAAATGGGTTTAGAGCTGACATTCACTATAGAGTATCTGAACTTAATGCCTCTGCATTGGTGAAGTATGCTAGAGATGGGTATGGAGGTGACGCAGTTGACTTCTGTGTTGTTGAGATAGGCCAGAAATGGATATTGAGATGATTCAGAGGATTCTCAATTTGGGTTAGAAATAACCAAGGTTGTGAGAGGTATGTGATGACACAGACGAGTATCGTAGGCCTAGTATAACATGGGTGGTAGATTTAAGTCTGTGACGGGTAGTTTACATTCGTTCCAAACAAGCTGTCTATCCTTTATACTTTTTGTTCATTTACTTTTTGTCTTTTATTTTCAACTCATTTAATCTCAAACTCATTAACGGTAGAATTATCGAATGACGAATCAATAACCATTCTCTGTGGACACGATACGATATAACCTAACCGGTATATATCACCCGGTAAAAATAAATACTTTACTTTTGCTTGTCGCTTTACCGCAGCAACAAAATGGCGCTGTTGTCGGGGATTGGTTTTATTGTTCCTGTATTGCGATAATTCCGTTGTTTTTGAGTTTTGTAATTATTGTAAATGTTGTATAGATTTTGTATATGAACTTGTATGTGTTACATGTACATGTTGTGTGTTTACTTTCCATACTTGTACATATTTGTGATTTTCTTAGCTTTCATGTGATATTGTGAATTATCTCGTACTCGTAACATTTGTTGTGTGGTTGTTAGGACACTTTCTTTAGTTTTGCGCGGTGTGGCAATACCATGGCATGACAAGAGGAGGTTACTAGTGCTCACACAAGAAAGGCGTCGAGCTTACGACGTAAAACAAGCATGTTTGTTTATGTGTGTGGTGACTTGTGTTTTAACAAGTTGAAATAGGACGTGTTCTTAATTTTAAATCTTCACTTTTAAACTTGTTAATTCATTGTCACCAAGTTTTCGTATCGTAATTTGCTTTTTTTTCGTATGTAAATTGTGTTTTTCTCGAGCTTGTCGTGTTTAGCTTGAGGAGTTTTGATGGT
Organism: Vicia sativa; assembly: GCA_021764765.1. NCBI lineage: Eukaryota > Viridiplantae > Streptophyta > Magnoliopsida > Fabales > Fabaceae > Vicia > Vicia sativa. The sequence continues at coordinate 156,468,639 of CM038793.1, forward strand.
TGTAAATATTGTAAATTTTGTTTTTCTAATTCTTTTGTTGTTGTTTGGACTCAAATTTTGGTCCGGTAACTTGAAGACTTTTGAGGTGATTTTCCGAGTTTGATCGTTTCAACTCGCGGATGTATGGTAATGATAGTTTTCAAAGTTGGTACACGTCAGGTACTCGTTTATCGCTTTCTATAGCATAACATGTTTAGGAAATTTATCATTTGTATAATTATCATGATATTCATTCTTTTTGCATTACTTGCTCATGAATTGAATCACTTTAGTACCATTTTTAACCATAAATGTGAGGAAGCTTTCCATTGTTTATATATGAGAGTCCACATTCTTGTTTTAACTAGATTTTATTATGCTTAATCTTTTGTTTTGTGTTGATTGTATGATTGCAAGAAAATGATCAAGGCATTTTGTTTGATTTTGAGCATAACTACCTTGGCCAAATATTCAATTCACCTTGTGAGTGTGTGAACCTTTGTTTGCCCCTTTGAGCTTTTATCAATATCTATTTTTATTTGAACTTGATGCTTGTCTATGAGTGTCAATTCACCTTTTTTGTATGGATGTTGATTTCTTTGTTTCTTGAACCGTCAACTACATGTTGTTGTATGAATTTTTACCTTGTCTTAGAAAGTAGGGAGTATTCACATAATGATGTTGGTTGGATTCAAGTTGGGGAGAGGAATTTTTATGTACTTATATTGTGGTTGGTATGAGGTTAAGATAAAAACAAAAGAAAAGAAAAAGTGAAAAAGAAAGATAAAAAAAAAGTGAAAAAGAAAGATTAGAAAAAGAAAAAAAAAAGAAAAGAGAAAAGCTTTGAAAAAGAAAAACAAAAAGAGTAGGAATAATGTTATGTTAATAAGTGAGGTGTGTTTGGTGTGAAATTTGTGATGAAGAATAAGTTTGATTGAAATTATATTGTTTGGAACTTTGTGAGTTGATCACTCCCTTAGGTTTAGGCAAGTTTTTGTTTCGATTAGCTTTAGGACTTATCACTTGTTTGTTAACCAAGCCACATTACAACCTTGAAAAGCCCTTGTGATTCTTGCATTTGAATTTTCAATACGTTTTTGGATGAATGTATAATTTAGTCTATTGTTTGCATGATTGTGGAGGAGTGTTTTTTATCCCTCACCTTTGTGTGTTCTTCATCTACCGATGAATTTTTGCTAGGCGTGATTCATGATTGAGTTTGTTTTGTTTTAGAATGTTTTGCATGATTTTTGTACTTATGATTTATTTCTTTTATATGTTATCGTCGTAGGATAGTGGTAAGTGTGTATTTTGTCGTGTACGTTTTTGTTTGAACCATACATTTGTTTTCCGTTTTAAAAACTTGATGATTCGTGATTCTTTGATTATCGTATTTTGTTTCTTTAAGTTTATTTGACTTTTTTTGAGTACAAACAATGTGTCAAGTTAGGGAGAGTTGATAAGTGTCAAAATGTAGTTATTTTGTATATATATTTTGTGGAACTTATCCGTTCTTTCGTTGATATTTAGTTGAATAATCTCGACTTTTTGTTGTAAATACATTTTATTGCGTTTTGTGTACATAATAGAATAATTGAGTTTTTGTGTAAATATTGTATCATTTGATAGTTTTTCATCTCTTTTATAGGTATTCATTCATAATTGGAGCATTGAGTAATAAAGTGTCGAAGACACGGCTTCAAACGCACGATTTTGAGCAATAAAAGAGAACACGTAAAGCAAAGAATGAGTTTTCCAATATTTCAAATAGTCATAAAATCTTGATATTTCTTCATGGTTAGATAGAGCATTGAATAAGCTTTCCAACGCTTCAAACCGGGCACAATTCCGAGTTACGGTTCTCAAGTTATGGCAAAAACAAGATGCTGATTTTCTTCGGAACATCACAGACCGTGCTTAGCGCGCCCTGCGACTTCAGAATTCTTTAAAGAGGCTAAAAACAAATTTTTATGTTATGGGTTGGGTATTTTTGAGTCCCAACACCATCAACATCATTTTTTTGATAGATTAGCTTAGAAAACAACATTGGAGCTTGCATTTGGATGATCCCTCGTCGAATCCCTCGTCGATTGGTGTTGACAAACCAAGAAATATTTGGTTCCTCTTCTTTTCTTCTCTTTGTAATCTCTTTTGTTGGGTTATATATGTATATCTACTCTTGCTCATGTATATTTGTCGCCCTTGACGTTGTATAAGGTTTGCTTTACGAATCTGTGTTGGTGATTATGTTAGGTTTTTACTCTATGTTAGGGATTTGAGCTTTACTAGAGATAGATTGCTTAGATTCTTTCCTAGGATGGTTATCTGTTAGTTTCTGAATGCTAGAAATGGGTTTAGAGCTGACATTCACTATATAGTATCTGAACTTAATGCCTTTGCGTTGGTGAAGTATCCTAGAGATGGGTATGGAGGTGACGCAGTTGACTTCTGTGTTGTTGAGATAGGCCAGAAATGGATATTGAGATGATTCGGAGGAATCTCAATGTGAGAGGTATGTGATGACACGGACGAGTATCGTAGGCCGAGTATAACATGGGTGGTAGATTTAAGTCTGATGTAGTTTACATCGCTCCGCATGTCGCTTATCCTTTATACTTTTTGTTCATTTACTTTTTGTCTTTTATTTTCAACTCATTTAATCTCAAACTCATTAACGGTAGAATTGTCGAACGATGAATCAATAACCAATATCTGTGGACACGATACGATATAACCTAACTGGTATATATCACCCGGTAAAAATAAATACTTTCCTTTTGCTTGTCGTTTTACCGCAGCAACATCCATCACATTCAGGAGTAAGGTATTTTCTATCCATAGTATATGACTATTCTAGAAAGTTATGGGTATTCATCAGAAGACTAAGGATGAAACTTTTGAGAATTTCAAAGGTTGGAAGACTCTGGTCAAAAATCAAACTGGCAGAAAGGTCAAGAGGTTAAGAACAAACAATGGTCTTGAATTTTGCAATGAGGCATTCGACAACTTTTGTGCTGCCTCTGGTATTGCAAGGAATAGAACTACTGCATGCACTCCACAACAAAATGGTTTGGCTGAAATGTTTAATAGAACCATCTTGGAGAGAGTTAGATGCATGTTGACTAGTGCTGGGTTAAAGAAGGTGTTTCGGGATGAGGCTGTTTTAACAACAATATATCTGATAAACAAATGTCCTTCGACTGCTTTAGATATGAAGACACCCGAAGAAGTTTGGTCGGGACATCCACCAAATCTCGACAAACTAAGAGTATTTGGCTGCGTAGCCTATACTCACATTAGGCAAGACAAGGTCGAGCCTAGATCTCTTAAATGCATGTTCATGGGATACCCTAAATGAGTCAAAGATTATAGGCTATAGTGCCTAGAGTCAGGTCACAGAAGGATTATCACCAGTTGAGATTTTGTTTTCAATGATGTTGAAATGGCTTTCAAGAAAATGAATGATGTTTGTCGAAGTGCAGAAGTATCTAACGAAGAGCTGGAACAGGTAAAGATTCTTATTAAGGTGGAGCATGTTGATGCTGAATTGCATATCCTAGATAAAGTCGAAGAAGAAGAGGATCTTGAACTGGAACAGATGGATGTGAAGACTGCATTCTTGTATGGTGATCTAGATGAAACAATCCTGATGAGGCAACCTGAAGGGTATGTCGAAAAGGGAAAGGAAGATTATGTGTGCAAGTTGAATAAATCTTTATTTGGGCTGAAACAATCTCCTCGATAGTGGAATAAGAGATTCGAAAAATTCATGGCACGCATAAGTTTCGTTAGATGTCAGTTCGACCACTGTGTTTACTTCAGATTTCGTCATGGTAATTCATTTGCTATTTTGTTGCTTTATGTTGATGATATTCTCATAGCAAGTAACAATGTCGAAGAGGTAATGAGGGTGAAGGCTGAACTCAATAAGGAGTTGGAAATGAAGGATTTTGGAGAAGCTTCCAGGATTCTTGGGATTGACATTCAAAGAGATAGAAAGCAGTCGAAATTATGCTTATCTCAAGAGGCATATTTACGGAAGATTCTCGAAAAGTTTGGTATGTCAAATTTGAAGCATGTTGTAACTCCAACAAACCCTCAATTCAAGTTGAGTATTAATCAGTGTCCCAGTACTGAGGTCGAAAGAGCTTATATGAATAGCATCTCATATGCTAATGTAGTAGGTTCTTTGATGTATGTTATGGTTTGTACTAGACCTGACATAGCATATGTAGTAAGTCTTGTAAGCAGGTACATGGCGAATCCTGGAAAGGCTCACTAGCAATCATTGAAATGGATTCTAAGGTACATAAATGGGTCTCTGAATAGAGTCGTAATTTATGGTGGAGCCTTGGGTGAAGATAGTAAAGCAGTAATCGAAGGATATGTCGACTCTGATTATGCAGGTTGTATGGATTTCGGAAAATCTATTTTTGGATATGTTTTCAATTTGTTTGGTACAACAATTAGTTGGAAAGAAACACTTCAGAAGGTTGTTGCATTATAAACCACTTAAGCGGAATATATTGCTTTAATTAAAGTTGTGAAAGAAGCATTATGGATTGAAGGTTTTTCTAAGGAGCTGAAAATTCGAGGTGAAGTTATCATTGTTAAATGTGATAGTCAAAATGCAATACACCTGTCGAAGAATTCAACCTATCATGAGCGAACCAAGCACATTCATGTGAGGCTGCATTATGCCAGAGGGGTGATCGGTGGTTTTTACATAGATATTTAGCATTGAATTTCGTTATCGTTTCTTTTATTTGTCTAGTGTTATATGTCATTTTACCGCATTTTACGCTTTGGTTATGTGTTTGAGTATTTTCAGGGTCAGAAGAATAAAACAACACAAATCGGGGCAAAAGAAGTGCAAAAATCAAAATATGGGAGGCTACAGATGCATCAACACGGGCCCCCGTGTTAATCAACACGGCCCGTGTCGAAAAGCCACTAGAAAACGCAAAAAAAACCAAAGTCAGTGAATCAACACGGGCACCCGTGTTAATCAACACTGCCCGTGTTGAAAAGCCTATGGAAAGTGCAAAACAGCCAAAGTCAGTGAATCAACACGGGCGCCGGCGTGAATCAACACTGCCCGTGTTGATTGACTTAGCAGCAAATATTTTTTATTCAAGAGATCAACACGGGAACCCGTGTTAATCAACACGGCCCGTGTTGATGGACGCGTGTGGAAACTTCACTTTTTGAGTTTTGGACCTTTTCTTTGTCATTGAGGGTACTTTGGACTTTGGTTAAGACTTGGATGAGGCTGAGACTATTAGAAGGAATTTTTGAAAAAGAAAAAGGATTTTTAAAAGCACGAGAAAAATATTACAGAGAAGAGAAGATAGCTACGAAGAGGAATTCGGAGACGGCGAGATTCAAGGGCAGCCACCATTGAAGATCAACGTCATCGTTATTCTTTGTAATGTTTAACTTTTATCTGATGTTTTCTTCGAATACTATGAGAGGCTAAACCCCTCAATGTTAGGGGGTGGTCCTGATTTGATGATTGTTATGAATTTGGATACTTGATTTCCTTAATGCAGTGTTTTTCTATTTCAATTTAATTGTGTGGTGTTCCTATGATCATGTATCAGACAAATACATGTAGACCTATGACTAACAATTGGCGGGATTGTGATTGTTAGGGTTTCTACACAATTAGGTTATTAGGAGTCTCACCTAGGACTAGGAACTCTTTTTAATCGCTTGAATTCTTGATATTTTTATGGTTAATACCAAGAGTAATTTGAATGGACATTTGAATAAAGATTGGGGTTTTAATAGTTTTCTTCATTAAGGACTTAAGGAAGAACAATCTAGAGATAGGTAATTGAATGTTTTCATATGCAATGAGGAAATCTGGATTCGGATCATAATTTTGTTAAATCAACCACTCACCCTAGCATCATTCTCCATATATTTCATCAGTCATTATTTTTTTACGGGTATAATTGAAAGTTTTAAACCCAACCCAACCATTGTTTTTGTTCAATTGAATTAAGAGCACGAATAGGTATTTACTACGCAGTCCTCGAGATTGATACTTGGGGAAAATCATTATAACTACATCGGTAAAAATAGTACACTTGCTATTTTTCCGATCAAGGGGTAATCAAGCGTGGAGAAGTCCAAGTGCTGAAGGTTTCGACAGATCATAATGTTGCTGATATGATCACCAAGACAGTGCCTAGTTGCAAGTTTTTTCACTGTATGCAGTTGATAAAGCTGCATGAAGAAAACTAGTTCGTTAGTTGATAATAGATTCCAAGGTGGAGATTTGTGAGATATTGGATTGAACTCTATTGGGTTGAAGGTAGTATCTTGGTTCGACGGTTCGACAGAGTTTAACATGCAGTCGAAGTTTGCTCACATACTGTTGTCGAAGTGTTACAAGCTGTAGTCGAAGTGTGTTCTAGCTTGTAGTGTCGAAGGATGTTAGGATTGTTAGCATCGAATTAAGCCTGTTTGTTATGTCCAATTGGTTAAGTTAGCTTGTACCCTAAGTTAGCTTGTAATGAGTATTTGTGATAAAAGCCTATTAATTTAATATGTTATGTTTATTATAAATAGCATAGTAGTCTCTTATCATTGCATACTGCAAATCCTATTTTAGGGTGAGAGAGTTATTTGTTATTCTCGTATACTTGTAATCTTATTTCAAGAGTAAGGAAAGAATAGCAGTTAATAACCAATCCTTGTGTTCATCGTGTTCTTCATTCTTTTTTCTACCCTAATTATTTCTTGATCATTAAATAACAAATTTATATTTTGTTCTAAGGCATCTGACTCACAACATCATTATTCTATTATTTTTTATTTACGAGGTTTGACATGTTTGACAAGTCATACACTTGAAAATTTTGGAGAGCACGCAGTTCTTTGTAAAAAAAACTTTCAAATATGCAGTTCTTTGTAGAAAAAAAAGCCTTGGAATTTAAAATATTAACGTGATTTTGCTAGAGATGCTCTTTTTTGAATAACTCACAAAAAGAAACATCGACACTTAGACCAAATTTGTCATTTGAAAAAGATTAACGACTAAGTTTGTTATGCATTTCTCGTTTATTCCTATACAAATATACTTTTATCAATTACATTTATTTCCTTATTAAAAAGTTGTTATTTTATTGATATAATTTTATATTTTATTATTAATAAAACATCCCAAATCCCACATCATAGTGGGCTAGACTCTGCCCGATTGAGGATAGTTAATTAGACAACCAAATATGCGGTAGAAAGTTGTATAAAGCTGAATACTATATATCATGAGTTGCCAAAAAGACCTGTGGCCACAACTAGCTATCAAAACAAAGAATAAAAACAACAATACATCTCAATCCCTAACCAATCTTACCCCAAGGATTATAATTAAAACATTCACCACACGTAATATATATTATAATTAAAATTCAAAACATAACAGTACACCACCAGTAATATTAAACTATATAGCTGGCATAACTTTGAACTCAAATGAGTTTCATGTTTTGAAACACACAAGCTACAAACAAGTTCAAATTTCATAGTTGTTTCACTTGAAGCAATATTTGACAATGCCAGGAATATGAACATTCATGAAGTAGTCTTCCCAATCAATTATTTTTGGATCAAAGTAAAACAAATCCATCTCTACTCCACTTTCTATTGCTTCTATTTGCAACTTCTCCGCATTCTTATTATCGAATCTGTCCACAAAATATATTGTATTAGTCACGTAGTTCAATTGATTAAAACGTTGATCTTATATATTTGTTTGAGTATTTATGATTGATTGCATTTTATTTACTTACAAGCCGTCGAAGAACACATAGGGTCTATAGAGATCAACCAAGCGCATCACGGTATTGACCTTCTTGTTGATATCAAAATACATACCATCAAAAAAGTGACAAAAAGTCGAATTTACCAGCCCTAGCCCCTGATAAAAAAACAAACCGATTAGTACGCGTAATGTGTGTGCGTTTCACCGATAAATTCATTAATAAATTAGGATTAGAAATTAAAAAACCTTGAGTGGAAGCATGTATCGAAGGAACATGTATCTTTGGAAGCTACTCATGTTTTCTAAAACCGTAACTGTGCCTACTTTGATGGGTTTTCCTTCTTTGTCTAGACATGGTTTTGCAGTAAAATATCTGAAGGTGAAGTCTTTGAGATTTTGATATCTAACTGGATTTCCAACAGAAGAACCCACATGATATATGTTGTTATCACTAGGTTTATTAGCATGTGTCACCATAGCCACCATCATTGCATTCACCACCATATCAGCAGGAATCTGCATAAATATTTAGTTTAGATACCTTAATTATTCTATAAATTTTTTAAATTTTTTTTTATATTTTAACGATTCTCACCACATCAAAAACAGCTTTAACGTCTGCAAGGAAGCATGTTAGTTTTCCCTTACCATAAGCAACAATTAAACTGTCTATGGTTCTGCAAAAATGAAAAAAATTAAGATTAAATCAAATAAATATGATTAGTTAATTAATTGCATAACAAAGAATTGATGAGACTAATAATTTACCTTACTCCTTCAACCCAACCAGGGAAAGGATCTTTGTAAGTGCTTGTAATCATTGTAGGACGCACAATAACAATGGACAAATTTTCCTTCATTGTTCCCACAAGCATTTCTCCCATTGCTTTTGTAAACACATATGTGTTTGGCCATCCATGCATTTTTGCTCTAAAAATGTATTAAAATCAAATCAATTTATTTAAAAAAATGTAATAATATTTAATTTAAAAAAACAAATATAATATTTTTTATTAAAATTATATAAAATGACAAAATAAAAAATATATATTTAAAAAAATAATTTTTGTAATTTTATTGAAGCTAACCTTTTGATGCCCAAATCCTTCATTGCAAATTTAATATCATTTTCAGAAGATCCTTGTTGTTGTAGCCCTTTCAATGTATCCTCAGCAACTTTCTTTTCAACATTAATGTCTAGTCCTGTATCTCCATTTAATGACACACCCATTTTATATGGCTCTTCTGCAATAAGTCCTCCTTGCTCACCACATACATATGCTGAATTTAATAATCAATAACATTAGTACATTAAAACATTGAAAATCAAGTATTAATTCCACCCACTAAACGTGTGAATTAGGTTAAAATTTAAAGCATGTGATAATTAATATTGGTTTTTGTTCTTGATAAAAAAATTAGCTATAAAATTTCTATAAAAGTGTATGCATCTCCTATTATGTATACTATTATGTATTCATCTCAAAGTCTCAAATTAAAAATTTTTTCAATATTAATAATTTTTGTGTTAGATCCATTCATACAAAAATTTTACTTGATTCTAAATAGATTTTATGTTAGTAAGCGGTAGAATTTATCATTTTTCAAAGACGACACTAATATTTTTTTTAAAAAAAATCCTCTCATTATGATTTGTTGGTGGGACCTAATAACTTGCCTTTAATTTGAACAGAGGTTTCTGCAGTCATTTGTATAAGGATTCATGCATTTGTGGAAGTTGCGAAAGTTTGATAAAATCAGACGATGTCAGAGTATAACAACTAAGAAACGATCCATTAAAAAATAATTAAAATAAAATATATTAATTATATAGATATTAGATTTTATTTTAAATTTAAATCTCTATATAAATTATTTAAACTTAATAGAATCTCCAATCAATTTGTTGAAAAGTTAAACCTCCTATCAATTGCCTTATTTGTCCATATATGATATGGATACGAGAAAAGTAATGGTACGTTTAGGTTGAGTGAAAAAATGTGGAAAGCAAATTTAAGGAAAAAATGCTTAAATTTTAAGATTTTTTATTGTTTGTTTTGCCAAAAAATGAAAGAATATTTTTAATAAGATCTATCTTACAAGTATTTCAAGAAAAATAAAAATACATACCTGTTGATACGTGGACAAGCACCTTGAGATTACTACAATTTTTGGCAAAGTTTAAGACATGCTCCACTCCAAATGTATTTAATTTCAATGCTTCATCATATCTGTATTTTATTAAATAAATAAATAAGTTGTGTTTGCAAAACTATTCACTCAACATTTATTTACTTATTCTGACAATTATGTTACTTGTCTGTCATATAGCATTTAAAGCAGCTATATATAAAACTGTTGATACACAGTGTCACACCCTCCAAAGCAATAAGATATGACCCCAAATAATTCTATGTATGTATTATACCTTTCATCAAAGTTAGTTGTTGCAGCTAAATTCACTATGACATTAGTTTCATTGTACAACTCTTTAACTAGATTTGGATCCTTCAAGTTGAACTCTTCTTGAGAAATGTCTCCAGGCACTACCATCACTTTTTCTGAAATAAAACTATTGAATTTTTCACCATGAATTTCCTTCAGCAATTTGAACAAGTCCTTCTTCAAAATCTGCATATATGAAAATAAACTTATACTTCAAAACTTGAACACCGCTATAGAATATACATTCATTTAACTTCTTTTTTTTCTTTTCATATATCAATATATTACATTTAAATAAGACAATTTATATTAAACATTATGAGTTATTTATCCTTTTTGTGGTGGGTGTGAAATTTTAATATTGAACTTTCAACATTGTTTTAGGGGTAATGCTAGAATATGCTCTAAGAATATGTTAAAAATTAGATACAGAAATCTTATCCAAAAAATTTTGTACAAAATTTATTATAAATATATAATTAATAGTTTTTATTTTTTTAAAAAAAATTCAAATTATAGATTTATAAATATGTATTTTAAGTGCACACGTTAATATTACCTTTATTTTATTATCTAAAGTGGCATCACAAAATTTATTAGGGTAACAAAAATACTCATTACGTACTAATTTAATGAATAATAATTAGTGGGCACCATCTCAAGTCACGTCACAAAATTTATTAGGATAACAAAAATACTCGTTACTAATTTAATGAATGTAGTTCAGAAAGCCCGTACCTTTTGAATAAGACAATTTATAAAATATGGCTCTTATATATATAAAAAAGAATGAATGATGCCTCTTATGATATTTTTTATAAAATAATAAGTTTTTACTAATAAAAAAAAATATAAAATATTTTATTAAAATTCTAAGTTTAACTAATAAAAGCATGCATTTAATTTTGGTGGATAGAAACATAAACAAAATCTTACTTATCATATAGATATTTGCAGGGGCCTTTAATATAGTTCAGACATAATAGTTTATCTCATAGATTGATTGATCTACTATAGTAAATTATATATTTAGTCTATTCATAAATAAATAAAGTTGGTATTGTTTAAAAAAAAATAGATATACTTTTCTGTATAACAATACTGAGAAAGGATCATAAATAAATAAAGAATAAGAAAATAATAATACTTCAACAAAATTACTTTTACCATGTTAACAGTTTAGAGAAAGAAAAAAAAAAGAAGTTGCATTTTATTCATTTTAAAAATAGGTGGGATACACTTTTGATTATATTTGAAATATCAACAGTAAATTTACCATTTTCTAAAACAATATAGAGTAAAAAAAATCATGTAAAATTATATTAGAATGAGTATAAACATACCTCATTATGCAATCGTTTAGTAGCAGATTCAGCATCTGCAGCTCTCAAAAGAAGATAAACTTTCTTCACATTTGGTTGCACTCTTAGTATCTTCTCCACAAAAACTAAAAATATCACCATACAAAAACGGTTAAGCAAATAGCACCAAAAAAATTTGATTTATTTTATGGTTTAAATATAAAACTTAAATATGTATTTTATACTTTTTGCTAGGAATCCAGCAGCACCAAGAACCAACACATTCTTATCTTCAAGAAACTGAGTAATGCTTCCAAAATGATCCATTGTAGAGAAAATATGAAAGTATAGAGATGAGAAAAAGGACAAAGATATTGGATATAAGAAAGTTTGATGTTTTGGTGTAAAATAAAGTCCTAGATGACCATATATATATATAGAAAGAACTAAACGACACGTAAGAATGCATTTATTATTTGCATAATAGTTAATACTATGAATGTGGTCCTAAGTAATCAAACTAGTGGGAAATGAAATGCAAGTGTGTAAAAGAGGGGTACTTCTGTTCTACTTCTACCCATAACCGCCCAACTGTTCCTTGAGATAACCTAACCAAGCTGCGACTGTCTACAAATATTAATGCCAATAATGTTATTTTTGCTACTCTTTATTGACTTTTCTCAAGTCTGAATGATAAAAATTGAAATATCGTTAAATTTATGTACGGGTATAATCGGTTTCTGGGAGTGTGAGAGAAAATGCCAAAAATAATTATGGACTAAGCACTTAAATCGCTTAAATACCAAGTTGAAAATAGATTCTAACGTTTTTAATTTGAAATTAGTTATTACTCTTTTTCAATTGTAAATATCACACTCAAGAGAAATAGTAAAATGGTAAAAGTTTATCTTAATTTAACCGGAGCTTCTAGATTTGAGCCCAGACCACATAAACCACATTACAGTATTAAATGATTTTAGAGATAGTTTTAGGGAATCCCAGCTAATGGGTTCTTCTCCATCTCTATTGAAAAACTCCAAATATTTTAAAATTTGTTAATGCACTTGTGAATTCACCATAAATATGATTTATTTGGTTTATTTTATAAGTGTATTTACGAATTTATTTATTGGGATCCAAAAAATAAGTACACTTACAAATTCACCATAAATGTGAATTATTTGGCTTACTTCGTAAACGTACTTGTAAATTCACATGTTGGGACTGTGAACTTACAAATGCATATGCAAATTAAGTTTGGTATTGTTTTTTCTTAATATTTAAGATTAATTCGCATGTGCACTTGTAAAGTCACCTGTTAAGAGGTGAATTCGTAGATCCATATCCGAAGTCACCAATATCATAAATTTATTATGATTTTAATTTGATTTTTATTCTTATGTGTATATCTATTTAATATAGAAAATCTTTATAGCTTATAAATTATTCATTAATTTTTACAAGAATCTATTCATTTAATATTAAAATTATAATTAAAAAATATTTGTTATATTTTTTATATTTCTCATAATTTTAAATAAATAATTAAAAGACAATTATATTTCACTATTATAATTAAAAAATTAATTATTACATTCATTGTTTAATTTCATATCATAAATTTACTTTAATAATTTTTAATTATAAATTTAAATTATTTCTATTAATAATAATTCAATTTAATTATACTATAATTATATTATAAATAAATATCTTTTCAAAAGAAAATCCTAATAAATTTGGAATATTTAACGAATTCGTAAGTGCACTTACGAAACACCCTGAAAGGTGAATTCGTAAGTGCATTTACGAATGATATTTTAGGGTTTTAAAGGGTGTGGGAGAAAACCACTACGTGGGAAAAGATATTCCTTAGTGTTATTCTCCATTCTGAAATTGCCTTTGTAATTGTGCATACAAAATGTCTATTATATATAAATGAAAAATAAATAAATAAAGTAGTCGGGCAAACTTGTCGCGCGCCAACCTGCCACCTTAGCAGGGAGAGCTTGATTTTTATGTCAATTTTCATTTAGCAGATTTCCCGCCCCGCTCTTTTTTTTTACGGGCTTAAGGCATGGTGGGGCGGGAGGCCCATTTTATCACCCCTAGGTAGAGGTTTCCACATGCACCCACGCACTTAGGGTAGTTTGCAACACATATTGGCTCATTCGAGTGCACTCAAATGCAATTATTCATTCGATATTTCATCTAAACGGTTGGATTTAATCTTTGATCTTCTGCTAATCTTGGAACCCACCATTTATATAAAAGGTGAACTTGATGACCTTTAATTCTATTTTACCTTTTCCTTTCTAGTGTGCCATTAGAGAGAGTTTTCTTGAGAATTATCTAATAGTTGTTGAACTATCTAGATTTTGGATCGTTTTGTTAGACTATTTCTTGTATTCTTTATTCGAGTATTCAACCATCTATGGTACTTTAGGTATTCTCTTCTTTCATTCATTTCTTTAATTTTTAATCTTCTTGGAATATGGACAACCTAAGAAACTCAGATCCAGACCCCCGTTATTGACACTAGAGATGTAGAAATTAGTGATGCTTATTTCAAAACCGAACCATAGGTGGTAATCTTGGAGTTATTGAACATGCCCTCGCTAAGATATATAATTATGGCAGATTGTTATTGGGTTTACCTTCGATGAAATCCAAGTGGTTAACCTCATTCTTGTGTCGAATCTCATGGATGATCGTAAGGTGCTAAGTCTTACTAGATAGAAGTTTAGAATGTATGTTTAACTGCGAGGTGTTTGAAGATGATGCGAGGTGTTGGATGGAGAAGGGATTAAGATGTAATACTTACTATAAGTATTTTTTTACTATGAATAGTGAATAGGGTGTGGAGAAAAGGGAACCACCACTTACGCTTGAACTACATGATCATTATGTTGAATATCCTTGGGTGGATGGAGATATTTAGGGACTTTGTTCTTATATAATGGTAACGATAGATTACAGTTTTCTCATTGTGGTCTTGGACCGTCATCACATTGGCGAGTGATGTTCGTTAACAATGATTTACATTTTTGCATCTGATTTGAAATGTGTGGGTTGCCTATATACTAGTGTTTAATTTTTAGGATGGGGATACCCTTCCTTTTTATACTTTTGTACTTATAGTTGTGAATCATCTGGGGATTACTCCTTCATAGTTTCACCCTATAAGTTGGGCTTATGTGAATATTTCTCAATGTTGTTGTGAGTATAATAATATCCCACATACATCGACGTTGTTCTTCCCTTTCTCCATATTTCGACAAAGTATGCACTACTATAAATGATATTTTTCATGACAAAGATTTCACCTCGTCCAAATAAAAATTGAGGTATAACGTCAAGGCGCACCATGTTTTATTTGTTTTAAAAATCCACATATTCCCTCGATTTTTGATAAAATAGAGGGAAAAATCAATTCAGCACAACCTTCAAATTCTAACTACTATAGTTTTATTTTTTCTTTATAAGCGGAACCTTTATTTTTATTTTTTTTGTAAAGTAAATGATTTATTTTTTTCGTTTTTTCTAAAAAAGAGGGATGAAATAATCAAATTTTACTGAAAAGCACTTGTTTAACAAATTTTACCCTAATCCTGACTTATATATGTTAGACGACGGAAACTTATCTAAGTGTGGGTGAATAGATCCCAAGTTAAAACTTTTTATAGAATATTAATTTTAAAATTTTTGACAGGTAGAAAACCATCCTGATCAACAATCGTCTACTCAAAACTGTTATCAAAACGTTCAAATATATGTTAAACCAATGTAGTATGATATTATAATGATAATCAATTGAGACAATATATTTTCACATCCAACGTGTTTTAATGTTAACACATTCAAAACATAATTCCAATGAAATCAAGTTAGCAAAATACAATGAGGCAAATTTTCAAACATTTGTTGTGCTATTTGATATTTCAAATTTTCCTTTTGACTTTGTTGATATGAAACTCAACAGCAATCCTAGGAATTATAGTCTAATCAACAAAGCAATTTCAAGCTTGATAACCAATTTTATTTATATATTAGAAGGGATATATTTACTCCAAGAGTAACTCTTTAAAGTCACTCCACATATTAACCTTTGATTAAAATTTAATCCAATGGCTTGATCATGTTATTTATCTTTTACCCATATCGAGGACAACCGATGAATTGTCTAAACAAATTCTCTCTCTCTCTCTCTCTCTCTCTCTCTATATATATATATATATATATATATATATATATATATATATTTGTCTCTACAAATAATTCTAAGTTTTGATGATAAAGTATTCTAATTGATTCAGGATTATAGTCTAAAAATCATCAGAACTACCTAGCGCGTCTGTGAAATACTTTTCCTTTTGTTTCAGAAGAAACATCAGTATTTCTAAGGAATGTTGAATGTTCGTCATAAAGAGAACCACACGTACTTCATAGATAAGTTGCTGCTTCAGAAGTTAAGAGTACGAGTGAATACAGAAAAGGAATCTCCACTCAAAGATTAGATATTAAGCTTTTGCTTCAAGATTCAAAATCAAGATAAAGCAAATATCAGATATCAAGCTTTTGCTTCAAAGATCATAAAACAAGATTTAGTGTTACTTAGATAAAGCTTTTGCTTCTAACTCAGATATCAAGAAACTGTTTGTCAGATAAGTGGTTGCTACATGTCTGAAGACAATGTTATGGTTCTGAGAGACTCTAATATATTTTTAAACACTATGAAAAATATTTTGAAATACTTTTCACCTCTTATCAGAAATATTTCATCAGAAGAACAAATGTATGATCTCTTATGCGTGTTATTATTACTTCAAGATCAAAAATATCTCATCAGAAGAAATAATAAACAAACTTACTCAAGAAGTTAGAAGTATAACATACATCAACTTTCTGCTTTTTGTGAAGAACAAAGTGTATAATTTAATGTTTGACATGACTTTGTCTCCCCCGGTCACAAGTTACCGCTGTAGCCGCTGTCAAAAGGAAAAAAATGACGTTTTTATTTTCTAACAGTCTTTTTCTCTCAGCCTATAAAAAGAGATGACTATTTCAATGAAATAAAGGGGAACGAATTTGTATAGTCAAAATACAAACAAAAAGAAAATAGTTCAACAAAATTACTCAAACGATTAAAGCATCAAAGTCTTGATACAAGGAAAGAAAAGAAGAAGAGAAATATTCAAGAGATATTCAACAACACAAAGAGCTATTGCTCATTTTTGTGTTAACTATTCATTCTCTATAACACAAGAGTTGATGTTCATTATTGTGTTATCTATCAGTGTTGTACACATACAATTTATTGCTCATATTTGTGTGTAAATATTTGTTCTTCATAGAAGTGTTAAATATGCTTTTTAGAAGTAATCTTATAAATACTGTTTGAATGTAAATCTTTCTAGATTTGTTTCCTTAAGTGACTAAGTTGTAGTCAAAATTACTTAAGAGGGCTCAGGTGACTAAGTTTTATCATGAATTACTTGAGAGGGCTAAGGTGTCTTTTTAGATTCTTTGTGTTTGTTGTAGTCTTTCTAGATTATTGGATAAAGTCTTTTTATAAGGAAAAATAACCTTGACGGATGGACAAGACTAGCCTTTTCTAAGGTTAACTTGTATAACATTGTGTCACTTTTCTTCATTGCTTAACTATCATTGTCTGTTTGTGAGAAGCATCTCTATAAGAATTAGTTTTTGAAAACCCAATTCAAACACCATTTATTGTGTTTTTATCAACCTTCAGCGATGAGGCCATGGCATACGCCATGGGCTTTGATACACAAAAATAACAGTGTCGAAAAAAGTCTCATAACACTTCCATGTTTCTCTCCACTACTTGTTGGCCCACTTCCATATTTCTCTCCACTACTCCTACATTTTTAGAGCGCTTCCACATTTCTCTCCACTAGTGATACATTTTTACTAATTTGGAAGTTCTATAACTAGGACCTTAGATTTAGTTTTTCATCATCCGCGTTTTTAGTTTTGAATTAGGCATAAATTTTACTTTGAAAAACTACTGAGTTGTTCACATCAGGCAGTCGGTACACCGTTACACTACAATTTTGAATTTTACCGCTTGTACTTGGATTAAAACCTATTTAATCTTGCCGTTATTTTCATTTTAAATTTTTTTAATTCGAGTCATACCGTTTAATTTCTCACGCCGCATTATTCTTCCATAAGCTTTCAATCACCTTTAATTTTATGCACTTGTTCATTTTAAATCTTAATATTGCAATTGTTGTTTTTAATTATTTGACCCATTACCACATCTATTATTTTGATGTCTTTGTTTCATATTTCATCATCTACTAATATTGCAAACATATTTATAATTGGATTGATTTTGCACGTATTGTTCAACAGAGATACACCTTGCATTCATATTTATGTTTACGTTTTCATAAATAACATTATCATGAAAACATGTTTATGTTTACTCCTTGCATTGATCAACATTATCATGTTTATGTTTCTCTTTTTCATAAATAACAATTATAACATGAATTTTATGTCAATTATGCCTGGTTAAGTTTCTAGAGCCCAAGATCTGGGGACCATCATTTCGACGGGACTCAATAAAATTATCGGCGCCTATCTTTATTAATTAATTTATTTTTTTTTATTCTGGTTTTTATGTTTTTAATCTCAAAAAGTATTCCACGAGAGTAAAAATAGAGACTCGTACCAGATAGTAAAAATTAGATTTGATTTTCGAAAAATAGCGAGAGCCCTTCAGTGGATATTAATGACTTATTGATTTTCAAAAAGTGTTTCAAACCCGTAATTAAGTGAGCAACAACAAAGCAGTTACGGTTCTGAAACATAACATGGTCTCTGCTAGAGTATTAGTGTTTTTAAGTCGATATTTTCTTCCAAAAAATATTTTATTATAAAGTAAGAATTAAAGTGTCGATATTTATTGAGTCCTAGATGAACATTGGAAATTACATTCTAGTCTCGCTTTTATTAGTATTTTCTTAACCAAAATTTATTTCCTGTTCTAAATTCCCTTTGCAACTAAAAATTCTTTTCGATAGCCTTAGATTTACAAAGCAATAGTAGATAACGATTGGATTGACTATTGATTTCTATGGGTTCGACAACGTTTTATATTACTTCGATATTTTCGTGCACTTGCGGAGGTGTCATAACTGTCGAACGAGAGTTGAAACAAATGTAAATAGTGCCACATAGATATTTTAACATCATCGTTCTTAACACTTTTGTCTTTTTAAAGTACCTAATATTATAATTTGTAATGCATCCTTGATGATCATCTATTTTTGGTTGGACTTTCATCTTTGTCCTTTTCATTAGTTTTATCTTGTTCTTCCTCGAGTTTCACCAATTTGGGTTGATCAATTCCTTCTACGGTGTCATCGAGTATGTTTCTTGAAAATACACCTAAAACATGGAATGAGATACATTCTCCTACAATTCTTGGATAAGAAGCATTATAAGTACTCAATATATTTCTTTTAACGAACACTAGTTGTTGTCTTCCTAGGTCATATATCCTTTGTTTATTACCACAAAGTCAAGGAACTAGGGAGATGTCACCCATCATATAACTTGAACTACCACAAACGAGAACTCATATTCTCTTCATAGAGGAAAGATATTTTATCTACATGATCAAAGAAAAATGCTAGGTACCCAATCTTTATTGGATCCTTGAAGGATTAGTGAAACTTTGGTTCCATTTAGCAACCATTGTAAAATACTTTTAAGGACTAGAAATCTCCTAAATTTCAATAGAAATTTTCTTTACGGACTAACATCGTTTCAAAAAAATGGACGAAAATGACTAACGTTGATTTTTTTGAACAATTAAATGACCATTTTAAAACTTTTTAAAGATAATGGACCATAATGGATCCCGAAGTAAATTTAAGGGACTAAAAAAATATTTTGCCTTTTATCAACTATCAATTTATTAAAAATGAATACATATAAACTTCTTATAATGTCCTTTTGCAAATTTAAAAATACACTAAAAAGGGATAAGACAATAATCAACTAAACATAAATTCAAAATCCACTGGCAAGATTCTTTATTTGGTAAAAATTTATTTATGTGGCCATTCATTTTAAATCTTGATTTTGAAAGATTTTTTGGTTTGGTGAAATTTAAAAAATTCTTACGATAATTCAAAATAATAATAGAATATGAGTACTGATTAAACTGATAATATATATTAAAATAAATATTATTTTATTTTACTTAAATAAAAATTAATAAAATTTTCTTAGAATTCAAAAAACTATTATATTTTAAAACAAAGTTTGTTACTAATAAATATTAAAATTTTCTTAAAAATATATTATTTTTAATATGTACAAATGTTAAACTTTATTTTAAATAAAGAACATATATTTTTCAAAACTTTAGTATGGATTTTACTATTAAAATCTAATTTTATATTTTACTATTAAAAAATTATAAAAATTAACTATTTTAATTTCTAATATATTAATGATACAAGTTCTTACAAAATATTACTATGCTTCAAGAACATTGGTTATAATTTCCCTAATTTAAAATATCAACCAAATGGTTATAAAGAGCAACAGTTAAATTATTTTTATTTAATTATTAACTTGTTAATGATATTTGATATAATCATTAATTGGAAAACATTTTAATTATTAATTGCAAAATAAGGTTAAATAAAAATAAAATTCTAATTTATTTAAATATACAAAATTTAAATGTTTAATTGTTTTTTAATAAATACAATAGTTACACTATTTTTTGTATTATGAATATATTTTGCATTTAATTTATTTTGTTTTTTAAAGGTAATTAATTACCTATAAGATAATGAGATGTTGATTTGGATTTTTCTTTAAAAAATTCTCTTACAAACTGAAAATGTTGTGTTTTTGATAAATAAAAAAAGTGAAATTTCTGTAAGTTAAAAAATGTTCTTATATATGGTAGACTCAGATAAAATAGAAAAAATTAATAATATTATTTTATTGATTAAATCAATTACTTCATTGATAAAAATCAAATATTTACAACCCTTTAAATAAAACCATGAGGAAATTAGATTAAATTAAATTATCAGTTATAATTTGGGGTCAATTTAACTCTGACTCAATGATGTTATTTGACAATTTGTGTAAAAATATTAAATGAAATTAGTGTTAAAATGGAAGAAATATATTCTAAAAAGACATGCTTGGATAAATAAAAAACAATGACGTGACAATATTGATTAATTAATGCAAATATAGATGGTCACGGCTTACAAGTACTTTGGTCACCGACCAATTACTATGCAACTAACGCGTAATAGTAGAAACCAAACGATACACACTTCCTTAAACTTGGTGTTTGACTTAGGGGAAGCAACAAATGAACACAAGACAATCTTTGACAATTTTTTCTTTACAATTGTTTTGAAATTTGTACACCAACTAATGGAATTTCCGGTAATGGTAGCAGATTATGTGCAAGATTTTGTTTTTAAAATATAATAGAAATGTGAAAAAATGATTTTAAAAGCAAAATAAAATTATTTTATTAGAATTATCTTACATCAATAATAAATATTTTAAATTTTTATATATCATATTAAAAAAATTCTATTTAAAATAAAAATAATTTCAAATGGTATGATGTCAATGTGTATGTTTCTTTTAAAATATTGTTGTGACTTAGTACACACTTTTGTTTTTAATTTAATAAAAATAAAATAATAAAGACAAAACTATTTTAGAAAAAACAATTTTTTAAGAGAAAGTCATATTTAAAAAAAATGCTTTGCATCAATAATATATATTACCTAATTTTTCATATATTAAACCCATGCATTTGCACGAATTTTTATATGATTACTGAGATGTTTATAAGAAATTGATGTGATATTGATGTATTTGCACGGATTTTGATATTGATGTATTGTACACATGCTACTGTCATCAAAATATAAATAAAAAAAACTAAATTGTTTTACCAATGTAGTTTATTATTTTAAAAAGAAAAAATTATTTTTAAAATAAAAAATTTATTTTATCAAAATTATTTTACAAAACTGTTTTACATCAATAATATATATTTAAAATTTTCATATATTACCTTAAAAAATATGGTATCTTAAATTAAAAATAATTTCAAAATAAAAAATTTTATATCATAAATAATTCAAAAATAACACGTTTGTTGTATTTAGATTCGTACATTATTTTAAATAATTATTTTTATTTTATAAAAAAATGTGATAACTTAGGACCTCTCACAAATTTTGATTTGGACATCCGTGCATTTGTATGGATACCATACATTACGCGTATATGTCCATAAAATATAATAAGTACGAAAAAACAAAATATTTAAATAATATTTTTAAGATGTTAAAGAATATTAATTAACTTTTTTTAATTCTTATAAATATATTTTTTCAGTAAAACTTAATATTTGTAAATATTATTTTAATTGTACAATTAAAATATTTCTCAAAATTAAACTTGAATTGTGCATTTAAATACTTTTGCATTTAAAGAATATTTTCTTGAAACGCGTGCATTTAATATTTTAAAATTTTTTAAATATAATTTTATTATATTTAATTATATTTAAATTTTTTTAGGACACATGTTTGTCTGACCCGTATAATTTTTCATATCCTAAAATATTAATTTAATCAATTTTGCTACCTATAATAACAAAACCTCCTCATTAATCAAAGGAAATATTAATCTACTGAAATAATACAATAAAGTGAAGGTAAATATAAAAAATATATGTTTAAACCGACTAAAAAAATACATAGAAGATACAAAAAATATTGGAAGTAAAAGAAACAGAGGGGAGTTGAAGATGAGAAGAATAAACCAAGAAAAAATGACAAGAAAAACAACTATTGTGATTTAAGTCTGAATTAAAATAGAAAATATAGAAAAACATATGATTTGTGAATAAAAATAATATAAAATGGAATCAAAAGTATAAGTGAAAACAGATCGGCCATGTATATCTCAAGATTAAGGTCAGAATTCTTCAAACCAGAAACACAAAAACACATTATTGTCAATGTCACTCAGTCTTAAAATTTTTTAACAACATGTATGTAACAACAAACAATATAAAAATAAAATAACTGAAGAAAAAAATAGATGAGCATGAATACCAAGAAAAGAAAATATTTCTTTTTCTCATATCACTTTTCTTCAAATCTACATAAATATAAAACACACAACAAAACACTGTCAATGATAAAGATTAGAAAGAAGAACATAAAATACAAAACAAAGCACCATCATACAAAAATCACTAAAAAATTGAATATTAACAATAAATTTAATGAAGAAGATGAACAAACTCATTAAAAAAATGCATATGAAGAAGATCAACATATCCATTAAAAAAATACATATCCAATAATTGAGAAGTTCTCCCAACATTGTCGGTATTTACAAACCGATTAAAATTCACAAAATACTTTAAAAACTTCACCTTGCCATAAAAGTTGATGAAACAGATCGGACGAAACATATTTATAAAATTCACGTTACCATAAGAGTTGCTGAAACAGATCTGATAAAACATATTTATAAAATTCGAGTTGTTGAAACAGATCCGACGAAGGTTTAGGGTTCAGAGAACTCATTTATATTATTTTTCAGTCTTACCATTTTGATTATGTTTCTGAGCCCAACTGTGATTCATAAATATAATGCTATCAATTTAGATCTAATAATCATTTTGGTTGTCCTGCCACTAATTATCTTATGTTTCTGATTCTTCAGTCTTACCATTTTGATTATGTTTTTGAACACAACTGTGACTCAAAACAGCATCTCCTAAAAACATAAAGATAAAGCTATTAGTTTAGATCGAATAATCATCTTGTGCTGTCCTTCCACTAATCATCTCCATCTTCTGATTTTTCACTCTTACCATTTTAATTATGTATCTAAGCACAAAGTGATTCACAGCATATCCTAAAAACATAAATATAAAGCCATCAGTTTAGATCTCAATACATTGGATCGGAAAATAATTATTGTCCTACTACTAAAATAATCATCTTCTCATTCTTCGGTCTTACCATTTTGATTATGTTTCTGAGCACCGATTCAAAACAGCATCTCCTAAAAACATAAATATAAGGCTATTAGTTTAGATCTTAACAAATAATATTGAACATATATCATATTCTTAAAAAAATGCAAATAACAAGCTATCTGTCGAAGAATAATCATCTTGTATTGTCCTGCCAATAAGAATAATCATCTTCTGATTCTTCGGTCTTGCCATTAGAATAACCATCTTCTAAGTTTTTTTATATATTATGATAAATAATAAAATAATTTCAAAGGGTATGACGTCCGTGTGTTCCCGTAATACTGATATGTTTCTTTGAAATATTTTTGCGACCTATACACACTTTTGTTTCTAAAATTTAATAAAAATACAAATAATAAAAACAAATTTTTTTAGCAAAATTTTTTTTAAGAGAAAGTCATATTTAAAAAAAAAATGTTTTGCATCAATAATATATATTGTCTAATTTTTCATATATTAAACTCATGCATTTGCTGGGATTTTGATATTATTATTTAGACGTTCGCACGAACTAATGTGTTATTCTAGCGTTTGTATGGTTATTAGTGTTGTGCACACTCTTCTATCATCAAAATATAATAAAAATATAAATAAGAAAAAGTAAATTGTTTTACCAATGTAGTTTATTATTTAAAAAAAAAAGAAATGATTTTAAAATAAAAACAAAATTATTTTACATCAATAATATATATTTTAATTTTTCATATATTATTTTAAAACATTTGTATCATAAATTAAAAATAATTTCTAACTAAAAAGAATTGTAACATAAATAATTAAAAAATAACACATTTTATCGCGTTTGAATTCATACATTATTTTAAATTTCGTACGGGTACGGTACATTACGCGCATATGTTAATAAAATATAATAAGTACGAAAAAACAAAATGAAAAAATTATTTTAAGAAAGTTTATTAATTTAATATATATATATATATATATATATATATATATATATATATATATATATATATATATATATATATATATATATATATATATATATGATCCGATCAAGTGATCAGAATCGGAGACGGCGGGAGTGAACGACGGTCCTTCAAGCAAGTTGACGTTGAGGAGGGGGTGGTGTACCTGCAAAGCACTTTGATGCTAAAGTAAGCCAATGATCAAGATGAAGACAAGAGAATATTAGGATTGTTAGAGTAAGAATGTAATACCTTACCCTCAAAGATATGAGGGTTTATATAATGGACATAGGAGTATTCTCATTGATGCTACTCGACGAGTGTCGGGCAAAGGACTTCGCGTGGCGGGCTATCCCGTCGTTTTGCGCGCTCAACAAGTCTGGGGACCTCGATCGGCGACTCAAGTCTTGAGGAGATGAGGTTGTTCGACAAGCATTCAGGTAGTCCAGAACAGTAGTCCCCCAAGTCGTTGCATCTATGAGCGTGTGTTGGGTGAAAATTTGTGAAGTATGTCTAAGGGCATGGTTTAAAGGCAAAGGTTCCTACAGTTTAAAGACTAATCTTGAATGAAGTTAGTTTCTGAAGATACTTTACAAAGCCAAGTTAAAAGCTCCAGAAAGAATGCATGTCGGTTGAGAAGTTGGCTCAGAAGGCCAAACTAAATCGACCAAACAACTAGAGTAAAACAATGTCGAAAATAAGACTGTGTCAACACATTGTACGATGGTTGATTCGACAGGAGTTTGAGTCGAATGAAGGCATCAGTCGAAGTGCTCCTGCTGTCGAATACGCATGCTAGTGGACTTAGGAAACTTTGTTATGCCTCAAGAAGATAGACCGAACCTGAAGGCAGTTTCTTTCTGAAGACATGAAGCGGGAAAAAGTCAAAAGTGAGGAGATCGTGGGTAGTTGCCTCAGAAGATCGTGGGTTAGAAGCTTTGAATGGATGGCGAAATGTGTGCGAAATTTGCTTTTAAAGATTGAACCGCATCCGTTGATTAGCTTTAGCAGTTACTTTGTAATTACTATAAATAAGTTAGAATGTTAAGAATTCTGGGTGTTCATTTGTACTCTCAAACTGCTTGCCAAAACTCTTCCCAATTCCGCGCTAAAGCAAGAAAGAGTAACTCAAGATTTGATGTACGTGAATCACCACACTTTTTATTTCAATAAAATCAATTTATTTTTAACTTTATCTTTACTGCTTTTTCGGTTACTTCTATCTCATTTACCTGTTGGTCACGAGTCACCATGTAACACGGTGGGAGAACTGACTTTGGATTGTTTTGCTTTTGATCGCAAATGTTGCGGATAGCAAGAGTCACCACCGAATTTTCTTTTATCCAATTAAGGGAAGGTGAAAATAACAGGAAAATACCTTCGTTAGATTCTGAGTAAGGGAGAAGGTTATGAAAAGGGAATGTATTAACACCCTTTCCATCCGTATTATCTACGGGCTCTTAGTTGCTTTAGCTCATCTTTAAAATTTGCTTTCTGTGTGTGTGTTTGAAAATGTTTTTGAAAAGACATTTCGCTTTGACTTCGTAATGATTCACGCTGAAAGTATACAAAGTGTTCGAAGGGACGATCATCACTTTTTCATAGGCAACAATCGAGGGACGAGATCATGTATTCGTAGGCAACATCGAGGGACTATGATCTTTGTATCGAAGGGACTATGATGACATGTTTCCAAGGAAATAGTGCTAGGATACCTCTACGTTCGAGGGACTTGACCATTTATTCGAAAGGCAACGAGAGAGAATTACCCTAGGGGGTGCATATGTGAAAAGAGTGTATTGAATTCAGATATATTATCTTGAAATTTAGAAGTGATCTATGTTCATTTTTATCTTGCCATACACGCCTAGTTACTAGCAGTTTATATGGGTGCAGAAAGTAAATTGCAGAAAGTAAAGTGCGGAAAGTAAATCTTACACTATTACATGGCTTTGGGGCAGTTACATAATATAGGAGTGCGAAAAGTAAACCCTAATTAAGCTATTACATCCCATGAGCAGTTACATAATATTGAAAAAAAGAAATGCGAGAAAATTGATCCTAACTATTACAACCTGGAAGCAGATACATAATAATCAGAAAAATAATCAGACTGCAAATAAGAGAAAATATGTTAGTAAAAAAACATTTTGAGTTAGGAAATTTTTTTTAAGGTTAGTAAACCTAATTAGATGAGATACTATTTTTTGGGAATTTTCTGGATTGGTTTTAGCAAGGAAAAATAATTAAAAGTCAATTTTATAGTTAATTATCAATTAATTAAAATATGCATGCAAAAATATCAATTTTTATGTCAAAAATTAAATAAGTATTTTTCTGACCTAAATGCAAAAAGAACATATTTTTTTAGTGATTTTTAATGCATCAAAAAAATTAGTTGAAAAGGAATTAAAATTAAATGGAAAATATAAAAAAAAGAAAAGAAATAATGTTAGAGAGAAGTGTTAGAACGCTTCTGGATGGAACTCTCCGGGCTTCGTGGAGCCTCTTGTTGCGTGCCCGAGTAAGCACTTGGGGTTCTTTTTGGAGGTGGCGAATCTGGAATTTGGTGATATACCCGAGCTAGAGCTTCGTGGCGTGCTGCAATGGAGGCCAGAAATTGGAGCTTCTGGGCATGTCTTCTGGAAACCTGAAATTTCAGAAAAAATGTTAAGTAAAAAGGACAAGGTTCGAACCCATGTCCTTTTAAACAAACACGCGCTGCCTTGCCATCTGAGCTGAGTGGACCATCTATTAGCAATATAACACAAAAAGAATACAAAGGGAGAGGATTTCTGGGAAACATTGAATCAGAAAACGCACGCAGGAGTCATCTTCTTCATTCAAATTTTTGAACCTTTGGCTACGGTTTCTGCTCGTGGCTATAACACCTGTAAAAATCGAAATCCCAAAATATGCAACATAAATTTATTATGGGGACATGGATCAACTCGGTTTGATCCCCTGAACATGCTGAAATCATTGGTTTCGTCCAATTTTTCCTATTTTAGAATACCCCAATTGGAGCTTATGAACCCTAACAATGGCAAGTTATGATTCCTGTGTCTAAACTTCAATTAACCTATGCAAAAAGCTTTGAAACTTCATTCTAAACACAAACAAACAATCAAAACATGTTAAATATGCATGAAAATTAGAAATCGAATTTGAGTTAGAATGTGCAAATCGAAATCGTGATTTCTTGATTCTAGACGTTTGGCTGGCCTGTGAGTATCTGGATCGATTTAGAGGACCTCCAGGAATGTGTTGGAATCCTTAGAATGCTTTGAATTTGGCTGGAAACCTGGATGCTAATAGCTTGCAATGCACGGTTTTGTGAAGCTTGGAATAGGGTTCTTGAGGCCAAAATTTCTCCTTTGTGCATGTAGTAACATCATGTATTTATAGTAGAGTGAATTAGGTCAAGAATTGTAAGAAAAAATCAAGTCAATCAATGAGAAATTATTTCATTTGGAATCAAACCAAATATTTCCTTTTTTGGCCAATTTCAATCAAATCTCATTACCAATGATGATTATTTCGAAATAATCAGATTAAATGGCTTGCGTGGACCTCAAGGATGAGAGAAAATCCATCTTGCAATTAATTTTTGATTTTCTATCTTTTATTTTAATTAAATTGGTTTTAAATGATTAAAAATCCAAAATAAATAAAAAATAAAAAGATAAATTCGTGGCATTGGGCTTGGAGGTTCCAATTCAGCTAAGAAACATGTTTGAATCAAGAAAAGTTAGGCTTATTTGCAAAATTTTTGGTTTTGTCAAGTATTTCTCTTTGTGCACCTCCTCAAAAATGTTCAACTTGGACAAGGTGTATCTTGCTCAATTTTTAACATTTTTGGGTGTTCTTGGACTTTTTAGAAAGCTCAAGATGTCTTCTAAACAGAATTTTTGGTTTCATCTTCATTGTAGTTTCCATGCTCATGAACACGTCTTTGCAAAAAGTTGACTTTTTGTTGACATTTGGAATGACCTGTAATGTTTTGATCCATCACTTCAAATGAAGCATTTTCAACCCAAGCTTGTGAGACATGAAGTTTTAGAGAATTGAATTCTCTTCAAAATAAGCTGTGGTGGAAAAATTTCTGATAAAGTATGTGAAAGTTATGCCTGGTCAAAGTTCTGTTGACTTTTGTCTAAGAAAGCCCAATTTAGAAACTTTGACTTTTGATCAATTCTTGACTTTTCTTGATGAATCATGATCAACCCTTGATAAAATGATGAATATAACTTCAAAATATTGATGTTGACAAAAAATTATGAAGTTTGACTGTATGTTGACCATAGTTGACGTTTTGTCTAATATAGTTGATTTTCAACCATCTTAGCAATTGTTTGAGGAAACTTGCCTTGTAAGGCTTGAAACTTGACATGGAGATTCTTTGAAGCATATGATGAGGCATTATGACCACTTGAAATTTTAGAGGCCCACCTTGATGTAAAAATGGCAAAACCCCAATTTGGGTTGATTGCTTAGGAGAGGGTTTATCTGATCAACCCTTATGAAATCCTTGAGTACGGATATGTGAAATGTCCTTGGGAGATAGGAGGGAAAATTTTGGGGTATAACAGTTGCCCCTGTTCAATCTTCTTGTACTGGAAGGGTTAGATTGGCATGCTAGCCTTTCGTGACTTAACAGTAGAAGATGATTGAACACTCGAGTACACTTGAAAATTTGCACTTGCTGTTGGTTGATGATGCGCCAGAATGGGCTTACAGATGCCATTTGGAGAAGCTGAGCTGGAGAGCAAGTCGTATGCTAGACTCGCGAACGTCATTCGAATAGGAGAAACATCGGAGATGGGCTTAAGATGTCATTAGGAGAGACTGATGCCGGGGGATGAGCCGTACGTTAGACTCTATAGGTATTTTGAAAGTGGAAGAGAGCACGGAGATGGGCTTAAGATGCCATTCGGGGGCGGCTAACGTTGAGTCGTATGTTAGATTTCACGCTCATCTTTGAATGAAGTTATTGGTATGTATTGATTTTTAACCAAAGATGCAGCATTCTAAAGGTGGAGAAATGTCGACAAGTAGTCGGAGATGGGCTTAAGATGCCATCCGGGGCAACTGATTCGTATGCTAGACTCTGTAGTTGTTGTTGATAATAAGAGAGAGTAAGAATAAACCTTCGTCTTGGCTATTCCGAGGTGGGTATTTGGCATAATGTGGATAGCTTTCCCGTCTTGCTTCGGGTATTGACCCAATGCCTATTGCCGGAAGACAACTTGTATGGTCTTTCAGATTGGGTTCCCCGTCTCGTTTCGGGTATTAATCTCGGACCTGTTGTCGGAAGATAATTAGATTGGGTTCCCCGTCTTGTTTCGGGTATTAACCTTTGACCTTCCGTTTGGAAAAGATTCGCACGGTCTTTCAGATTGGGTTCCCCGTCTTGTTTCGGATATTAATCTTGGACCTTCCGTTTGGAACATATCTTTTACCTGCTGGGGAAATAAAATCTTGACAGGATATAGTTAGTCCTATGCAAATTATGATGCATGCAAGCATACGACAATGTTCGTGAGTGATATGTGCACATGTTACAATTTTTATGAATAATGTATGAATGTAGATGTTGTGGCATTTCAAAACATATCCATCTTGAAGAAGATGAGGATGTCCTGCCGGGGATTTTGACTTTTGCTTAGGGATGAAGTTGTTGAAAACCCTGACTTGGAGGGGAAAAAGATGTTCTTGATTCCTCCGATGCACTATCTGACCAAGTTTCGAGTCTAGATATTAATGATGTCAGGGGGTGATAATCATCGAAAGACATTCTGCTGGGGATAAATATCTCTATGTATATGAGATAAACTGTTACTGCTCAGAGACTGATGTAACGAGGTGAAGTTAATTAAGATCACTGCTCGGGGACTAATGTGATGAAGCTTGGAGTGTTGGAACACTAGTGGGAGGAGATTAGTACTTCGTCGGAGAAGGTTTGTAGAGAGTGATGGCTCTGTGGGGGTGGTACTCTTGTGAAAGTAGCCTGCGGGGAATGCATTGGTTACTTTAGTCGTCATCTCAATTCCTAGAGCCTGTAGTAATTACTTTTTTTTTCATTCGCTTTTCGTATGTTTGTGAACAAATGTTTACTGTCAAATGCATATAATCATTCAAAGCAATCATTAGACTTTATGCAAAAAACAACAATAAAAATTGACACTGTAAAAGGGAGAATTTGCATTAATTTTGAAAGGTGGCATATGGCCAAGCAGTTTGTATACAAGAGACGAATAAAAGTAAAAGCTATGTGGAAATAATCTCGTTGAGTCTCAACTATGCTAGTGCTCATATATTTCAACTATCTCATCTCCTTGCTGTCAGTAGAAAGTGAATGAATTGATTTTCGCCATTTGAATCTTGAATGTTGATAGTAGTAGTCTGTAGGTAGATGATTTGGACGAGACATAGTCGTACGCTTAAATCCCTAACTTTGGCCTAGACCGCCCTTTCGGGTTTTCAGTCTACCGGGATACCCTTTTTGCCCAAGCCGCCTTTGCAGGTTTTCGACTAGCCGGGTGTACATGTTTTGTATGTATCCTTAATTTTTGCCTGAACCTTTTGGTTTGCCAGGATGCCCTTCTTTTTTCCTAGGCCAGTCGACCTAGCGGGTCTCGTTTATGCGTAGTATTTTTTGACTTTGTCTGCGTTCACAGGGTGTGGGAAGTCCTCCATCTGTGGTGCTAAGTATCATAGCTCCACCTGAAAATACTATTTTGACTACAAATGGTCCCTCATAGGTTGGAGTCCATTTGCCCTTGGGATCACCTTGTGGATGGATGATGCGCTTGACTACTAGATCACCGACTTGGTAGACTCGGTGTTTGACTTTCTTGTTGAATGCTCTTATCATTCGCTTTTGATAGATCTTTCCATGGCAGATGGATGCGAATCGTTTCTCGTCGATCAGGTTGATCTGATCGAGGCGAGTCTGGATCCAATTGTCTTCGCCTAGCTCTGCATCCTAGAGGACTGTGGTTGAGGGTATCTGAACCTCAATTGGCAGGACTGCTTCCATGCCGTATACAAGAGAGAAAGGGGTTGCCCCTGTAGATGTTTGTGTTGTTGTGCGGTAACCGTGGAGAGCAAATGGCAATATCTCATGCCAATCCTTGTAAGTCAATGTCATCTTCTGTATGATCTTGATATTCTTGTTGGCGGCTTCCACTGCGCCATTCATCTTAGGCCGATATAGAGAAGAGTTGTGATGCTTGATCTTGAACTGCGTGCAGAGTTCGATGATCATTTTTTTATTGAGGTTGGTACCGTTGTCTGTGATAATCCTTTCAGGAGTGCCGTACCGACAGATTAGATTATTCTTGATGAATCGAGCCACAACGTTCTTGGTAACAGATGCGAACGAGGATGCTTCTACCCACTTGGTAAAGTAATCAATTGCCACCAGGATGAAACGATGTTCGTTGGAAGCGGTGGGCTTGGGGAGCCTCTTCTGTATCAAGTTCATAACAATATGCTGGTTCGTCGAACTTTTTGATGATGACTTGGGGAGCCTCGTTGTCCCATCTGACCTTGAACATAGATGACATAGTAGCTAATGCGTCTGCCAACTGATTCTCTTCTCGTGGAATATGATCGAAAGTGATTTCTTCGAAGTACGGATCAGACTCAGAACATGCTCTCGATATGGAACGAGATTCGGATGCTTCGTATCCCATTCGCCTTTAATCTGATTGATCACTAAAGCTGAGTCTCCATACACTTGCAAGAATTTGATTCTTAAGTCAATGGCAGCTTTGATACCCATGATGCACGCTTCGTATTCGGCCATGTTGTTAGTGCAACTGAAACATAATCTGGCGGTGAAAGGAGTGTGTCCACCTGTAGGGGATGTAATGATGGCACCAATGCCATTTCCAAGGGAGTTTGAGGCTCCATCAAAGACCATGGTCCATCGGGATCCTGGTTCAGGTCCTTCGTATGGGCCTGGTTCTTCGCAATCAGTAACTAGTAGAACATCTTCTTCTGGAAACTCGAACTGCATAGAGTGATAATCGTCTACGGCTTGATGAGCCAAATGATCGGCTACTACACTTCCTTTGATCGCTTTCTGAGAAGTATATTGGATGTCGTATTCGGTCAAGATCATTTGCCATCTTGCTATTCTTCCGGAGAGAGCTGGTTTCTCAAATATGTATTTTATTGGATCCATCTTAGAGATCAACAAGGTAGTGTGAGTCAACATATACCGTCTTAGTCGGTGAGCAGCCCAAGCCAATGCGCTGCAAGTTTTCTCGAGCTGTGAGTATCTTGTTTCACAGTTGGTAAACTTTTTGCTAAGGTAGTTTATTGCATACTCTTTTTGAGCAGAATCGTCATGTTACCCCAACACACACCTCATTGAGTTCTCTAATACTGTTAAGTACATGATAAGAGGTCTTCCTTCGGCAGGCGGCATCAGGATAGGAGGATTTTGTAGATACTCCTTGATTTTGTTGAAGGCAATCTGGCAATCGTCGTTCCATTCCACTACTTGATCTTTCTTCAGTAACTTGTAGATTGGCTCAGAAGTAGCAGTCAGATGTGCAATGAATTTGGCGATGTAGTTAAATCTTCCCAAGAAACCTCTGACTTCTTTCTCGGTGCGGGGCACTGGCATTTCTTGGATAACTTTAACCTTGGAGGGGTCGACTTCAATACCTTTACCACTGACAACAAACCCTAGGAGCTTACCGGATCTGACTCCAAAGATGCACTTGTTGTGATTAAGTCTTAGTCTGTACTTCTTTAGTCTATCAAATAGTTTCCGCATATGGTCGAGATGTTCCTCTTCAGTATGTGATCGAGCTATCATGTCGTCGACGTAGACCTCTATATCGTGATGAATCATGTCATGAAATAATGCCACCATGGCACGTTGATACGTGGCGCCATCGTTCTTCAGGACAAACGACATGACCATGTAGAAGAAAGTGCCCCAATGTGTAACGAAAGTAGTCTTCTCCATGTCTTCAGGAGCCATTTTGATTTGGTTGTAACCGGAGAAACCATCCATGAAGGAGAAAACCTTATGTTGAGCGGTGTTGTCGACTAGAACATCAATATGAGGAAGTGGAAAATCATCTTTCGGACTTGCTCTATTCAGATCTCTGTAGTCCACACACATCCGTACTTTTCCATCTTTCTTAGGTACAGGTACCACATTCGCAACCCACTATGGATAAGAAGTAACCGATAAGAAACTGGAATTGAACTGCTTCATGACTTCAGCTTTGATTTTCTCAGGCATCTCAGGACGCATGCGACGAATCTTCTGCTTTATTGGGAGAAAACCTTCTTTTGTTGGTAATCGGTGTACCACAATGTCAATGTCTAGACCTATAATGTCTTTGTAGGACCAAGCAAAAACCTCGATATAGTCTCGTAGCATCTGGACGAATCTTTCTTTGATACTGTTCTCAAGACCCGCTTCTATCTTGATTTCTTTTTTGTCTTTGTCAGTACCTAGATTCACAACCTCGACTGACTCTTCGTGTGGCTGTATAACTTGTTCCTCTTGTTGTAGCAATCTAGCAAGTTCTCTTGGCACTTCACAATCTTCCTCACCTTCATCTTTGGTTTGGTAGATCGGATTATCGAAGTCATATTTAGCAATAGCAAAGCTGTTATCAACGAGATTCGGAGTGAATCTGCAGTGTATCACGTGGGTGTGTGTAAGAACACATAGCTTTTGAAGGGGGTAGTAAAGTAAAAGAAAGGAACGAAAACAACACTTAAATGCAAAAGTCCAATGATTTTATTGAATGGAAATATGCAAATGACAAATAATAACCCTCACAAACGAGCCGTGATGCCCCTGGGCAAGGCATTAGGCTTTTAAGTTCTATTGTCTGAACGTAAATAAAGTACGAAAAGCATAACAGAACACAAAAGCAATTACTCATGTCTAAAGGAGATTGGTATGATGTCTTCGGTCCTCCAATTGCTGAGTCCGTTGTCCGGAGTTGGGAAGATCCAATCGCTAATGTCGAAGTCGCTGTTGTCGTCTTCTATAGCATGGACTCCATTCTTGCTGATGCGGAAAGGAATTTGGCCGGCACGTTTGAGGCGTATCATCTTCTGACCTTTGATGGTGAAGCCTAAACCAGTCTTGTCAGATTTAAAAGGAAGATCGGGGAGCTGACCCCAAATAGTACTACCTCCTTTTTCAACTGCAGTTTGAGCATCCTTAAGTGAGGCCATCCTAGGCGGAACTTGTGTAACTTCAGGAGTGACAGGAGAGTCAACAGGCATGACTCTTGGAACTGTCTCGAAAGCTTAACAGGGAGTTTCAAAGAATTCACCTTCCATTTCAAGGTATCGGAATGATTGTGGATGGCTTACCATGTATTCCTCTTCACCGCATACTGTAATAATTTTCCCCTTCGTTGGGTACTTCAGCTTCTGATGCAAGGTAGAGGTAACAGCGCCTTCCCCATGTATCTAAGGGCGTCCAAGTAGGCAAGAGTAAGCTGGACAGATGTCCATGACACAGAAAGTGGAGTCGAAAGTCTGGGAACTAACTTTAACTGGTAGAATGAGCTCTCCAAGTACTATTCGTTTAGAATCATCAAAAGCTCTTACAATTATGTCGCTGGGCTTCAAGACCAATCCTTCAACATCAAGTCGGTCAAAAGCGCTTTTTGGTAGGATATTCAGAGCAGAACCGGTATCTACCAAAACATGAGACAATGTAACGCTCTTGCATTCAATAGAGATGTGCAAGACTTTGTTGTGTTTCCTTTCGGCAGAAGTCAAATCAGCATCAGAGAAGCCTAGACCGTTGTTGGCAGCCAGGCTAGCAATACAAACTTCAAATTGATCAATATTAGTGTCTTGCGGTATGTGAGAATTCTTCAGAAACTTCACCAAGGCTTTATGCATGAGCCTCAGAGCATAATAACAGAGCTAACATGGATATCTTGGACGGAGTTTGTCCCAATTGTTCCATAACATTGTAGTCACTCTTCTTGATGATCTTCAGAATTTCCTCCATTTCTTGCTTGGAGGTTGTTGCGGCGGTGTAGCGGCAAGCAAAGAGTTGGTATTATTTTTACCGGGTGATATATACCGGTTAGGTTATATCGTATCGTGTCCACAGAGATTGGTTATTGATTATGTTCGATAATTCTACCGTTAATGAGTTTGAGATTAAAAGAAATGAAAATAAAAGACAAAAAGTAAATGAACAAAAAGTATAAAGGATAGACGACATCGGAGCGAATGTAAACTACCCGTCACAGACTTAAATCTACCACCCATGTCATACTAAACTACGATACTCGTTTGTGTCATCACATACCTCTCACAACCTAAGCTATTTCTAACCCAATTGAGAATCCTCTAAATCATCTCAATATCCATTCTGGCATATCTCAACAACATAGGAAGTCAATGCATCACCTCCATACCCATTCTGGCATACTTCAGCAGAGGCATTAAGTTCGGTGCTCTATAGTGAATGTTAGCTCTAAACCTATCTCTAGCATTCGAAACTAACAGATAATCATCCTAGGTAAGAATCTAAGCAATCTATCCTAGCAAAGCTCAAACCCCAACATAAAGTAAAACCCAAGATAATCAGACACAAATTAGTAAAGCAAACTTTATACAAGCCAAAGGAGATAAATATACAAGAGTTATGAGTAGAAATACATACAAACCCAACAAAAGAAATACACAAAGAGGAGAAGAGATAAACCACAAATCTACATTGGTTGTCAAAGCCAATCGAGAGCAATCCACCTCCAATCATCAAAATGCAAGCTCCAATGTTGTTTTCTAAGCTAATCTACCAAAGAAATGAAGGTGATGGTGTTGGGACTCAAAAATACCCAACCCATCCTAAAAATGTGTTTTGAGCCCCTTTTAAAGAATTTTGAAGTCGTGGCGCTCGGTAGCTGCATTCAGTGGTCTGCTATTTTCAGCATTTTATTTTTGCCGTATCTTGAGAACCGTAACTCAGAATTGAGCCCGGTTTGAAGCGTTGGAAAGCTTATTCAATGCTTTATCTAACCATGAAGAAATATCAACCAAATTGATGATTTTTTATCTTTGATTTGAGCTTTATTCCTTGTTGAGTTGCCCAAATCGCGCACTTGAAGCCGTGTCTTCGACACTTTATTACTCAATGCTCCAATTATGAATGAATACCTATAAAAGAGATGAAAAACTATCAAATGATACAATATTTACACAAAAACTCAATTATTCTATTATGTACACATTTATACAAAAAGCGGAAGATTTATTCGAAGAATATCAACAAAAGAACTGATAAGTGCCACAAAATGTATATACAAAATAACTACATTTTGGCACTTATCAGAGGTATCTTCAGCAACTTCCTTTAGTACTTTTGTCTGAGCAGGATGAGTTACTGGTTCTTTCCCTCTAGCTTCGGGAACTGGTTCGATAGCTGGAATGCGACCTGGAGTCGTAGTGTCTTTTGGAGGAGAGATCTCTGGGGAAAATACTCTTCCGATTCTAGTTACTTTGCTTGATCTGGTGATGTTGTCAATGTCAAGATCAGAGGCTTTAGTTGTAATGTCTTCAATGGTAAGCAGGTCTTGCTTGACGCCATGATAGTAAACTTCGGCTCCATAATTCCACGGTATAGCCTTGTCAGAGGAGTATGGAACTGGTATGGGAGAAGTAATGATGAGAGGTGCCACTCTAGGCGTAGGATCGGCAGAGGAGATCCTTTGTGTTTACATCAACATAATCTTCTGGGAAATCGTCTCCCTATCCGGTTGCCTTGACATCTTCAAGAGGAATCTTGTAGCTTTCAGGAACGGTATACTTCACCATGTAATCAAACTATCCACTTGGCTGCCCCAAGGTATCCTAGACTTCTGGTACGGCTTCGCTCATATCTTCGATCTTCAGATTCTTAGACATGTTT
This sequence comes from Vicia sativa, assembly GCA_021764765.1. Taxonomy (NCBI): domain Eukaryota; kingdom Viridiplantae; phylum Streptophyta; class Magnoliopsida; order Fabales; family Fabaceae; genus Vicia; species Vicia sativa. The sequence continues at coordinate 156,506,086 of CM038793.1, forward strand.
TCACACAGATTATCCACAGGTAAAGGTTTCAGAAATAGAACTTCTCGGTTATCCATCATGCATTGAATACGCCTTCTCAACCAAGCACATCCGTCAGGTGCAGATGGGCATCAACGACAATTCTCCAAGAATCCTGGATTGACACCGGCTTGCAGCAGATTCTTCTAAATAGTCATCAGAGGAATAGTCAAGTTGTTCATGTCAAAAACATAAGCGTTCTTGTCAATAACATTAGAACTTTTTCCGTGGTTAGGCATTGGTGCTTTGATCACATTCAGAGTTTTGACAGGAGGATCAAACTCAATTTCTTTAGCTTCGATCATGTCTTGAATCTTGTTCTTCAGAGCCCAACAGTCGTGAGTGTCGTGCCCTGGGCTGTTGGAGTGGTATGTACACTTGGCATTAGGATTGTACTTTGGAGAGGAAGTGCTGATGTGTTGAGGAGGATCCCTCAAGGTAATCAGCTCTGCCTTCAACATGTGTTGCAATGCTTGAGACAACGACATGTTGATCTTCAAAAACTGTCTTTGTGGCGCGTTCTGGTTACGCGTGTTATTTCGCTGAGGTTGCATTGGTGTAGGATTGGAGATCACTACTGCCCCCACAGATGGAGTACGATCAGTTTTGGCTCGGCTTTTCTGACCGTACACAGCATTGGCTTCTTTCTTACCAAAAGATCTTTTCGCAGCATTTGAGGATGAATCTACCTGAATCTTTCCGCTCTTGATTCCAGCTTCAATGTGTTCTCCAGTCAATATCAGCTAGATGAATCCGGATGAAGAGTTTCCAATCAGATGATGGAAGAATAGGCCTGTCAACGTTCCCATAAACATGTCAACCAACTCCCTATTGGACAAGGGTGGTTGAACTCTGCCTGCTAGATCTATCCATTTCTGAGCATATTCTTTGAACTTCTCATCACGACCTATAGACATGCTCTGTAGTTGCATGCGAGTGGATGTCAATTCAGCGTTGTACTGATACTGCTTGTAGAAAGCATCTGCTAAGTCATTCCAGGTATGAATGTGGGTACTCTCTAGCTGATAATACCACTCCAACTGAGCTCCGGATAAACTCTCTTGGAAGTAATGGATCCACATCTTCCTGTCATCAGTGTGAGGATGGATCTTCTGAACATAGGACTTCAAATGCAGCTTCAGACAAGAGATGCCATCATACTTGGCAAAAGTAGGAACTTTGAACTTGCGGGGAATCACCACACCAAGAACTAGACTCAGATTATCAAAATTCAGCCCGGATATTTTCAGATTTTCCACAGCATTCAGACGGTCTTCAAGCTGTTTGTATTTGTCAACTTCAAGAGAATACTGCTCATTCTCATAGTCTTCTTCCCTGTTTTCAGATTCATGTTGGTTTCCTTCGTTGTTCTTGACACTTTCATCAGTTTCAACACTCTTGTCTGAGAGTTCTAACCGGCTGACCACTCTAGGTCCAGCCTTATGGCTTCTTCCTATATTGAGGACACCGATGACTTTCTTCTTTCTAGTGATGAGCTTATTCAAGTCTTTCTGGCCTTGGACCAAGCTAGTGAACATTTCCTGGAACTGAGTATTCTGAGCCTGGAGATCTTTGACAGTCTGTTCAAGAGCCATTTCTGCTAAAATAAATAGCGAGAAAATGAGAGAACTGGTCTTCAATGTACCCGTTATGAAATGGCATGCCATGATATGCGATGTTTATGTAATGCAATGCAATGTTTTCAAGGACGTTAGGAATTTAAATTTGTTAAACAAGTACGAACAAACTTTTATTAGCTTTTCTTTTTCTTTCTCTTTCCCTTTTTTTTAAGTACAAAAGATAGTTTAGAAAATAAAAGAATAAAATCCTAAAGCTCTAAGTCTCCCACGAGCGTTTCTTCTTGGTGTTGAAGTAGGCGTTGATGTTTCGCTCCTCGTGAAGTAGCTTGGTCAACTCTAGTACCTTCTTCTCGCTTGCATAACACTGAGCTTCAAATGTATCCCTTTCTTCTTTAAGCTGAATCCAGGATCTCTTCAAGTCTTCAAAATCAGTAGGAATGTCTGGATGGAGAATGGTATAGGATTCGTCACCTATAGCAACAGGTTCCATGATCACTGGTAACCCGGGTGTAAATGGCATCATGAGGTTTTAAGCTCGAGCTCGTACCCATTTGAGGTAAGGTTCCCAAGGAATGGAGTTCTTGTGCCCCAAGGTCTTGGTATCAATCATCTTTACCATGCCCCAAGCGTGCACATATCTTCGATGCTAGTTTTGGAGATCGTGATTGTAGTCAAACACAATGTCTTGGAGAAGCATATCATGAAGACCATCTCTTCGAGCATAACCAAACTGACGTAGAGCTAGAGAAGGGTTGTAAGTGATACCTCCCCTTATGCCAAAGAGTGGTACATTGGGGAATTCCCCACAACGCTCAACGAATGTGAAGTCCTTTTGAGAGAAAAGGCACCAACAGATATCTGAAGGAGACAATGACATTAGTCTTTGAGACCACTTCAATCTTTACTCGTTCCTCATTACTGATTGAGGAAGGTGTGAAATAAACCACCTGGAAAGAAACAGTATGCAACACATGAGAGTTCCTTGTCGTTTAATGGTACGAGTGTGGAGAAAATGCAGGATGTCTCCAAGTAAAGTAGGCACAGGATTACGAGTAAGGAATATCTTGATGGCGTTCACGTCTATGACCTGATCCGGATTAGGAAATAGAACCAAGCCATAGATTAGTAAAGCCACAATGTCTTCGAATGCATGGAAACTCATAGCTTTGAGGAATTCTCGAGCTTTCTTTATTAGGAACTTAGCAAGCAAACCCTTAACTCCACTTCTTGTTTCCCAATTGACTTCAATGTCTGAGCGTTTTAGATGTAACGCTGATGAAATGTCTTCGTACTTAGGAGCCTTTTTTGAACCGGTGAATGGTATCTGATCAAGGATAGGCATCCCAAGTAGCTTAGAGAACTCTTCCAAGGTAGAAACCAACTGATAATCTGGGAATGTAAAGCAATGGTGTTTCGGATCCAAGAATTGGAATAAGACGTGCATCATATCTTCTTCAAAATCGGAGATAACCAAATCAAGCAGATAACCATGTCTTTTGATGAACTGAGCATGATCAGGAATTTCTGAAACCAATTTTTTGATTTGAGAAGGTATACCCATGAAGTTGATTCGGATAGTCCTTCTAGAAGCCATGATCCCTACAAAACAAAGCAAAGATAAATTCCTAGGTCCTTGAAATAGTTAGAGATGATATGGAATGTTATGATGTCATGATGTCATGTTTAAACAGATAACAAGCACAAATAATTCACACAATAGCCCTTGGTTTAAAGCTTGGATGAGGTATAGGTGTCTACCCTACCAAAGTTTGAGTGAGTTCATCCTGTCCTATAATAGTAACCGGGTTCTAGGAATCTCATATCATTGATCTTCCTCGTAGGCTTTATTTCAATACGACTACCAAGTGGTCGATCGAAACATCCCGAAAGTCGGATCTTAATTAGCGTAGCATCGAGTATAAACCAACTTTAGTCTACACCAAAGTCGGCCATCTCACTACCTTCTAATGGCCAAGATGGGTCAATTAGGGTTCTAGAAGTTGAGTTAGTGTTGATGACACCACGCAGACGCCAAATACTTTCCTCAACTTGAGCATGAGGAGAATTAGGACATCCAAAGTGTCGCACTAACGTAGCCATCATGTTGACCGTTTCGGTATACGCTTAACGGTCGCGGTGATTTATTGCTACTTACTTAAGGAAACCTGGATCAGGGTGTAGGATCCCCCACAAATATAATGCCCAAGAAACCCTTAAGATAAAGCATACAAGTCAAACAGAAAGCAGTACAGATGATCTAAAATTCCTAGGGTATTATCTCTTTAGGGTGTATCCCCAGCGGAGTCGCTAGTTCTGTAACACGGTGGGAGAACTGACTTTGGATTGTTTTGCTTTTGATCGCAAATGTTGCGGATAGCAAGAGTTGCCACTGACTTTTCTTTTATCCAATTAAGGGAAGGTGAAAAGAACAGGAAAAGACCTTCGTTAGATTCTGAGAAAGGGAGAAGGTTATGAAAAGGGAAGGTATTAGCACCCTTTCCATCCGTAGTTATCTACGGGCTCTTAGTTGCTTTAGCTCATCTTTAAAATTTGCTTTCTGTGTGTGTGTTTGAAAATGTTTTTGAAAAGGCATTTCGCTTTGACTTTGTAATGATTCACGCTGGAATGTATACGAAGTGTTCGGAAATGTTTCGTTTTGAAAAAGTGTTTTAACTTTGCAAAAGTGTGAGGTGTGAAGAGTATTTTGATAGAGCAAGCAACTAAAAGTCTTATTACCTACTCAGAACAGTCGTTTCCGTGTTATTTTACTTTCCTTTAGAATAGTGCTATCCATACCATTAGTTGGTAGGTAACCCTATTCGTTGGATGTAGAAGGGACATTTGAAAGGGACATTGGATGGTCATGGAAGGCAACTTGTGGGAGTATCCTAGCACATTCGAAGGGACGATCATCACTTTTTTGTAGGCAACAATCGAGGGACGAGATCATGTATTCGTAGGCAACATCGAGGGACTATGATCTTTGTATCGAAGGGACTATAATGATATGTTTCATAGGCAATAGTGCTAGGATACCTCTACGTTCGAGGGACTTGATCATTTATTCAAAAGGCAACGAGAGAGAATTAGCCTAGGGGGTGCATGTGTGAAAAGAGTGTATTGAATTCAGATATATTATCTTGAAATTTAGAAGTGATCTATATTCATTTTTATCTTTCCATACACGCCTAGTTACTAGCAGTTTATATGGGTGCGGAAAGTAAATTGCAGAAAGTAAAGTGCGGAAAGTAAATCATACGCTATTACATGGCTTTGGGGCAGTTACATAATATAGGAGTGCGGAAAGTAAACCCTAATTAAGCTACTACATCCCATGAGCAGTTACATAATATTGAAAAAAGAAATGCGAGAAAATTGATCATAACTATTACAACCTGGAAGTAGATACATAATAATCAGAAAAATAATCAAACTGCTAATAAGAGAAAATATGTTAGTAAAAAAAGATTTTGAGTTATGAAAAAGTTTTTAAGGTTAGTAAACCTAATTAGATAAGAAAATAATTTTTGAGAATTTTCTAGATTGGTTTTAGCAAGGAAAAATAATTAAAAGTCAATTTTATAGTTAATTATCAATTAATTAAAATATGCATGCAAAAATATCAATTTTTATGTCAAAAATTAAATAAGTATTTTTCTGACCTAAATGAATAAAGAACATATTTTTTTTTAGTGATTTTTAATGCATCAAAAAAATTAGTTGAAAAGGAATTAAAATTAAATGGAAAATATAAAAAAAGAAAAGAAATAATGTTAGAGAGGAGGGTCAGAACGCTTCTGGATGGAACTCTCCCAGAAGCTGGGGCTTCTAGGGAGCCTCTTGTTGACCGTGCTTAGAAGTAAGCACTTCGGGGTTCTTCTTGGAGGTGCCCAGAATCTTGGAATTGGTGATCAAGCTGCGTGGCGTCTTCAATAGGGGCCGACTGGAGCTTGGGCATGTCTTGAAACACGAAATTTAGAAAAAATGTTAAGTAAAAAGGACAAGGTTCGAACCCATGTCCTTTTAAACCAACATGCGCTGCCTTGCCATCTGAGCTGAGTGGATCATCTGTTAGCAATATAACACATAAAGAATACAAAGGGAGTGGATTTCTAGGAAACATTGAATCAGAAAACGCGCGCAGGAGTCATCTTCTTCATTCAAATTTTTGAACCTTTGACTACGGTTTCTGCTCGTGGCTATAGCACCTGTATAAATCAAAATCCCAAAATATGCAACATAAATTTATTATGGGGACATGGATCAACTTGGTTTGATCCCCTGAACATGCTGGAATCATTGGTTTCGTCCAATTTTTCCTATCTCAGAAAACCCCAATTGGAGCTTATGAACCCTAACAATGGCAAATTATGATTCCTGTGTCTAAACTTCAATTAACCTATGCAAAAAGCTTTGAAACTTCATTCTAAACACTAAAAAACAATCAAAACATGTTAAATATGCATGAAAATTAGAAATCGAATTTGAGTTAGAATGTGCAAATCGAAATCGTGATTTCTTGATTCTAGACGTTTGGCTGGCCTGTGAGTATCTGGATCGATTTAGAGGACCTCCAGGAATGTGTTGGAATCCTTAGAATGCTTTGAATTTGGCTGGAAACTTGGATGCTAATAGCTTGCAATGCACAGTTTTGTGAAGCTTGGAATAGGGTTCTTGAGGCCAAAATTTCTCCTTTGTGCATGTAGTAACATCATGTATTTATAGTAGAGTGAATTAGGTCAAGAATTGTAAGAAAAAATTAAGCCAATCAATGAGAAATTATTTCATTTGGAACCAAACCAAATATTTCCTTTTTTGGCCAATTTCAATCAAATCTCATTACCAATCATGATTATTTCGAAATAATCAGATTAAATGGCTTGCTTGTACCTCAAGGATGAGAGAAAATCCATCTTGCAATTAATTTTTGATTTTCTATCTTTTATTTTAATTAAATTGGTTTTAAATGATTAAAAATCCAAAATAAATAAAAAATAAAAGATAAATTCGTGGCATTGGGCTTGGAGGTTCCAATTCATCTAAGGAACATGTTTGAATCAAGAAAAGTTAGGCCCATTTGCAAAATATTTGGTTTTGTCAAGTATTTCTCTTTGTGCACCTCCTCAAAAATGCTCAACTTGGACAAGGTGTATCTTGCTCAATTTTTAACATTTTTGGGGGTTCTTGGTCTTTTTAGAAAGCTCAAGATGTCTTATAAACAACATTTTTGGTTTCATCTTCATTGGAGTTTCCATGATCATGAACACTTCTTTGCAAAAAGTGGACTTTTTGTTGACTTTTGGAATGACCTGTAATGTTTTGATCCATAACTTTCAAATGAAGCATTTTCTGGCCAAGCTTGTGAGACATGAAGTTGTAGAAGATTGAATTCTCTTCAAAATGAGCTGTGGTGGAAAAATTTCTAATAAAGTATGTGAAAGTTATGCCTGGTCAAAGTTCTGTTGACTTTTGTCTTAGAAACCCAATTTAGAAACTTTGACTTTTGATCAATTCTTGACTTTTCTTGATTAATCATGATCAACCCTTGATCAAATGATGAATATCACTTCAAAATATTGATGTTGACAAAAAATTATGAAGTTTGACTTTATGTTGACCACAGTTGACTTTTTGTCCAATATAGCTGATTTTCAACCATCTAAGCAATTGTTTGAGGAAACTTGACTTATAAGGCTTGAAACTTGACATGGAGATTCTTTGAAGAATATGATGAGGCATGATGACCACTTGAAATGTTAGAGGCCCACCTTGATGTAAAAATGGAAAAACCCTAATTTGGGTTGATTGCTTAGGAGAGGGTTTATCTGATCAACCCTTATGAAATCCTTGAGTATGGATATGTGAAATATCCTTGGGAGATAAGAGGGAAAATTTTGGGGTATAACACACCAATAGCCTCATTTATCAAAAACATTTCAACGTAAACTGTTGGTCACGAGTTACCAATAGTCAGAATTCTTGGTGTGTGGAAAGCCACTGCGCTGTTTCCCTTAGGCTTTGGAAAACGTTTCTGGGGCAAGGTCTTTTTCGTTTACAGAAGCAGTGCAATTTACCAAAACCTTAGCACGTGTCTTGAGATCAACTGGTCGATCTCGCAAAAGTGCATGAAACTTAGAAGTGGAAATTCAGCAAGAAACCACCACCCCCTAGGAAACGTATAACTAAGATGACAAACAATACCTCCACGTCGAATGTGGATGAAGTCCCTTATCGAACGCTGGGTATTGTCGACCCAGTTATTTCGCGGGTTGCATCATTTCCCTCTTTGAGCATCACAACTTCCTCTGGGTCAATTGCTTCAATATCAATTCCCATTCCCTAGACCACACCGGTGAGTCTAGGGCCTGTGGTGGCCACGAGTGCCATTCTGAACACAGTAATACCTCGATTTGGTACTGCTATAAATCCCCCTTATGGAATGTCGTACTCTTTAGTGGTGGGATATTAGTCGACCCCTAGTGTAGCAATAGTGTTTGATAACGTGCAGATGCTAACGCCCCTTTACAAGGGTCTGCAATAGGAGCAAATAGGGAAATGCCTGCACAACATTAAATACTACCTCTGTGGCAGTATTGAGGCAACAAATGAATGATAGCAACCATGAGTTAGTCAATATGTTAACTAACCAAATGGGAAATATGTTTAACCCCATAGTGCAAGAATCGGTCGAGACTAATAGGTAGTCTACTGAAACAAACCGACAGGTTATTGCACAATTAACACGTCTATGTAACTTCTTAGGCGCCCCACAAGCAATTGCCTGACAGGGGCATCCGGTTCGATAACCCATACATGTCCAAGAAAACGGTGTACCAAGGTCAAGCTGCAACACCTTAAAGGAATGTCGTTGTCAACCCACCTAGGGTTTTAGTGCAAAGACATCAGAAGGCTGACCAAATCCTTGATCAAGTTTGACAGGAAGATTTGGTTGTTGAGAATAACTTAACCAATATTGTCGAGAGAATTATGGCCCAAAATGGTATGAATACAATGCCAAGGTGTTAGCTGAAATTTGGTAAAATGAACTAAGGGCATGTTGTAGAAGCAAAAGTTCCTACAGTTTAGGAACTAACCTTAGAAGAGGTAGCTTCTGGAGATGTTTAACAAAGCTAAGTCAGAAGTTCCAGAAGAAATGCTTGTTAGTTAGGAATTTGGATCAGAGGGCCAAAACTACGTCGATCAGAAGCAAAACAGCGTTCAGAAAACAAGACCAGGTTGACGCGTTACATCATAGTCAAATCGACAGAGAGTTCAGTCGAAAGAGGAAGCCAGTTGGAGTCGAAAGAGGAAGCAAGTCGAGATGATGCTACTGTCGAAGTAGTTCGTTGTGGACTTAGGAAATTTTGTTGTGCTTTAAGGAAGTGGATAAAATCTGAAGGAAGTTCCTTAGAGACACAAAGCGGGAAAAATTCAAGTAAATTAGATCATGGGTAGTTACTTCAGAGGATCATGGGATATGAGTTTCAAATGGAGGCTGAAACGTGGGCAGAAGTTACCTTCAAGGATTAAATCTCAGCCGTTGCTGGTTTTAGCGGTTATTTCTGTAAACCACTATAAATAAGTTAGAATTAGGTGTGTTCATTTGTACTACCAAATCACTTGCTAAAACTCTGCTCAATTCCGCGCTAAAGGAAGAAAGAGTACGCAATCTTTGATGTACGTGAATCACCAACTTTTATTTCAATGCAACCCTTTTACATTTAATTGTGTTTTTATTGCTTTAACTTTACTTCTGTGCATTTGCTTGTTGGTCACGAGTTACCACTAGCATTAGTCACCAAAATATTTTTAACGTAAACTATTTGTCACGAGTCACCAATAGTTAGTATTCTTTTGTGTGGAAAGCCATTGCATTATTTCCCTAGGCTTTGGAAACCGTTTCTAGGCCAAGGATAGGTTTGATTTCCAGAAATAGTGTAATTTACCAGAAATTTTAGCACATGTCTTGAGATCAACTGGTCGATCTCGCTAGTAACCCTTAGTTTTAGGACTCTGGGAGGACTAGCGGTTGTTTACCATTTTGCACAGTAAACACAAGGCCAACGTATTCTTATCCATTATTAGAGTACATATTACAGACTGAAAACCCTATAGGATGGAAACTTCCTAAATACACTAAGTTTGGAGGAGAAACGGGTGAGTCGACGGTCTAACACATCGCCAGATACCTGACTGAGTCGGGAGACATGGCAAATAATTAAGGCTTAAGGGTGAAACATTTCCCTTCGTCCCTTACTAAAGCAGCCTTTACGTGGTTTACTACCTTGCCCCCTGATTCGATCGACTCTTGGTCGAAGTTAGAGAAACTCTTCCATGAACAGTTTTACGAGGGGCATTCGATAATTAGTTTGGTCGAATTGTCAAGCATTAAGAGAAAGTTTTCTAAGACAATAGATGATTATCTAAATAGGTTTAGATCATTAAAATCAACGTGCTTTACCCAAGTGCCTGAACATGAACTTGTTCGAATGGTTGCTGGAGGTTTGGACTCCTCTATCAGGAAGAAAATAGATCCAACCCTCGTTAAGAGTATGTCACAATTGGCTGACAGGGTTCGACACCTTGAGCGCCTTCGACTAGAGAGAAAGTTAGGCATACTAAGGCTAAGTCTAAGAAAGAGAAGGTAGCCTATGTCGATTTCGATGATACGAATCCCATATACGAGGCTGATTACATGTCGTTGATAGAGGCAGACGTGGATGTGGCTGAAAATTGTTGTTTCCTGCCAAAGGGAAAAGCCCTACTGTCGAAACTAGTTCAAGAACTCCTGCAGAAACCTATACTTTTGATGTTAGTAAATGTGAGGAGATTTTTGATTTATTAGTCAAAGATTGTCAAATTTTAGTACCCCTAAATGCTAAATTTCCACCATTAGAACAAAGAAAAAAGAGAGTTTTTTGTAAATGTCATAATTATCTTGGTCACACAACCTCCCAATGTTTTCTTTTCAGGGATCTGGTTCAGAAGTCACTCCAAGAGGGGCGTTTGAAATTCGCTGCCAGGAAATAGAAGATTGACACTGATCCCCTGAGGCAAGAAGAAGCCTTGTTTGCTGAACCTGTCGATATCAACATGGTCGACATCACTGAAGTGCCTGACAACACCATGTTGGAAGAAAGCTCTGATGAAAGTCCACACGTCAATTTAGCTGACGTCTACCCCATAGATGATGAAGACTTGTTGAGTTTTATGTATCGGTGCAAAAACAAGGGCGCTCAAGTTGGTTTTTGCCCCAGATGCAACGTGCTGACTGACAGAGTTGCTGCTAAAAACTTCTAGAAACTACAGCTAGAAAGAGGGAGAGCCCAATGGAACAGAAGAGATCCATGGCAATCATCCCAATTTAGGCCAAAAAATTTTGTTCTGTCGGCCACTGCACCCAAAGGAACATGGATCAAGCCTCAAATGGCCGCTGGGCCATCAAATGCTATTGGTGTTATCAGAGAGGCAAAAGGGAAAGCACCAATGAGGTACCGACTCGAGGTGCGTTCTGAGAAAAAGAGACATGTATCTGAGATTTACATGCGAAAAAATCCAATGAGTCGAACTCAATAGAGACGTTTCCAAAGGAAAAAAAAGCAGGCTAAAAGACAAGCCGCAACTGCTGCTAAACAAAGTGATGTCAACAAAGGCAAGAACCCTCGACAGTACAAGCCAAAAGTCGACCCTGTTGTCAATCAATAGATCAAGGAGTGTGTTAACAAGCCAATCGACCATGGCTCTGATGAGGCAACTGATGATTTTGCCTCTGACTCTGAAGCAAGCTTAGACATCATGGTCAACATGGTCTCTATACTCCCAGAAGAGTATAACATACCAATAGAAGTGAAGAACACTAGTGATCTGGATGCTGCTGAAATGGCTTTAGATAAGCCAACTTGCTACTTTGTGATGAACAATGGATCCATTGAGAGCCAAGATGCCTTTTTCGAGAGGCCTGATATGGCTATGAGAAGCCATTTGAAGCCATTGCTGATCAGAGCAAAGGTTGAAGAGACAGCCATTAACAAGGTGTTAGTAGATTGTGGCACTACGGTGAACATAATGCCACATCATATTCTAAAGAGGATCGGTAAGTTCGACACTGATATCAGGTCTCATAATGTGGTCTTGTCAGACTACGAAGGAGGAACGATAACTACCATGGGGGTAATCCAGGTAGATATTACCATTGGCTAGTCACAAGGCCGACAATATTCATGGTTATCCAAGGTCGACCAAGTTACAATCTGCTAGTGGGCAGAGAATGGTTGCACGAAGTTGGGGATGTGCTTTCTTCTATGCATCAGCACTTGATCGTATGGCGAGAAGATGGTATCGTAGAAAACATTGAAGTTGATCAATGCTACTTTATGGCAGATGTTAATGCTATTGGCCAGAACCAATTCGACAGGAAATTGGCCAATATCGCTCCCTGCCATCCAACGGAAGAAGTGTATGCCAACTAAGGTGGGCATTCGTTTCGTTGAAGCTGCATGAAACCCATGTATTTCTGTAGGATGTTGAATGTTTAGAGGATCCCTATGCTGAGGAACCTGTGCCGACAGGCTGGGGAAATCATCACGACAGTGATGTCTGAGCTAGAGGCTCTGAGAAGGATTTCAGCGTACATTGCCGAAAACAAAATAAAATCGACTATAGAAGCTGAAGAAGAAAAAATGGCCACAGAAGCTGCTGAACTTCCCATCTCAGAGGAAGTAATTATGGCTGTAGAGACAGAACCACCAGATAAAAGCAAGCTGGTCAACAGAAGTGTCGATTAGCAACGTCTGGATTGCATATACGACGACGAACCACTAGGTTTCGAAAAGGATCCTATGGCACCTGAAAAAATGCAGCCACAAGACCCTTTGGAAGAAATCGACCTTGGTGCAGAAGGTGATAAAAGACCAACCTATATCAGCGCCAACATCAACCAAAAGCTCAGAACTAAGGTAATATCTTTACTAAAAGAATTTAAGATTGTTTTGCTTGGGACTATAATGAAATGCCAGGTTTGAGCAGGGAATTGGTCGAATTAAAATTACCAATAAAAGCCTGGAAAGAAGCCAGTAAAACAAACGCCTCAATGATTTGCGCCTGCAGTCATGTCGACGATCAAGAAGGAAGTAGAAAGACTCCTCCAAAGCAAGTTCATCAGAACTGCAAGGTATGTCGAATGGTTGGCCAATATTGTGCCAGTTATTAAGAAAAATGGAAAGCTAAAAGTGTGCATTGATTTTAGAGATTTAAATGCTGCCACTCCTAAAGATGAATATGCTATGCCAGTGGCTGAGATGTTTGTCGATTCGTCTGCTGGCTTTGAATATTTAAGTATGCTTGATGGTTATGCTGGTTATAACCAAATCTTCATTGCAGATGATGATGTGCCGAAGACGCTATTTCGTTGCCCAGGGGCATTAGGCACCTCTGAATGGGTAGTCATGCCATTCGGCTTGAAGAATGTCGGAGCAACGTACCAGAGGGTAATGAATACTATGTTCCATGATTTCATTGAAAATTTCATGCAGGTTTACATCGACGATATTGTAATCAATTCGAATAGTAAATCGACACTCTTAGAGAACCTTCATAAATCTTTTGAAAGAATGTGAAAATATGGGTTGAAAATGAATCCATTAAAATGTGCTTTTTGTGTGAAGGCAGGAGATTTCCTTGGTTTTGTTGTGCATAAGAACGGAATTGAAGTCAATCAAAGCAAGACCAAAGCCATCATGGACGTCAAACCTCTGTCGACCAAAAAGGAGCTTCAATCATTGTTGGGAAAAGTAAATTTCTTGAGGAGATTTGTAACACCCCAATTCTACCCCTCGTAATTAATAATAAAATCAGAGTTTCAAAATTTCATCCAACATAAATTGAGGCATCACATATTCGTGTTTTCATCGCTTTGCATTATAATGCACATCACAAAAATCAAAATTCGGATATACCGATTCATATCATAAATCATCATATAAACATATGACTATTCACAGCACAGCGGATGTGTTCACAATATATATATATATATATATATATATCATGTTATCATCAATACATAAAGTTATAACATCATAAGATAGTATACATAAACTATCCTATCAAAATAATAACATTGCCCAAAACCCGAGTGTTACTACGATGGCAGCAGAGCGACTCAAAATAAAGAGACTCCAGCTAATCCTCATCATCCTCGTGGATCACCTGCACGTTACCAATATAAAGGCAACGGCGAAACAAGTAAAGGGTGAGATCCAAAACATATAATTAAAGGCATGATAAAATATATAAATAGTTTTAGAATTATAAATGATATAAGTTGATAAGAGTATATCAACATGCATCAAAACAAAGCATCATAATACGTCACAATTCAACATAAGCCATCAATTAAAACCCAACGCCAAACAGCTCAAACATAAACATAACCGACTCCATGAGACACGACTATGTTATGCATGTGGTACCCGTCGCTTTGTCCATAATTAGGAACATTCGGCATAAAGCCCATCGTCGCTTGGCATAAAAGCCCTCGTCGCCTATGCAATGTATGTGACTCGACAATACAATCATCACAAACACTACACAACAAAAACATCATCATCGCTCATCAAAATTGACATAAAGTCCACATCACCATATTTATCCACATGAAGATAAACATATCATCGCATATCATCAAGTATTCGTTATAAATAAACCGTCAAAAAAATAATATTTAATCACCCCACATCATTATCAATTTATTTACCAAATTCCAAATTCTGAAAAATAGTCAAACACCAATAATCGTCGCGAAAGTCATTCCTAATAACCGGTATTAATCATAATCGTCAACATCGCAATCAGATTGTCCATACGTGCCTTAAATCGACTAAAACGCAATCCGATTCAATTTAACCATAATTTGGCCTATTTCGGGTCATTTCGTAAAAATTCGTAGTTTCGAAAAACTAACCTCCCCACTACGTTCTACACGTCAGAATTAGCTAGTACGTCAATTTTCGTTGAATTCGGAGCAACTTGCTCCGCCGTCGAAATTACCGAAATCAGAACATAATCGGGTTCCAAATTTAATCGGATAACTTATGTCCTAATTATATTTTATTAATACCAACTAGTAGTGTGTGGAATTAAAGAAATTGAAAGAAACAGAAGCTGGAATGAAAAATTATGCAGAAAACAGAAAACAGCATACAGAAAACAGAAAAACCACATAATTCTATTTCCTCTCCCAACATAAAGGGATGCACGTCCCAGGGGGTTTAGAAGCTAGAGGTGGTCGCCTAGGAGGTTGGGACGGCCGCCCTCTCTTGTGAGGTGGGCGCCTCCCATGCCTTAGACTCTCAACTTCATCTTCTTCTCCACGGTTCCTTGCACAGACAGTGTGTTTTCTGGTTTTTTAAGTTTTACAGTTTCTCATTTCCATTTATAACTTCTAGTTCCTACAAGCTAGAAATAAAACACCCATAATCCATACTCCTAACTCAAACTTAAGTTATTTCAACAATCACTCAACCAAAACTCATGAATCAAAATACCAATTTTTCCTAAATCCACAACATATCTATCAAACCCTAACTATATGAAATGGAAAATCAAACCCCTTACCTCAAATGCTTGGATGATTGCAAGATGCTCCAACAAATTCCAAACCTCAAGCTTGCTCCTGCTCTTCTTCTTCTTCTTCTTCCAAAACCCTCTAGTTTTCTCTATGTTTCTAAGTTTGGTTTTGTGTTGGAATGGAAAGAAAATGAGAAAAAGTGTTTTATGATGCATTCATACTAGCAAGCCAAGGGTGTACACCCAAGTCTAAACAATTAGTCCTCACACCCCTAACTTATCTTATTAATTAACACCTTAATAATATCTAATAATATTATTAACTCAATTAATTAAAATAACTCCGGGGAATTAAATATCGGTCCGAATAATATTTTACCGAACCGAACGGAATAAAAACCGGACCGAATGAAATATCGCCAAATATATTAATAGATATATCGATTAATATAAATATTCTCATCACCAAAACAATCGTCAAACGGTAATTCAAAAATATTAATATAATATAATATTAAATAAAACGGGGCGTTACAAGATTCATTTCAAACTTAAGTGGCAAAACTAAGGCGTTTTCACCACTGCTTCGACTGAAAAACGAAGAGTTTATCTGGCGAGAGGAGCATCAAGAGGATTTCGACAAAATAAAAGAGTGTATGGTGAAGCCTCCTATATTTGCACCTCCACTTAGAAATAGGCCTATGAGGTTGTATATAGCAGCCTCAGAATCGACCATAGGTAGTATGTTAGTTCAAGAGGTCGATAATCATGTTGAACGTCCTGTGTATTACCTTAGTCGTATGTTAAATGGTCCTGAAACTAGGTATAGTGACATAGAAAAATTATGCCTGTGTTTGTATTTCTCTTGTATTAAACTGAAGCAATACATAAAGCCAGTTGATGTTTATATCTCTTCTCATTTTGACATTATTAAGCATATGAACCAATTTTGCATAGTCGAATTGGTAAATGGGCTTTAGCATTAACTGAATTTTCCCTAACGTACGTGCCTTTTAAAGCAATGAAAGAGCATATAGTGGCAGATTTCTTAGTCGACCATTCTATGGTGGCTATGCCAGAAACGTTTGTTGATTTAGTGCCCTAGAAATTATATTTCGATGGTTCTAGTCACAAAAATGATGCAGGAATTGGAGGGGTTATATTTTCTCCCAGTGGAATTCCAGTGGAGCTCAAATACACCATTGATGGGATCTGCACCAATAATGAGGCAGAATATGAGTCCCTTATTACTGGACTTGAATTGCTGCTCGAATTGGGGGCAAGGAGTGTCGAAATTATGGGAGACTCTGAATTGGTAATCAAACAAGTATCAAAATAATATAGATGCGTTAAGGAGAATTTAATTATTTACTTCGTGATTGCTATAAGACTGTTAAAACGGTTCGAACAAGCAAGCCATCAACATATACCCCGGCGAGAAAATCAAGAAGCTAACAATCTAGCACAAGAAGCTTCAGGATACAAGAAGAATGAAGATGAAGAGCTTATTCAAGTAAAGAAAATGGTTAGAAATACTTCATTATCCCATTCAGACTTATCAATTATAAAATTAGGAGCAATAGATACAGAAAATTTTGAAATTTTAGCATTTGATAATGGGCAAGAAAGTGACTGGCGAAAACCCTTGGTCGACTACTTGCGTTTGTCCACTGGTTCGACAGACCGTAAAATAAAATATCGTGCCCTGAGTTTTCTTTTGATTGAAAATGAATTGTTCAAGAAAACTATCGAAGGGGTATTACTTAAGTGCCTAGGAGAAAGTGAGGCATATGCAGCAGTGTCGAGTGTGCATAGTGGAGCATGCGGTGCACACCAAGCTGGACACAAGATGAAATGGTTGTTGATGCGAGCAGGTGTTTATTGGCCCTCAATGTTGAAAGATTGTATCGAATTTGCTAGAGGATGCCAAGAATGCCAAATGCATGGGGGCATCCAGCATGTGCCAGCAAGTGAATTGCATGCCATTGTAAAACCTTGGCCATTTGGAGGATGGGCCTTAGATGTGATTGGTGAAATAAAACCAGCGTCATCTAAACAACAGAGATACATTTTGGTCGGTATTGATTATTTCACAAAATGGGTCGAAGCCGTAGCATTAAAAAATGTCGACCAAGAGGCCGTGATTGATTTTATACAAAATCATATTATGTGTTAGTTTGGAATTCCTAAAACAATCACAATTGACCAAGGCACAGTGTTCAAGGGCATAAAATGCAAGACTTTACGAAGGAATTTGGAATAAAACTACTAACTTCTACCCCTTATTACGCTCAGGAAAATGACCAAGTCGAAGCTGCCAATAAAGTAATAATTGGTCTGATCAAGTAGCATGTGGGTAGAAAGACAAGAAATTGGCATCAAACGCTAGATCAAGATCTGTGGGCATGCAGAACGTCTCCTAAAGAGGCAATAGGGGCAACCCCATTTCGACTGGACACGATGCTGTTTTACCAGTAGAAATACATGTTCAGTCTGTGAGGATTCAACAACAACATGAAATACCATCTAAAGATTATTGGAATATGCTGATTGATGAGTTGGTCGATTTGGATGAAGAAAGGATGTTGGCCCTTGATGCCTTGAGAAGGCAAAAAGATAGAGTGGCTAAAGTCTATAATAAAAAGGTAAAGGACAAGGTGTTTCATGTTGATGACTTAGTTTGGAAAGTAATATTGCCTATGGACAGAAACTATATGGTGCTAGGGAAATGGTCCCCAAATTGGGAAGGACCGTTCAAAATAATCCATGTTTTTACCAATAACGCATATGAGCTTGAAGAATTGGCCCCATATCGACGCACTCTGAGGTTAAATGGTAAATACTTAAAGAAATATAAACCCATTCTTCAAGAAATCTCAATTACGACCATGTAAAGCATGTGTGTCGAACAGAGCTGGAACATAGTAATAACAGAGCCGACATATTAATTGAACAAAATATTAATTGTGCAAAATTATAAAATAAAAATGCCAAAAGAAATGGTATTTTATAAAATTGTGGGAATTCATATTACAAAAGATAGGGAACCACAAGGCAAATACATTAAAAGGTCACATTAATCAGAAGTTGCCAAATTTTCTTTGGAAGCTGCCCAAATCACTCTCGAGACGAGGAGCAGTATCACTTAGCCCATCAGCTCTGATCCTAAGAGTGTGCAACTCCTCTTCGACTCGAGTCGTGGCAGTACTGACGATAAGGGCATCTCTGGCCAATTGGCGCATTTCGTTTTGATCAGAAATGTTGGCCTGGTCAAGTTCTTTGTCTTGTCTTTCAACAAGTTCCAGCTCCTTCGTCAATCCGGCAATTTGACTGCGTATTTCAGCAGCTCTTTTCCTTTTAGGGCTTTGCTCTTGCTGCCTCTGATTAATGTGGGCCTTTATCCCTTCGACCACCACCTTGGTCTTCTTCACCATCTCCACATTCTTCTTCACCGCTGTCTGTTTGGTGTCGACCAACTGTTTAGTTTCCTTCATCTGAGTGACATTTTCCAGTAGGGGAGAAAGGATGTTTTCAAATGCTGCTATCATGAGCTTTGAAAATTATGAAATCTCAAGACCTTTTAACTGGGTGATAGCATCCAGAAGATCAGGTCCAAGAGTTGAATCCTCATGTATCAAATGAGGCAAGTCAGGATTAAAGGCATGGGTACGAATGGTGTCGTTCAGCTTCTTGACTTTAGTTGCCTCAGGTCCCAGCTTATCGCCATAAACCTGGGAATGGTCAGAATCTGAAGACGAAACGTACTGATTCATAAATTGATCCAGTATTTCCATAGCGGCATCAACATCGTTGACATCCATGTCGATGGAAACGTCCTTTGCTCCAGAGGGGCCAGCTAAATTATCCCTATCAGAAGGACTCTGAATCTAGAGTGGCAGAGTGACAGTTTGAGGAACCTCTGAATCCTACAGGGAATCTGAAAGACTATAGTCAAAGCTAGTTGAACAATAATCTTCGTGCCAGGCAGGACTAGTGACTGAATTTCAACAAACTCAAGTGGAAATTTCAACAAACTCACCAACGGCTACGTTGGGAGCCTGTTGGTGTTGAGGTGAAGAGGCTTCTGAGAGAGGAGTGTAATCTGGCACGCTGTGGCGTGGTTCAGAAGCGTTGACCTAGAAAAAGTATAAACATCAGATAGGTATAAATCCAGTAAATCAAAACACCTCAGAGGATGTGATAAATACCTGTGGTGGTGGTGAAGGGACTCTTGTTTCGCCTCCTCCAGCAGAAACATTAGAAGCTTCTTCCACTGTTTCTTTATTGGCAGCAGGCACGAGTGCGGGGTCAGGAGTGACAACAGATGTATTTACTATTATGTTACTATCAGCATGTGAAAGTAAGGCAGTGTCGTGACAAGTAGTCAGGAGTACTTTACCTCGCCGTCTTGTGATAAGTGTTGGATCCTCAACCATTGTCGGCGCCATGTTGCTGACGACCTTCACTCATGAGTCTTCGGCCGTGGGGGCTTTATTTTTCCTTTTTATTGCCTTTTCCTCAAGCAAAGGCGCGTGCCTCTTTTTGTGTTCTTTGGATTTTCGGGAGTGGGGAGATTGAGCATAAGGTGATGGCTGCAGAAACAAAGACTATATCAGAAGAGAAATCTTAATCCTTCATCAAAAGCAGTCAAAGAGTGATAAGATGCTTACCTCAGTTCTCCCACTGTGGTGGGACTTTTTGTCCTGCTTGGACCTTTTGGATATAGTGGAGGGAGTAGCCGAATCCGCTGAGCATTTTCAACTCTATTACAAGAGAAATAGAGACGTTAATAGATTGATAAGATACAAGACATCGAAGCATAGAAACACTCACAGAAGAATCAGCTTTCTTAACAGAAGTAGAGATTGGTTCATCATCGTAGAGAGTGTGAATGGGTATGAACTGAAAAGACATTAAGTATAAGTGAGGTGTCAAATAAGAAAAATGTAAACATAGGTGTGATTGAAACATAACTTTGACTGTGAAGGGCCTCCTTCATTGCTAGTTTTGGCAGGTTTGGTCGACGACCCTCCTTGGCTTTCAATAGAAGCAGGTTCTTTCCTGGGGGCAACTACCTGTGACAGAGGTATAACTAGAAAAGAAGCTAAGTCAAATAAAGATGTAAATCAAACAGTGAAAGGAAACAAAACTTGCCAGAAGTGGTTACCCTTGGGTACTACAACAAGCTCTCTCACATATTCAAGGTTGATATGAAGAAATCCTGGGTAGTCATGCAACCAATGCGTCGTCGGAACCACCCTGTCGGCTTTCTTTTTGTAAGCATTTTGAATGTTCGACCAAGAGCTATACCACCAATCTAGGATAGGCGGTCGAAAAGCCAGAGTTAAAGGGCTAGTCGGCAAAGAAGGAAATTTGATTTTTCCAAAGTGAAGTGCGTAAAGATATTTGTCTTTCGCATAATTGGGGATCTTGACGTGAGGAATCCCCCCAGTTACCTTCTCCTTTAGCTCTTGAGCCGCGTCATGGATGGTTCAACGAAGATTGTTTGGCAAGTACACCACTCTGAAAAAGTTCTGGAATGCTTGAATTTCTCTGATGTGAACTGCCTTACATTTGGTTGTCTTCCCCTAAAAAGTATTGAAAGCCACAGTTAGCTCATTCATTTTACCTGCAGCATCACTTACAAAAGTAACAAGATATGACTGCCACCAAGTTTTAAACTCGTGGGTGCAGAAAAATGCTGGTTTGAATGGGGTGAAGGTAAGCTTGGCTTGACGGTCCCACAGGGTGTTGAAAGTCTCCTTGATGACATCCCAACCTCGGTCATCTAAAATGTCAATAAGCAATTCATGGGACAGAGAGAGTGACTTAGGCATAATCTGATAGAGCCCAAACTGTCTAGCCACCAAATTGGGTTGATAAGCTGTTAACTAAGGGCTCATGTGAGTGATGGCGAATGTGAGAAACTGGGGAGTAAAAAAATGTCTCCAAATGACCAAAGATATTTTTTGATGCCTTTCTTTGACAGGGGGGGGGAAAAGATTCAGTAATCCACAATGGCCCACTCTTGCCATCAGCAAATGGAGCCATCGAAGGTGTGAAATCCTCCCGTGTCAGCATAATGTTGAAAAGCATTTTGAAGACTTCGTCATTTGGAGAAGTCTTGTTGATAGGAGTCAAGGTCCATTAACATGGCCACAGTGCTCCACTCTTGTCTTGGGAAATCGAATCCTTTTTCTGTCGAAAAGGCTTCACATCTTTAGAAATGTGGCATTTAGCCACAGTTGCAAGAGCTAGAAGGGACCGTGAACCAGTACATTCTTCTTTTTTGGATTATTGGGTTCGAAGTTTTTTATTTGTCCGACCACGTCCGTCATAGAGGTGTACAAAGAGGCTAAAATTAATTGGCCTAAGGCAACATTTTCACCCTTATGCAACGGGGCAACCAAATGAGCAAATTGTTTGGCTATCTGCATCGACCTCGAACAAAATACAAAGCGAGATAACCAGAGAGTTATAAAAGAAACATGGTCCTCATCAGAAATTTCTTCAGAGTCGCGGTGATGGTGTTGGATGAAGTTGGTGTAAGTTGGATGTTTGGATTCGCCAACGTTGAATTTGATGGGAATGGTCTCGTGGTCGGTGTGGTTGAAAACGGTTCCGGCAGGCTTTACGCCTGTCAAAGCAGCTACATCCAGTAACGTGGGGGTTATCATACCACACTTTGTATAGAAGGTATTGGTGGATCCTTCCCAAAAGTATAAGGCAGCCAATAGCATGCCACCTGAGTAGGGTTTGCCGACACGAGAGAGGGCCAATAGGTCGTAGATAGCGATTTGCCTCCACTGTTGGCCCTTATGTGGTTCCAATCTTTCCATCAATTCCCTAAACTTAGGGCAATGCAAGGGGGGAGCGGTACGAAAGTTCCTGTCAACAAACTGTAGTGAAATGGGGATTATTGGGGTAATCAGAGGACAACTGCGTTGACCGGTAGGAAAAAAGGCACCTTCGTCATCTACATGAATCTCAAAAGGGACATCCGTGGGTAGTGGCCCTAGAAAGGCATAAGATTCATTGTCTAGCCGAAAAGGAATGAGTACCTGCGATTGCCAAATCTTGGCTTTTTCTTCAGAGAGTGGTGGCTCCGGGACGTAGGGTTTGCCATCAACATGGCGGAGTTGAAGAGTGGCGGCGGGAGCTATGGAAATATCCTTGTCTTCCATTGTTGAAGATAAAGATGGTGAAGGGGTTTTGGAGATTTCTGGTTTTGAACTGAGAGAACAGGTGAAAACCGTAAAAATCGTTGTTTCCTGGGTTGAGATGAAAGTTTCAAAAGTGTTGAAGACTTTTGGTAGTTGGAGATAAAGGAAATAAACGGTTAGGTTTTTAAAGTTGTTCCTAGTTTTTGATCCAGAGATTGTGAATGTAGAAGATGAAGATTTTTTTCTAGGTGTTCTGTTTGAGGAAGGAAAGCGCAGAAGAAAAGAAAAGAAATAAGAGGAACGACTATTTATAGGTGTGAAAGTGAAGAGAACGGAAAGGCAAAAGTGATCGTGGCGATTCCTTAGGGTTTCAATCGTGTCCGTCGAGGGACACATGTAGGCAGATAAAGCCTCTAGCGTGGTGGGCCACACCGACTACCTAAGTCATGATGATCAAGCATTAAATGCTCCCACGTCTCGAGATAAAGAAATATACGTTTCCTTGATTGCCTGACGTCATGAAAAGATTGGAACAGTGAGTTGTCTTCACGATGGTAGCGGAAACAACTGAACCGACGCAAGGAGAAACTTCAGAGATGCCATTGTCTCATGTTCGACAATATCAAGAATTCCAAAATGGTATCTCTGGGGGGCATTTTGTTATATGGAAATTTGTGAAGCATGTTTAAGGGCGTGGCTCAAAGGCAAACGTCCCTATTTGGTTAAAGACTAGTCTTAGATAAAGTGAGTTTCTGAAGATACTTTACAAGGCCAAGTCAGAAGTACCAGAAAGAATACATGTCGGTTGAGAAACTGGCTCAGAAGGCCAAACCAAATCGACCAAATAGCTAGAGTAAAACAATGTCGAAAATAAGACTATGTCAATATATTGTATGATGGTCGATTCGACGGGAGTTTGGGTCAAATGAAGGCATCAGTCGAAGTGCTCCTGCTGTCGAAGACGCATGCTAGTGGATTGAGGAAATTTTGTTATGCCTCAAGAAGATAGACCGAACCTGAAGGCAGTTTCCTTCTGAAGACATGAAGCGGGAAGAAGTCAAAGTGAGGAGATTGTGGGTAGTTGCCTCAGAAGATCGTGGGTTAGGAGCTTTGAACGGATGATGAAACATGTGCGGAAGTTTCTTTTAAGATTGAATCTCGTCCATTGATTAGCTTTAGCAGTTACTTTGTAAATACTATAAATAAGTTAGAATGTTAAGAATTCTGTGTGTTCATTTGTACTCTCAAATTGCTTGCCAAAACTCTGCCCAATTCCCCGCTAAAGGAAGAAAGAGTAACTCAAGCTTTGATGTACGTGAATCACCACATTTTCTATTTCAATGCAATCAATTTACTTTTAACTTTATCTTTACTGTTTTTCGCTTACTTCCGTATCATTTACAAAAAACATTTCAACGTAAACTGTTGGTCACGAGTCACCAATAGTCAGAACCCTTTGTGTGTGGAAAGCCATTGTGTTGTTTCCCTTAGGCTCTGGAAACCGTTTCTGGGCCAAGGTCTTTTTCGCTTACAGAAGCAGTGCAATTCACCAAAACCTTAGCACGTGTCTTGAGATCAACTGGTTGATCTCGCTAGTAACCCTTAGTTTTAGGACTTAGGGAGGACCAACAATTGTTTACCATTTTCCACAGTAAACACAAGTCATCAAACTCACATCCAGATGGAGGGAGACTGCAAAAATCCTAACTCAGGTAAACTTTAGGGACCAAAAACTTGGCTTTTAAACCAGGGGGCCTTAACCTTTAGAATTTTGAAACTAGGGGGACCAAAAGTGCATTTAAGCCTTAAAATTAATAAACCCTAAAATACTCACTCATTCTTTCATTCTCAGAAAATCATCATTTCCCTGTTCATCTTCTTCTCTCCTCCTGCGTTCTACCTCCGTTCCTGTTGTCTCTCCATCCCATAACTCCAGCCGTTCCACCTCGGTCTCGTCCTCATCCTCTCATGGTCGTCTTGTCCTCAGCCTCTCACGGCTGGAAACTCGTCGTATTTTTCTTCTCTCCATCCGTCCCAAAACTCGCCTTCCTACTGCCTCTACTCGTCTCCAGGTTCTTCAAGGTACTTTCATTTTTGTTGTTATTGTTTAAGTTGAAGTTTGATTATGGTTTTCTTGTGTCAAGTTGGAAGGAGATTTTGGTTGATAGTATTATACAATGTTATTTGAGCAAGTTTTGATCTAAGTTTGTATTGAAATCATGGAGTTGTTTGTTAATTTAAATCCAATTAAAGCTTTGTTGGTGTTGAGTTATTCAAACATGTTTGAATTGGTATTTTGATGCATATCTTTTCATGTGTGTTGCTTCCCGGATATTGCAAAGAAGTTAGAAACCTGGTTAAAATTTTTGCTTTTGTGATTTTAGAAGTTAACTTGTATTTATCATAAAATTTTAGTTCAATTTGAATTATTACTTTTTTTTAATATAACATGCATACAATACAACTGACATTTAAGCTTGTACAATATTTTTGCTATTTTCTGTTATGTTGCTAGGAATTTCATCATTCTGTCATACCATATTTGTGCCATATTACATCATGCCATATGATTGAGAGGCATGTCATAAAACATTAGGGTAAAACAATGGAAAGATAAAATGTCTAAGTAACAATTTTTTTGTGTAAGCATATTTAAAAGCTTAATTTAATATAACTCAATGTATTTGTAATGTGTTAAGCAACTTTACATTATATAAGTTTCTTGAATTGTTTTATATGTTATGACTTATCCTTGATGTTGTTTTATATGTACAACGCTCGTTCCCAATGTTTCCGTGAGTTTGACTTCTCGACGTTCTTGTTTGATAAATCCGAGGTAAATTTCTTCCTCAAATTACTGGTATTGTGATGAATTTGTCTTAAATTGCTTGAATATGTTGCATTTTCTTGATACGGATCCATTCCGTGTATACTTTGCATTTTGACAAAAACGCAGTATACTGTTTCATGCCCTAATTAGTTGTTTTTGTTTAGCTTAATTAGTAAAACCATGGATAAGACATGGATGTATTCCAATCGATTGTTGAAAGAGTACGAGAATGGGGTATCGTAATTTGTTAAGTTTGTTGTTGCGCACGCCAAAGACCCTAGTCGAATGACATGTCATTGTTTGTATTGCTGTTATGGGAACCGAGTTGACACGGTTCAGTTGGCATCGCATTTAATACGGTATGGAATTGATATAAGTTATACATGTTGGAATATGAATGGTGAGAAAAGTAACGGGAATGTTAAATAGGGGCATAAGAGGACCTATGCTTCAAACGAAAATTGCACAGAAACCGTTGAGTAATGGTTGTACACAATTCACAAGATTGTCTGCGGTATTAAAGTTGTACAACTTAAAGGCGGGCTATGGATGGTCGGATAAAAGTTTCACAGAGTTATTAGCCCTTATGAAAGATATGCTACCAGAGGATAATGTTCTTCCCAATCGAATGCATGAGGCCAAAAAGATGTTGTACTCTATTGGCATGAGCTATGATAAGATACATGCATGTCCAAAAGAATGCGTTTTGGTTCGAAACGAGTATGCATCGTTAAATGAGTTTCCTAAATGCGGTGCCCCTCGATATAAGAAAAAGTTGTCTCCGACAAAAGTCTTATGGTATTTTCCTATAATTCTGAGATTTAGACGGATGTATCGTAGTGAAACCAATTCAAGACACTTGACTTGGCATGCAGATGAAAGAATTATTGATGGAAAATTTCGACATCCATCAGATTCACCACAGTGGATGAAAATTGATAATGATTATCCTGAATTTGGAAAAGAAGCAAGAAACCTTCGCTTCGCATTGTCTACTAATGGAATGAACCCATACGGTATTCAAAGCATCTCGCATAGAACATAGCCTGTGATTCTTATGATTTATAACCTACCTCCGTGGCTATGTATGAAGCGTAAGTACATGATGTTATCTATGTTAATTTCTGGTCCTAAACAACCAGGAAATGACATAGACGTATACTTGGAACCTTTAATCGAAGATTTTGAAGATTTAGTTTTATTTCCATGAAAATTTTCATCTAAATTGTTGTTTTAATTTATAGATGTCACTGGTTGTTGCTTGCTATCAATCCTATAAAAGAAGTGGTCTATTATCTGAATTTAGTTGACGGTGATTGGACAAATTATTCGGATATGAAGTTAATGATTGATACGCAAGTGACACTATTCTAAATATTTGTGTGTATTTATATATTTAATTATTTCTGTGACATTGTTCTAAATATATATTTTTATTTTGTTAGCGCAATACAAGTATTCCGATGTCAAAGAGAAGCTCGGGTACCACAGTCTAAATCAAACAAAATTAATTGGATCAAAGTGCAGCTATATTAATTTCTACAATTTGACTTATAATATTTATGTTACTTGATAAAACAAGACAACTATATATTCTTATTTGTTTTTCTATGGAGTGTTCTCAACAACAAAACGAAATAGATTGCGGATACTTCGTTTTGAAGTTTGTCAAAGAAATCCTTCAAATGAATCAAATAGAGATTCCAGTCACGGTATGGATTTATAACTTATGATTTGTTTTATCATTTATCGGATATTTCATATAATTTATTATTTTTAACTAAATCATGCATATTATTTGTTTTGTACTTCGATGAACACAAGTGTGCATATTACCCCAAACATCAGTTGAAAGAACTCAAAGAGGAATTGTGTCAATATTTTATTGAGCAAAGAATCCTATAAGGTATGAATACATTATTGTGTAAAAATGGTTATGAATACATTTTTGTGTGAATACAATATTGACCATGTTATTATGTTCTTATCTTGCAGGACCAGGACCTTGAATATATAATTGACCGGGTTGTGTTCATATATTAGGACTGATTTAGTTATTGTTACAGTTGATTTTGTTAGGGTTGATTTTGGTAATGTTAAAAATATGTGAATTGAATTATAATGGTGTATATATATTTTGGATAAAAATGGTATATAATGGTATTTGTATATAATCTCTTTGTTGAAATAACATGATTAGGATTGTAAATTACCGGTTTATGAATTATAGGTATATGAATTACAGGTTTATGAATTACAAGTTTATGAAATAATGCTGCAAAAAATGCAGGTTTAAAAATTATATACATTTTTGGTTTTTCAGTAAAAACCCTAAGAAAGCGCTTTTTTAATAAAAGTGCTTCCTTAGGCCACCTATGAAGCGCCTTTTGAGTAAAAGAGCTGCCTAAGGTATACATAAGAAAGCTCTTTTAAAAGCGCTTTCATAGGTAGGCGTAACGCAGCGCTTTTTATCAAAAAGTGCTTTCATAGGTGGCCTAAAGCGCTTTTACTAAAAAAGCGCTTTCTTAAGGTGCCTACACATAAATGACATTCTAAAGTAGGCCTAAGAAAGCGCTTTTCAGAAAAAAGTGCTGCTAAAAGTCTACTTAATAAAGCACTTTTTAGGAAAAAGCGCTGCCTTAGGTATACCTACGAAAGCGCTTTTGCCTAAATAAAAAGCGCTACTAAAACCTATAGCAGCGCCACCTACGAAAACGCTTTTAAGCGCTTTTAAAGCCCAAAAAAGCGCTTTTGTAGGTCTTTTATGGCGTAGTGAGAGTTCCTTTATTTGAGAACTTTTTTCGTCCTTCCTTGCTCGCGCGTAACCGGACTCGTCACTATCATTCCGAGGAACCACAATTGTGTTCTTTTGAGTTTTCACCGCCTTACGTCGTTGTACTGGTGCTTGATTTTCTTGTTGCAATGGCATGATCACCTTCTAAACGGTATATTTTCTAATTCTTCGTATGATTTTGCTGGATTTAGGTTGAAATTTCCTTGTTATCCATATAATGCATGTGGTTAGGGTTTTCTTTTCAAGGTTTTTCGTGACGGTGAGCGGTTGCTCCGCCGTTCTCTGGCATTTTTTATCAACGTCGGAGTGCTTCCATGCGTTTTTCTCCTGAGCTGACGGATGTCGCTTCGAATGGTAGTTTGTTCTTGAGAAAGGGTTGTTGACCGAGGAAGTGGGTCCTCGTTTGTCTGAGCCCTTTTACTTGATTAGTAGTTGAAGGATGGATTTGACGTTAATGTCGAGCTCGTCGTCTTCCTCTTCTTTTTAGGTGTCATGGCAGATGATAGCGGAGACAGTAGCGAATGTTTGAGTCATTCTGAGAAAGAGTATGAAGATTATGTGGCTGATGAAGAGACTACCTCAAACGAGATTCTGAGGGAGGATCCTCGGTAGGTCGAGGGATCTCAATTTGTTGGGGGTCCGTCTTCAGTTGTTCAAATGAGTAGACAGGATCCGACCGCTAGGGTGGCTCTAGATGCCCGTTCAAGGGGGTCACATTTTACTCCTCGCCAGAACGACCTATTTGACAATATTAATTGGAATGATCCCCGGGAAGGGAGTGTAGCTGAAGAGGAAGAACCAGAGGATTGCGCTGTATTTATCCCTACTGAGGAGCATCGAGTATGCTCGATATATGAGGCGTATCATATCCCCGTGTATGACATCTAGTTCAGGGAACTCGGATTTTTTTTCCTTTTACCGATCTACAAGTGGCTGTTTTAGATCATCTACATCTGGCCCCATCTCAACTCCATCTGAATGCGATTGTGTTTATCAGGGAGTTCGAAATGGTGAGCAAATACTTGGAGATTGGTGCTACCCTTCCAGAGGGCTCGGATAAAATGGATGGGCTGGTCAAGTGGAGCTGGGTGTCGTTTCGACAGCAGAACAGGAAGTTGTTCAAGCCCTATCAGGAGGTTGTTCGTTTCTTTAAGGAAAATTTTATGTTAGTCCACCTGATTTTAGAACGAGCCCTCTTCAATGTCTTTTCGAGCAAGCCGACGCTGTTGGAGGAAGGTACCCCAAAGCTAAATGTACTGGGGGAGCGGGTGTGCTAGCTCGTGCCTAAGTTCAATTTCTATTGGAAGAAGCAACCCTTCGAGCGGAATGTCGACCAATATGTGTGGTCCAGGGAAGAATTAAACGCCGAGGATCTGGAGAGTTTGGTTGCATTGTCGTCTTATGTCAAGGGCCTTCCTCTGGTCTAGTGCGTGGGCAGAGGCAGAAAACCGCTCATGAGTGAATATGGGGATTATGTTTATGAGCCCAAACTTATCAACGTGTGAGATCTCCTTCTTAGTGGGGATCCAAAGCTGTATTTGGGTAGATTTGTCTGAGTCCTTTTGGTTTTGTCTTTATGTTATTGTTGGATATAGCTTGATTCACTTGATTTAGACGTGAGTTTTTTCTTATTACATCTAGGATAAATTCTTCGTTGGAGTGTATTGCTCGGAACTCCCTGCAACATAAGAAGAGGGGGAAGGTATCACCGACCGAACAAGGGACCACTTCCAAGACAGGCCTGGGAAAATCATCTTCCCCCCAGGTATTCGGGGTTCCGTCCCCCAAAATACCCCTTTGAAGAACAAGAGGATTCGGGTCGACAGTGCGATGGACTTGACTGGAGAAAAGAGTAAGGGGAAATTTGATCTCCCGCCCTGCTGGCTTAATCTTACTACTTTGATAATACGAGTGTGGTTCTTCCTCGGGCGGAATCTCTTTATTGAGGGAGATGGACCGCCCAACTAAGAAGGTTGCTCTGTCGAAGGACACGGGCGCCTGGGTGTGTATCTTTAAGATGGCTGCCGCTTATTGTAATACGGTGAACTGACTTTGTAGGTTTTTGTATCGCAAATGTGCGGATAGCAAGAGTCGCCACCGACTTTTCTTTTATCCAATTAAGGGAAGGTAAAAAGTACAGAAAAAGACCTTCGTTAGATTCTGAGTAAGGGAGAAGGTTATGAAAAGGGAAGGTATTAACACCCCTTTCCATCCGTAGTTATCTACGGGCTCTTAGTTGCTCTTAGATCACTTAAGAAATGTGCTTTCCGTGTGTTTGACAAAAATGTTTTGAAAAGGCATTTCGCTTTTACTTTGTAATGATTCATGTAGGAATGTATACAAAGTGTTCGGAAATGTTTCGTTTTGAAAAGAGTTTGAACTTTGACAAAAGTGTGTGGTGTAAAAAGTATTTTGATAGAGCAAGCAACTAAAAGTATTATTACCTACTCAGAATTGGTCGTTTTCGTGTTATTTTATGTTCCTTTAGAATAGCGCTATCCATACCATTGGTTGATAGGTAACCCTATTCGTTGGATGTAAGCGGGACATTCAAAGGGACATCAGATGGTCATAGAAAGCAACTTGTAGGAAGTATCCTAGCACATTCGAAGGGACTATCATCATTTTTCGTAGGCGACAATCGAGGGTCAAGATCATGTAATCGTAGGCGACATCGTGGATCTATGATCTTTGTATCGAAGGACTATGATGATTTGTTTGAAAACAGCAGTGCTAGAATTATTCGAGGATGACCATTTGAATTACAGAGAATTATAAGTGCGAGTGGGGTATTACGGAAAGTAAAATGCGGAAAGATAAATCCTCGCTATTACATTGCTTTGGGGCGAGATACATAATTTAAAAGCGGAAAATAAAAGTCCTAATTAAAATATTACATCCCATAGGCAATTACATAATATGAAAAGCGATAAAAGAAATCGTCAAAGCGAATAACACGTGAACAAATGGAAAATCGGGAAATACGAGAAAATCGAATAAGAGAAAAATGTCAGTAAAAATAATAGTTTTTGAATGAGAAAATTTTTTCATGCTGGAAATAACATTAATATGCTAAAATAATTTTTTGGGATTTTTTGGAGTTAATTTAATAATTAAAAATCAATTAAAAGTGATTTAAATGCAAAAATTGGAATTAAATTAAATATGCATGGAAAAATAATATTTTTAATTTTATAAATTAAATAAACATTTTCTGGAAATAATGCAAAAAAGAAAAATATTTTTGGTATTTTTAATGCATGATAAAAATATTTAAAGTTAAAATAAAATGCATGGAAAATATTAAATAGAAAATATGAAAAAACATGTTAGTTTGTAAAAGAAGCAAAAATAAATGGTCCTGCCAGGGATCGAACCGGTGACCACTTGGATGAAAACACGCGCCCCTTGCCTTACCACTAGACCAAAGCGCATTTGTTGTTTGAAAATTGAAACGCGGTCGTTTTAAGCAAACTCGATTCCTGGGAACAAAGAACACGCGCGAAGATCTTCATCTTCTCCATTTGAATTTTTGAAAAGTTAGCGTCGGCTTCCTTCGACGCTATGACCCCTGCAAATTCTAAAATCCAGTACAAGCAATATAAATTCAATTCAAAGGCATGGTTCGATTGGAATCATCATTCTGAACATGATGGTGGTATTCGTTTTGTCCAATTTATCCTATTTCGTGAGATCCCAATTTGAACCATGGAACCCTAGCTATGGTAAGTTTCGATTCCGGCCATGAAAATTCAATCAAACTATGCAGAAAGCTTGCAAACTTCCATCTAAACATAAAACAAACCACAAAACATGTTAAAAGTGCATGAATGATAGAAATCGAAATTTGAAAAAGTGTGACAAACCGAAATCGTGTTCTCTCAATTCTTGATGTTTTTGAGAGTTGTAAGGGTCTGGATCAATTCTAAAGACCTCAAGGAATGCAATGGGATGCTTGGAATCAACTAAATCGAACTAGAACTGTGGCTGCAAGTTGCTTCAAGTGCACGGTTTTTTTGAATTAGGTTAGGGTTTCTCCAAGCAATTTTTCTGTTCTCATTCATGTGATATGCCTTGTATATTTATATTGGATGGATCTTGAGCTGATTTGAGGAAGAAATAATCATCAATCAATGCAAAAATTATTTGATGTTGTACAAAATCAAATCTTATCTTTTTTGATCAATTTCAATCAAATTCTTGCCATATCAAACCAAATTTTGAAATTTGCCAGCTTTCTTGGGTTACTTGGATCTCAAGGATGAGAGAAAAATCAATTTTGCAATTAATTTTGATTTTATACCTTATTTTTGAATTTAATTTGTATTTAAATGAATAAAATCCAAATTAAATAGAAAAATCAAGTAAAAATTCGTGGCATTGGGCTTGGATGTTCCAAATTGTATAAGGAACAAGTTTGGATGAAGAAAAACTAGGCCCATTTGCAAAAATTTTGATTTTTACTAGCATCTCTTTTTGTGCACTTCTTCAAAATTTCCCAACTTGCACAAGGTGTATTTTGCTCAATTTTCCACATTGTTGAGTGTTCTTGGACTCTTTGGAAAGATCTAAGAGTCCTCTAACCAACCTCTTTGGTTTCATCTCAATTGGAGTTTCCATGCTCAATATATCTCCAAAACAAAAAGTTGACTTTTTGTTGACTTTGAAAAGGACCTGTAATGTTTTGATCCATACCTTCCAAATGAAGCATTTTTTGAACATTCTTGTGAGACATGAAGTTGTAGAGAATTGAATTTCCTTCAAAACAAGAGGTGGTGGAAAAGTTTCTGAGAAAGTATGAAGAAGTTATGCTCACTCAAAGTTTGGTTGACTTTTCTCTAAGAAACCCTAATTTAGAAAGTTTGACTTTTCAGCAAATCTTGAGTTTTCTTGATGAATCATGATCAACCCTTGATCAAATGATGAATGTAACTTCAAAATGAGGATGTTGACCAAAAATCATGAAGTTTGACTGTATGTTGACCACAATTGACTTTTTTTCCAATACAACTGATTTTCAACCATCTGAGCAATTGTCTGAGGAAACTTGACTTCTGAGGATTTGTCTGATCAACCCTTGAGGAATCCTTGAGTATGGATGTATGAAATATCTTGAGAAGATGGAGGAAAAATTTTGGGGTATGACACTTACGCCAAGATGGGTCAATCCCTATAGATCAAGCTCCCCGGAGCTCAAGGCCAAGGAGAAGGAGATGAAGGATACCGTTAAGGGTCTGGAGGAAAGGTTGATGAAGTCGTCGTCGGAACTCAAACGGACTACCGAAGAGCGAGACTCCGCTCGAACTGATAGGCAATGGTTGACCAATGAGGTGGAGCGCTTGAAGGCCGATTATGATCCGATTGAGGGGGATCCCAATGATACCTCGGTGTTGAAGACTCGGGCGGAATTGCTCGAACATATACAGATGGCCTATGATGACGCGATGGTCGCTTCTACGGGGAGCTTCGAGAATTCTTTGGCCCAGGTGCGTGTCTTGAACCCAGGCGTAGAGTTGGTGACGGATGGGATGGGAGTCCATATCTATGTCGAGGAGGGTCAAATTAAGAAGCCTGACTTCCTTGAGGATCTGATCGTTCAGGAGACGCAGCCGACCCCCTCCAATGACCTTGGTGAATACACTGATTGAATTCTGCTCGTAATTTCTGTTATGTTTGTTAAGGGCGTGGCCCATATATGTAATGGTAAAGTTTCGACCTTTGTTGGTCATTTTTTATTAAATTTATTTTGTTGGGGTGGAGTCCCCATTGTAACTCCAAGACAAATCTGGTCCTTGTGGTCGTAATTATCTAAGTACTTTATGTTATTTATTCATTGTATGTATGTGATATTTTGTATTTTCGGGGAGATAACGCTCGTTATTCATGCATGGTCTTTGACAGTGTGGGGAGACTAGTCAAAGCGGGCCAGTTTGTTGCTAGACTCAGTCCAGAACTCAAGCTTTCATTAAAGGCCTGAGGTCGGTGGCGTGAATGTTCCATCGCGAGTTCGGTGTTTTTCCGGGCGAGGTACTTAGACAACGGGGCTCATTTGAGTCCCCCGTGTCGAGGCAGAGGTCTAGCTCGTTAGGTTAATGGAGCGAGTATCTCTTTATGTGCCATGATGCCATGCAACGCTAGTACCAGGGTGAGCGTGTGATGTCGAGCTATAAGCACCTAGATGGTCTCCTAAGGTGTGTCAACCGTTAATCTTTTAATTATAGTATTGTTTTAGTATTTTCGTGTTCCATGATCGGGTGAGTTGCTCCCCTTGGAGGTTTTCTAGGTAGTAGGCAACTATCCCTATTTCGGCATAGATACGATAAAGGCCTTCCCAATTTGCTACAAGCTTTCCTTCGGTGGAGCTCTTAAGGTTCCGTTTGAGGAATAAGCTTCCGATGTCAAATTCGCGACGAATAACTTTAGCATCATATCATAGGGCTATTCTTTGCTTGAGAGATGCTTCTCTAAGAGAAGCCCCCGTTCTTATTTCTTCGACCATGTCGAACTCCTACCTCAAGGATTTGTTGTTCATATCAAACTTCGAGGGGAGACTCGATTCTTCTCGAAGGTTTGAAATTTTTTATTGGAATGAATGCTTCGGTTCCATAGGTGAGTCGAAACAAGGTTTCCCTGGTAGACGAGTGGGGAGTTGTTCGGTAGGCCCAGTGTACGTTGTGTAAATCCTCGACCCTTTTCATTTTCGATTCATCTAACCGTCGTCTCAGCTAGCGCAATATGACCCTATTGGCAGATTTGGCCTTCCCGTTTGTTTGCGGGTGTTTGACCGAAGCAAAGTATTGCACGGTTCCCAGGTGGGCAACAAAGTCTTGAAAGTTTTTATTGGTGAATTGTGCCCCGTTGTTGGTGACTATGGCTTATGGGATATCCAACCGGGATAATATGTTCCTTTTGTAGAAAAGCAGGATGTTTTGGGCGGTGATTTTGGCCAATGCTTCTACCTCTATCTAATTGGTGAAGTAGTCGACACCCACTATCAAGTATTTGTTCTAGTATGCCCCTAGGACGAATGGCCCAAGTATGTCGAGCCCCCACAATGAGAAAGGCCACAGAGAAGAGAGGGACTTGAGCTCGCTCGGGGGAGCCAGGTGCATGTGTCCATGCCGTTGGCACTTGTCACATTTCTTTACGTGTTCCTTGTCGTCGATCTGCATGCTCGGCCAATAGTACCCTACCCGTACGGCTTTTCGAGCTAGTGATTTTCCCCTTAGGTGTTGGGCGCGGATGCCCTCATGTATTTCTTTAAATATATGTGGCACTATGGTTTCTTCGACGCATTTGAGGAGGGGGATGGAGAATCCCCTTCTATAAAGTTTGTCTTCGAGGATGACGTTGGCTTCCTTGGGATCGTCACGAAGGGTACCATCGGTCAGATATTTGTAGACTAGCGTCATCCAAGAGATGCCCTCTTCAATGTCGAATATGCCATGAATGGGACGAATTTTCGCTATGCTTGGTCGAGGGAGTATTTCTTGGATTACTGACTTGTTTCCTCCTTTAGTCCTCGTACTGGCGAGCTTAGATAGAACGTTTTCACGAGCATTATGTTCTCGAGGGATATGATGTATCTCAACTAACGTGACTTTATTTAGGTGGTTTTGGACGAGGGTCCAATATTCCGCCAATTGGTCGTTTTTGACCTGATATTCCCCCCGAACTTGGGAGGCTACGAGTTGCGAATCTGTGAAGATTTTGACTTCTCTTGCTCCCATGTCCTCAGCAAGGCGGAGACGGCGAGGAAAGCTTCGTACTCTGCTTGATTGTTGGAAGTAGGGAATGAGAGGGCGAGGGATACCTTGATGACGATTCCTTCTCTGTTTTCTACGATTATACCTACTCCGCTTCTTGATGAGCTAGAGGCACCATCGACGAATATGGTCCATTTGTTGTTTCCTTCTTGGAGAGTTGGGAAAGTCATTTCGGCCACGATGTCTGCCAAGACCTGTACTTTTAGGGCTTTCTTGTATTTCGTATCTGGTGTCGAATTTAGACAGTTCTAATGACCATTTGAGCATTTTTCTGGCCATGTATGGTCAACCTAATAGTTGTTTGATGGGTTGGTCCATTCGAACTATGACGGTGTGTGCTAAAAAGTAGTGGCGGAGCAGTCTCGTGGTGTTGACTTGCACAAGGGTGATTTTTTCGATTTGTTGGTATTTCAATTCGGGCCCTTGTAAGGCCTTGCTCATGAAATATATAGGTTTCTATCCCTCCCGTGTTTCTCGGATGAGCGCGGCGCTAAGGGACTCAACAGTCACGACCAGATATAGATATAGTATCTCCTCTTTATTAGGTTGAGATAGCATGAGTGGTTGGGATACGGTTTGTTTGAGATGAATTAAGGTCTGCTCGAATTCCTCGGTCCACTCGAACACAGCTTCCTTTCTTAGTAGTTTGAAAAATGGGAGCTTGTGTTGGGCGAACCTTGCTACGAATCGAGATAACGAGGTCAACATCCCATTGAGGAATTGAATGGATTTTTTGGATTTCGGAGTGGGCAATTCTAAGAATACCCGACATTTGTCGGGATTAGCCTCTATCCCACTTTCGGTGAGATAGAAGCCGAGGAATTTACCAGCCCGGACTCCAAAGGTGCACTTTTCGGGGTTGAACCTCATTTTGACTCTTCTGTCTTGATCGAAGACCTTCCTAAGGTGTAGGGCATGATCGACCTCCTCTTAGGATTTCATGATCATGTCGTCCATGTACACCTCGAGCATGTCTCCGATTTCTCCTTTAAAGACTTTATTCATCATTCGTTGGTATGTTGCGCCAACGTTTTTCAGACCGAAGGGCATTACGTTAGTCCCTGAGCAGTGGTCCTATAGATTTCATCACGTTAAGTGATCCTATCAACTCCATCACGTCGGTCCCTGAGCTGTGATCCTATCAAGCTTATATACATTCTCAATTCATCATGTTACATTGGTCCCCGAGCAGTAACACATCAACCAATTACATCAGTCTCCAAGCTATAACAGGTTATTCCATACCACATCATTCCCCCAACAGCAACAATATCCAGACTCGAAACTTGGTCAGATAGTGCATCGGAGGAATCCGAATCTCTCTTATTCCCCAGTCAGGGTTTTCAACAACTTCATCCCCAAGCAGAAATCAAAGATCTCCAGTAGAACGCTCCTATCTTCTTCAAGATGGATATGTTTTGAAATACCACAACATCTACATTCATGCATTATTCATAAAAATCATAACATTGTCATATGCTCGCATGCATCATAATCTGCATAAAACAAACCATATCCTATTAAGATTTATTCCCCCAACCGGTAAAAGCTATTTTACAAACGGAAGGTCAAAGATTAATACCCGAAACAAATACGGGAGAACTATCTGAACGACCATGCAAATTGTTCCCAGACAACAGGTCAAAGATTAACACTCGAAACAAGACAGGAAGACTGTCTACATAATGACAACTATTCATCTCAAAAATAGCCAAGACAAAGGCTTATTCTGACTCTCTTTTATTATCAACCACCCCGGATGGCATCTTAAGCCCATCTCCGACTACACATCTGCATCTCTCCAGATGGCATCTTTAAGCCCATCTCCGATATTTCTTTCATCCAAAAGACAAATACAGAGTCTAGCATACGACTCACTCTCCAACATCAGCTTCTCCAATGGCATCTATAAGACCATTTCAGCGCATCGTCAACTAACGATCCCATTCCATACAACAACGAGTGCAAATTTTCAGGTGTACTCGAGTGTTCAATCATCTTCTACCTTCAGGTCACAAAAGGCAAACATACCAATCTAATCCTTCCATTACAAGAAGATTGAACAGGGGCAACTGTCATACCCCAAAATTTTCCCTCCTACTTCTCAAGACAATTCACAAATCCATACTCAATGAGTTCACAAGGGTTGACCATGACTCGTCAAGAAATGTCAAGATCTGATCAAAAGTCAAAGTTTCTAATTAGGGTTTTTTAG
Organism: Vicia sativa; assembly: GCA_021764765.1. Lineage (NCBI taxonomy): Eukaryota > Viridiplantae > Streptophyta > Magnoliopsida > Fabales > Fabaceae > Vicia > Vicia sativa. Next base: position 156,544,018 of record CM038793.1, read on the forward strand.
ACAAAAGTCAACAGAACTTTGACCAGGCATAACATCCACATACTTTATCAGAAATTTCTCCACCAAATCTCATTTTGAAGGGAATTCAATTCTCTACAACGTCATGTCTCACAAGCTTTGGCAAAAAATGCTTCATTTGGAAGTTATGGATCAAAACATTACAGGTCCTTCTAAAAATCAACAAAAAGTCATCTCTTTGTAAAGAAGTGTTCATGAACATTGAAACTTCAATGAAGATGAAATCAAAAGGAGTGTTTTGAGGACATCTTGAGCTTTCTAAAAATTCCAATAATACTAAAAAATGATGAAAATTGAGAAAGATACAAATTGTGCAAGTTTGACATTTTTGAGGAGGTGCACAAAGGAAAATACCTAACAAATGCAAATATTTTCCAAATGGGCCTATGTTTTAATGATCCAAACTTGATCTTAACATTATCCATGACATCCATACTCCTTTCCACGCCTCTTATATTTTTATTTTATTAATTTTTGAATGGAATGACTAAAATTCAATATTAATTAAATAAAATACAAAGGTAATTGATAATACATGTTGGGATTATTTTCCAAGCATCTTGAGGACCAAGCAAGCCCATGCTAGCTGTCAAATTCGTGCAAGATGCTACAAGGCAAGAAAAATCCATTTTTTGGCAAGATTTGATAAACACTTACAAGAGAATATTTTTGCATTCAAGATAATATATTTTCTCTTTATTCTTGATCCAATCTTTTGCTCTATAAATACATCACAAGACCAGAAGCCAACGGAGACGGAAAAATACAAAACCCTAGCCTCAACAAGCAGCCCTAATTCTCCAAAAATTCCATACAAACTTGCATAATCAAATTCAAGGTTGGAGGTCGTTTCAATCAAAAGCACAACCTGCAATCGCTCCCTGAGGATCAAAGGAGTTGAGATCAATCACTATTCAATCCTACAATGTCCCAGAACTAGCTCCTTTGATCTCACCGGTTGAGTATTTTTTTAAATTGTCGAATTTTTATTATCATGCATATTTGATGCGTTTTTCCTTTTTAGATGTGATGCCCATATGATTTAGAACAGGTCTGGACTGCTAAACACGAGCTTGAACGTGAGAATTGTTATATGCCATTGTAGACCGTGGTTTTGTTATTTTCTTCAAAACTCTACGTCCATAAACATTCAGGCCAAAAGAATTACACCATTGGATTCAGAGGGTTCGAAATAGGGTGTAGGGTCGTGCTTGCATTTTGAATATATAGTTTTTGCAGGTTTTGAAGATTGGGACCGCCGGAGAAGATAACCGGAGCTAGGGCTCTGGTGGTCTTCCGATCCCTGGACTTTTTGACCGTTGTGTGGCTTTTTGATATATTTTCATTGGTCCATTCAAGATACGAGGGGCCCACATTTGACTCATTCTGAAAAGTTCAAATTGCAACATGTGTTTATTTTATAATATTACGATTACTTTTTATTAGAAGATGGAAAGCGTGGGATAGATGGCTAGAGAGAATAATGGTGACCCATAAAACCTGGATTCAAATCCCACCTTTTTCTATTTTCTAACAATTTTCTGATTTATGCAGGTAACATACGGCCTCCGAAGTTGGAAAGCGGGTTTCTGAAGTTACGGAAAGCGAATTTCGAAGTTCGGAAAGAACTTCCATCCAGCCTCCAGAAGTTCTGGAAAACAGGTTTCTAGAAGTTCTGGAAGGAACTTCCTTACCAGCCTCCAGAAGTTCTGGAAAACAGGTTTCCAGAAGTTCTAGAAGGAACCTCCATGCCAACCTCCAAAAGTTTTGGAAAACAGGTTTCCAGAAGTTCTGGAAGGAACTTCCATATAGGGTCCCAGAAGTTCTGGCAAGGAACGATGATCCAACTTCCAGAAGTTTTGGAAAGAGTGAGCCAGAAGTTCTGGGACGAACCTAGTCAGAAGTTCTAACAAAAATCATTTTTTTTCTATTTTTTTTTTAATTTTCTTAAGTAATTTATTTTCTTTTAATTATCTTTTAAATATTTCTAAAACTCTAAAAAATGTTTAATTTTAGATTTAGGTTTTAAAAACCTTTATTTAATATTTGACACAAAAACACTTTCTTTTCATTTAAATCATTTTTCTAATTAAATACTAATTAATTAGAATTAGGTTTTTTTTTCCTCATTAAAATCAATCACAAAAAACTCCAAAAATAATTTCTTTTCTAGTAATTACGATTGCTAACTTAAAACTTTTTTTTCTATTAATTTCCAAAACATTTTCACTAACATTTTCTTATTATTCTGATTATTTATTCTGCATTTAAATTCTAGAAAGGATGTATAGGTCGCCAATTTTTATCATTGTAATAGCGTAGAATTTACTTTCCACACCTTTGCATTTTTGCCTTTACTTTCCGCACCTCCTGTTATGTATCTGCCACAAAGCCATGTAATAGCGTAGGACCTTTACTTTCCACACTTTACTTTCCACAATTTACTTTCTGCACATATTTAACAGCTAGTAACTAGGCGTGTATGGCAAGATTAAATCAAGCAATATAGATCACTTCTAACGCAAGATAAATATCTGAATATAACACACTTTTCACACATGCACCCACCTTAGGGTATTCTCTCTTGTTGCCTTTCGAATACATGGTCATGTCCCTCGAACGTGGGGATATCTTTGCTAAGACGCTTACAAACAAATATCATCATAGTCCCTTCGATATAAAGATCATAGTCCCTCGATGACCCTCGATGTTGCCTACGAATACATGATCTCGTCCCTCGATTGTTGCCTACGAAAAGTGATAATCGACCCTACGAATATGCTAAGGTATGCCTACAAGTTGCCTTCTATGACCATCCGATATCCCATCGAATGTCCCTTTACATCCAACAGATAGAGTTACCTACAAACTAATGGTATGGATAGCGCTACCCTAAAGAAAAGCAAAATAACACGCAAACGAACATTCTAAGTTGGTAATAAGACTCTTTTGCTTGCTCTATCAAAATACTTTTTGCACCTCACACTCTTTTCAAAATCTTTTCCCAACACTTCGTATACATTCCAACGAGAATCATTACGAAGTCAAAGAGAAATGGCTTTTCAAAGTTCTTTTCAAACACACACACACACACAAAAAGCAATTTATAAAGTGAGCTAAACAATTAAGAGCCTGTAGATAACTACGGATGGAAAGGGTGCTAATACCTTCCCTTTTGATAACTGCCTCCCGTACTCAGAATCTAACGAAGGTCTTTTCCTGTTCTTTTCGCCTTCCCTGAATTGGATAAAAGAAAAGTTGGTGCGACTCTTGCTATCCGCAACATTTGCGATAAAACACAAAATAAACAAGTCAGTTCTCCCATCGTATTACAACCTCGATCGGCGACTCGAGTCTTGAGGAGATAAGCTGCCCGATGAGCATTCGGGTAGTCCAGAACACGTATATATATATATATATATATATATATATATATATATATATATATATATATATATGAATATTTGGATGAACCGTGTTTTTTTTAGATGATATTTTTATTATTTATTATTGATAAATATTATTTTTAATTTTTTTTTATGTTATCTATACTATTTATTTGTGAAAAATATTTAAATAAGATTAGTGAAAAATATTTAAATAATATTTTTGAGATGTTAAAAAATATAAATAAAGTTTTTTTAATTCTTAATAATATCTTTTTTCAATAAAACTTAGTATTTGTAAATATTATTTTAATTGTATAATTATAATATTTCTCAAAATTTAACTTGTATTGTGTCTTTAAATCTTTAAATGCAAGTTAATAATTTGCATTTAAAAAATATTCTCTTAAAACATATTACCTCCGTCCCTAGTTATAAGATTCTTTTGAGTTTTTTTGTTGTTCATTTTTATAAGATTCTCTTCAACTTTTAAAGTGCATTAATGATTTTTTTTTCAAACTTACCTCTAATTATATTATATCTTTTTTCTACAATCTATAATAAATAATTAAATACACATTAACTATTTCTCTTTTCTAAGGATAAATTTGTAAACGTATATATGTCATACCCCAATTTTTGACCTAATATACCACCTTACATTTGCATCATTGCATCACTAACAGTTCAGACAGCATTAATCCGGTGTAGCATTCACAGGTCAAAATTAGGGTTTTCATCAGATTTTCATCTGATTCAAGAGGCAACCAATTAGGGTTTGAGTTTTTCTCACCTCATTTGATCTATCTTGATCAAATCATCAACCTCTGATCATTAGATATCCATTTTTTCTCATAGATCAATCGAGGATCGACCAATTAGGGTTTTGATCGGGCATGAGTATTCTCTGACTTTTTGAGCAAGAAATGACTTTTTTGGATAGAGATTGGTCATTATATCTTAGATACAACATCTTGACCTAATTTCTGGATTCAAAACATCACAGAAATTCACAGACTTCATCAGTCAATTTCAAAAACATCTGATGAATTTTCATCTGCACAGAAAAGTCAAACTTTGACTTTTGGTCAAAATTTTCAAAACAAAACTTTTTCAATCATCAAAATACTTCAAATGATCCATCATGATCATAAAAAATTAAAGAATTTGAAAAAGTCAACAAAAAGTCAAAAGTTTCAAGACTTAGAAAAATTTCTAAGTGTTGAAATTTCTTATTTTTTCCAAACTTCATGCCATTTTTTCACCTAGTTCCAATTTGAATTGGAAAAAACTCAAAACATGAAAGTTGTAGCTTGTGAAACAAGCTTTCCAAAATATCCAAGAACTCACAAATCCATGGAGTCTAGCTATACTTTTGAAATTGAAACATAAGGCTCCATGAACTTGATTTTTCAAAGTTCAAAACATCAATTATAGGTCATTTTGAGATTTCTTCATCTAGAAGCAATACAACCTTGCCAACTTGATCATTGAGCTGATAAATATCAGCGAGATATAATTGAGATGGGATAGGATCAAATTGAATATTTTTCACACATGGTAAAGAGAGGAAACTTCCTTTTTCTTTTGAAAAATCTTTCTTACCCTTTAAGGCATCCTTGATTTACCAAAAGCCATGTACTCTTGCCTAACATTTTCAGAACCATTGGCCTATAAATAGATCATGATTTCAAGTTCAAAACTACACCAAAGTAATGGCAAGACATACTTTCCTTCCACTTTCTCCAATTTCTCAAATCATAGTTCAAAATGAAGAGATCATGCAATTTTGAAAAATAGTGAATGAACATGAGATCTTTGGTGTCAAACATGCTCTAATATCACTATCAAACTTGTTTACAACTTAAAATCAAACTGAAAACAAGTAAAAATCAGAAATCACTTTTCATTTTTTCAAACTTCCAAAACTGCCATAAGCATTCGAATTCATGGTTTTAATGGAACAAGTTGGGTTCTAATCATCCTAACACCTTCCATGTACCTCATATACATGATTCAAATCCTTAACAACCATCTGTAACAACTCAAGACACGATTTCCAGTTTCCATTTTGAGTCTGTGCAGGTTGACTTGTGTAGCTCGATTCAAGCAAGCTCGAAGCAAGCAGACCATCCATTTAGCTTCCATATGAGCCGATGATGCTGTAGCAATCAAGAAACAGGTTCTGGAAACACTCTTGCACTGAATTCGATCCCCACTTGCACATGTATGAACACGAACTAGGATATTTATATCTTTGAATTTCATCAACAAACGAAGGATCTAGGTTGGATTGAAGATCGGGGAAGAAGATGAACACTTCGCGCGTGTTCTTGAAATTTAAATTCAAATTCTCCAATGTTTTATTAACACGTGCTCTGGATTCATAAACACTAAAACACGTTTGTCCCAGTGGTTGCTAGCTCGCCCTTAAGGTTTTCTGCCACGTAGCCACCCAATGGTCATGAGTTCAATCCTTCTCAAGACCATTCGTTTTTCAAACTTTTCCATTTTTTCATGTTTTTTACAAAACTTTCACATTTTTTTTACCCAATCAAAACTCCTCATTTTGAGGTAATTTTTTGTACACTTGTCAATAAATGTATCTATTTTATAATTGTGCAAAAATTTTCAGAAAAAACTTTCATCTGATTATATTTTAATCGAGCCGAAAACGACGTTCTGAGCACTTTTCAAAACACCTTTTAAAAGTGAATTTTTCAAGTTTTCGACTTCCGATTCTTTTCAAAACTTCTCATAAATCAACTTCACATTTCAAAATACTTTCAAAAATCATTTTTCAAAACTTTTTCATCAAACTTGCATCTTTTACCATGATCGATCCGATTTAAACGATAAAATCAAATTCGTTTTCGCTCGAATTTCTCAATCGATCATGGGCCTCCCTTACGGTGTAAGTCCCAATCCTTTTATGTACATATTCAATTTTTCTCGTACATACTCAAATCATCATTGTTAATATTCAAACATAAACAAATTTCTTTCGTTTGTTTTTATTCGTTTGTTTATACGCCGAATCCATTGGTTCTAGGAGAAGAATTATTCCCGATGAAACTTCTTTCAAACCAATGGGCCTCCCTCACGGTGTAAGTCCCATAACATTCTTTTGTGTACATAATATTTCTTTGTACATATCAAATCATTTCCAAACACATACAAATTTTCGTCTGTACATAACACAGATACTTTTTATACTCAAGTACAGACAAACTTCGATCGTTTGTTTTTATTTCACTTGTGTATACACAAACCAACATTCTTTTATGTACATACATACCTTTTCCTTGTACATATCAATTTATTTTCATACAAACTTTTATCTGTACATAATACAGATACCTTTTACAGATAAACTTTGATCGTTCGTTTCTGTTTTGTCTGTACATATACACTGAATACCATTGGTATGGAAAGGAGCATTATTCCCTGTGAAACTTCTTTCAAACCAATGGGCCTCCCTTATGGTGTAAGTCCAAACCCCCCTATGTACATCCATCTTTCTCTGTACATAAATACTCGTCCGTGTACATATTCACTTCCTTGTACACAGTTCAAACTTGTAAACAATCAAGTTACGCTCGTTTTAAACGTTCGTTTCACAGACACTTGTTTATATTTCCTTCATAAACTTCTGTAAATAAACATCATGCATTGTTTATATTTCCTTCATAAACTCCTGTGAATACATATCACACACCCACACTTGTTTATACAACTGTCTAATTATAACATAACAATTAGTCTAACCAATAGGTTCCCCACAGTTGTAGCCTCCGCTTGGGCTTTATAGAAGATAATTCATCCACAGCATGAATTTAGCCTCCGCTTGGGCTTTATACAAGATAACTCTCCCCACAGAGTTTAGCCTCCTCTTAGGCTTCATATAAGAAAACTCATTCATCTGAGTTTAGCCTCCGCTTAGACTTCATATAAGACATCACTCCCCTATTGAGTCAGCCTCCTCTTGGGCTTCGTTCAAAAGAACTCCTCATTGAGTTTAGCCTTCTCTTGGGCATCACACAATGAAAGAGATAGGAAATCTCTTAACAGCCTCCTATTGGGCTTCCAATACAAAGAATCACCCGCGTTAGGATAAAACCCAGAGTATAATTTCCCGGTGAAATTGCTCTTAATTCCAAAAGGATGGTTTCCTGGTGAAATCCCTTTTAATACAAAGCCAGCCATACCCTATAGCTTCCTCCTGAGCTTCATACAAGGACCCTCGATGACCCTCGATGACCCTCAGAATGCCTTCTCTTGGGCTAACAATACAAGGACCCATGGGCTTCTTAAAAGCATCCCTTTAATCCAATCAATTTCTCCTTGAGATTTAGACATCTATCATCTCTATGGAAGGAGTATCTCATCTATCACATCACATACAGTCAAAAACTTTTCAAACTCTTTTCAAACTGTTTTCAAACAAAAACATCTCTTAATTGTAAGTGGTAGCGCTTGTACACTCAAGCAAAACACCCAATGCTTACAGTTAAAAGATTCAATCATCTTTTTCAAAACATCTTTCTTAAACATGTAAGTGGTAACGCTTGTACACTCAAGCAAAACACCGATAGCTTACGACGAAAGATTTTAATCAGTCAAACTTTTCAAAATGTATGTGATGAAATAGATTAGATACATTTTCATTAAGATGACATTTATCATCTCTTACTAACATCCGTTGCTTTCCACTAGCATAAGTGGGAACTACGATTACGACTTTCTCAACATCCTTTTGAGAATACGTGAGCACAAGGTCTCATCCTTGCCGAGCAAATTTCTTTCTCCCTCGGACCAAACAAACCATAGATCCAGCAGATCCGAGCTACAAATGCTCGATTCCCATTAAGGGATATGTATGAGAAGATCCACGGATCTTTGCGAGCACAATAATAACAAACACTAGAATCCTTCATAATCAGTCCTTCTTAAAATCCCAAAGGAGAAACTTTCCCAATCATAGAAATAGCAATTAAAACACACAAACATATCAAACATATTCATATATAAAGCTATAGATAACTATATATATTTAGGGTGCTCCATCTATTCCCTTTATATAATAATCCCCCTTACTCAGAATCTCCCCAATGCGTTGCGTCTAGTTTACGCTAGTCGTTGCATATCAATATCAATTGAGGGTATTACGACTTTCCCTTTTCATAATCATTAAATCATCTTTCTTGTGTTGAAAATAATAAAGCTTGATGCTCATGCATCTTTATAAACAAATCAAAAGAGTAAATCGTTTGAGCGGAGAATTTGAATTCACGTTCGAATCCTCTAGCGTCACCTTTTGCGAGCAGGAAAAATGGCGACTCTGCTTTGAAACTTTGATTTTCAAAAAAATGTGACTACGCTCAAGAGCACCAAGCTTTTTGTTTTCAAAAAAGAAAGGGATAAGCTTTCATGTTGTGCATATATCGGTTTTCTTTATTGTATGTTTCGCGATTTCATCGATGGAAAGAAATCCTAACCGGATTTAAGAAACATTTTTAAGATCTAGGTGGAGGTATTAATCGTGAAGTTTCAATACTTACGAGTTAATATCTCCCTCTCGATGGAGGTTGTCTTGGGGTATTGTGTTTAAGTATGCGAAGACATTTGCTTTCAAGGGGACTCGAGGTGAGTGGTGTAGAACACATAACCCATCAGCCATTTAGGATATAGTGAGAGATTATTCGGTGTAAGCCTAGAGTAATTGTCATGCGAGACTACGATCGGAGTTTCTCTTGAAAAATATTATTGGACCATCAGTATTCAACAAATTCGATAATATTTCAAAGAGGAGTGTTGAGCCTGTATTATCAGTAGAACCCGTTTCACAGATGAATAAGCCCTTAGAACTTAACCACGTTGATTCTTATCGTTGGCTTCATACTCGTGACTTCGAACGCTTGCCCGTGTGTATAACTACTAACCATGTTTGTCGCATTCATGCATGCATTCATTCATTCAAAAAAAAAAAACTTCATTTCTCTTCCCATTTCCAAAGAATTTAGAGATTTTTTCTTTGTAAAATATTTTCTTTGTATATCGGTTTTTCTTTATTGTATGTTTTCGCGATTTCATCTGATGGAAAGAAATCCTAACCCGGATTTAAGAAACATTTTTAAGATCTAGGTGGAGGTATTAATACGTGAGAAGTTTCAATACTTACGAAGTTAATATCTCCCTCTCAGTGGAGGTTGTCTTGGGGGTATTGTGTTTAGCAAGTATTTGCGAAGACATTTTGCTTTCAAGGGGACTCGAGAAGCTGAGTGGACTGTAGAACACATAACCCATCCTGGCCATTTAGGATATAGTGCAGAGATTATTCGGGTGTAAGCCTAGAGTAATTGCCATGCGAGACTACGATCAGGCGAGTTTCTCTTGAAAAATATTATTGGACCATCGAGTATTCAACAAATTCGATAATATTTCAAAGAGGAGTGTTGAGCTGTATTATCGATAGAACCGTTTCACGGATGAATAAGCCCTTAGAACTTAACCACGTTGATTCTTATCGTTGGCTTCATACTCGTGACTTCGAACGCTTGCCCGTGTGTATAACTACTAACCATGTTTGTCGCATTCATGCATGCATTCATTCATTCAAAAAAAAAAAACTTCATTTCTCTTCCCATTTCCAAAGAATTTAGAGATTTTTTCTTTGTAAAATATTTTAGGTTAGAGTGATGGACGTCAGAGGAAGATTCACCAAGAGATACAGTTTTAGAATTCACGATGTAGGGAAGTTAAAGAGTTAGCATCCTTGGTAGAAGATCCCTCGGTTTGAAACGCTATGGAACTCTTTTAACTCTTATGAGCATAACGTCGATGAAGGACTTCTCAAAACTTTCGTTCGGTTCTACGATCCGTTTATCATGTTTCACTTTCCTAATTATCAATTGATGCCTACTTTGGAAGATTACGCGCATATCCTAGGTATCTCAGCATCGGACAAAGTACCTTTCAATGGTTTGGAAGCCATTCCTAAGTCACCAATCATTGCAACGATGACTCACATAAAGAAATCTGAGATAGACAAAAACCTAACTACCAGAGGAAAACTCTTAGGACTAACTTCAAAGTTCCTAATGGAGAAGGCTCTCAAATTCTCTGAAGCCGGTAGTATGGTAGCCTTTGAAGCTATTTTAGCTTTGCTCCTCTATGGATTGGTGTTGTTTCCCAATGTCCCAAATTTCGTTGATATCAACGCCATAAGGATCTTTCTGATTGGAAATCCCGTTCCCACCTTGCTTGGTGACACGTACGTCTCTATTCATCACAGGAATCATCAAGGAGACGAAACTATCGTGTGTTGTGTACCTCTATTTTTCAAATGGATTACCTCACATTTGCCTAAATCTCCTATCTTCCGCGAAAACAAAGACGAGTGGCATTGGTCTCGAAGACTCATGTCTCTTACAAACGACGATATCCATTGGTATACCTTGGCAGACAATGAGATGGAAATCATTGAGAGCTGTGGAGAATTTTCCAACGTACCTCTCATCGGTACAAAAGGAGGAATCAACTACAACCCATTCTGGCGAGGCGTCAACTCGGATACACAAACTCTAGTAAACCTCTTGGATTTACAGTAGAAAGCTACTTCTACCACGAAGGAGAGGATTCCCAGGGATTGAAAGCTAGGATGATCAAAGCTTGACATCACATCCGAAGGAAAGAAAAAGGGAAGGCAAAGAATTGTGTAGCCATGGAAACCTACACTTCTTGGGTAAAGAAAAGAGCGAAGGAATTTCGAATGCCTTACGCTTATGAGGATCCCATGTTCTCGATCGCTTCCAAATCAACAAATTTTCCCGTCAAAGCTGTGGGAGAATACCAAGAAGCCTTGACCAAGATGAGGTTTGAAAAAGAGGCTTTGGAAAACAAGTTCCTTAAGACTAATCTTGAGAATGAGAAGCTCAAGAAGCAAGTCAAAGATCATGAAAAGACGTTGTACTTGCAGGATGAATGGCTCATGGAGAAAGATGAGAAGATTCGCCAAAAGGATAACACAATCCAGAGATACGTCAAGGAAAGGAAAATATAGCTTGAGGAAATGACAACCAACGATCCCGCTCCCAACGAGTGGAAAAGAGTCATTAGCAAGCTAAAAGCCGAGAAAGCTGAACTAAAAGCTCACTATGGAAAGGAAATCCTGAAGTTGAAGCTGCAACAAGCCTTTGGATCTTCATCCGATGAAGACATTTAATTTAGTTTAGTTTGTAATTTTTATCATTTATTTTATCATTTGTGTGAGCAATGCTCCAACAAAAAACAATTGTTGTAATCTTCTTTCAATAATCAATAAAATTCGTGTTTTCCATCCAAATATTTGCCAGAAATATCTCTTTTAGCATAAATTCTTTGGAAATCTTTCTTTACAATCATATTCATGCATCATACTTTGCATTTAAGTCTATTGTCTAGAGTCTGATACTTGCAGAGTTTCATGCTTGCGACTTGAGCGACTTGAGCAGTTGAGCAGATAGGAAAAGATCGTGTTGCGTCTTAGAGTTTCTCGACGCGTCCAGACCAACTTTCGATACTAGATCAAAAGAAGAAAAATAATGGAGAATTTTGAACAAGAGAATCTGAACTTCGTAGTACAGTAACTACATTGCAAGAAGAAGTGGAGAGACTCACATCTTTGGTCAACTCATTGGCCACAGCGCAACGTCAACAAGCAACATCGAGCAGTCAAAATCAACCAGCAATTTAAGAGGATACTACTACTCCAGTTTCAACTGCCACAACTAGTAGCTCGCTCTTCAGTATGCTAGAAGGCTATCCATGGGGCATGCCTTTTAACTTTGGCATTGGAATTCGCCAACCGACTTCTCAAACAACCTCGCTTGAAAAACTCTACATTTACTCCGCAACGTGGAGTAACTCTTCCACAAGTAACAATGACGGTTTCTCAACCAATCATGACGAACTCAGCTTCCGTAGTGCACACTACCTTAGAAAAAGAAGTTCATCATACTCCAGGCAGTAACTCAAATCCACGTGGTTCAATGGAAAATCTCCAGGAACAACTCCTCAAAATGCAGCTGGAGACAAAAACAATTCGTGGGAAAGAATTGTTTGGGAAAAACGCCCAGGATCTTTGCTTAGTTCCTCGCGTAAGGATACCTGCAAAATTCAAAGTCCCTGATTTTGAAAAGTATAAAGGGAACTCCTGTCCACAAATTCATCTCACAATGTATGCCAGAAAAATGTCTACATACAATGAGGATCATCAGTTGTTAATCCATTATTTCCAAGACAGTCTCACCGGTGCCGCACTGAAGTGGTACATGGGTTTAGACAGCACGAATATCCAAACATTTAATGACTTAGGTGAAGCCTTTGTACAGCAATATAAGTTCAACTTGGATATGGCTCCTGATAGGGCTCAACTCCGCTCCATGTCTCAGAAAGAAAGAGAGACATTCAAGGAATATCTTGCGATGGAGGAAATTGCCCAAGTCAACCCACCATTGGAAGAGAAGGAGATGACTAAGGTATTCTTGAATACTCTAGGCTCATTCTACTATGAATGAATGATCGCTAGCGCTCCCAGAGATTTCACCGAGATGGTAAGCATGGGAATGCGATTAGAAGAGGAGTTGATGGGCGCTGACCAAGGAAGCAGGATCTTCTAGTGGAACAAAGAAGGTTGGAACAAGTTTCCCAAGGAAAAAAGAACATGACATAGGAATGGTATCCCGAGGGAAACCACGCAAGAATGTCATTCAACAACGACAGATAGCTGCCATAGCACCAGCCGTCAACACAAATCCAAACAAAGGAATTGCTCCGCAATTCCAACAAAATCAACAAACTCAACAGCCTCGTCAACAAGCTCAGCAGTTCAGCAATCAAAACCGTACGCCTCGGGTTACGCAATTCGACCCGATCCCAATGACGTACGCAGAACTTTACCTGCGCTAATAGAAAAGAATCGATGAGACAAGGTCACCACCTCCGGTTCCCGAAAAATTACCATGGTGGTACAAAACAGACGTATCTTGCCCTTTTCACCAAGGGGCACCAGACCATGACCTTGAGCATTGCATAGCATTAAAGGCAGAAGTACAGAGATTAGTGAGATCTAATCTTCTTTCCTTCCGAAATACAAGTCCGAACGTACAAGCCAATCCGCTTCCCAGTCATAGTGGACACTCAGTGAATCTAATCTTTGAGAAATCTGACAGTACCTTGTCCAGACGTAAACTGATCGGAGGAAACTTGGTGCATCTCCATGAAGCATACTGTACCATGAGCACCTTCACTAAGCATAATTACGCAGCTTGCCACATCGCTCCAAGAATATTCAAGGATGTTCCACCATAAGGCGGATATCCGGCATTTGTTGAACATCGGTGATCTACAAATCTACTGAGAACAGAGATGATCATGGCGTAAATACGGTGGGGCATTTTCGCATGAGCTTTTAGTCTCGAGATATCAACTTGGAAAACCCGAGTAAGCGTTATCATCCCTTGTTTCAACAAACCCAAGCATGTGGAGATTGAAAACAATGGTTCCGGCACCCGAGTCTCCTTTGGTGATTTGCTTACGGTCTGTTCCATACAGTTCTACCAAAGCAATTCCTTACCAATACAATGCAACCACGATAGAGGATGGGAAGGAGAAACCCATGCCTATTCTTCCACTATTGTCAACATCACGAGAGATAGGGCGAGTAACACGAAGTGGGCAGTACACACTCCGTTACCACTAAGACGCTGCGTTCATGTTGTCCGACAAAATCCGGTTAACATATCTTGAGAATCACCAGCGACTCCGTTGATAACCCAAGCACACATGTTGGTCCTCTGATAGAGCCAACGTCAGCGAGACTTTAATGAGATCTTGAAGTTAATCAAAAGAGCGAATACCGAGTCGTGGATCAGCGAGACTCCTTCCAAGATTTCAATCTTGTCTTTACTCCTCAACTCCGAAGCTCACGAGAAGCTTTAATGAGGGTACTAGACCAAGCATCGTGAGACCATGATGTGACTACGGACCGGTTTGGAGGTATTGTCGCCAACATAACGACTTGCAATAATCTAAGCTTGATGACGAGGAACTTAGGAAGAAGGAAAGATCACAACTTGGCCCTCCACATCTCAATGATCGCCAATCGATTCCTGTCCAATGTATTGGTGAATCTTGGTTCATCTTTAAGCGTAATGCCGAAGGCGACACTCGCTCGTTTGACTTACAAGGGGCCAATGAAGTTCAATGATATAATAGTAAGAGCTTTCGATGGATCAAAATCGGTTATTGGGAAGTTGATCTCCGATGACAATTGGTTCGCACACTTTCAAAATTACTTTCCAAGTCATGGATGTACCGGTACTTCGATTGTCTACTAGGAAGACCTTGGATCCACGATGCGAACGATAACTTCTCTCTCCATCGAAATTAAAATTCACGATAAATGGAAAGTTGGTGACCATCGGTGAAAAAGCTTTACTTGTAAGTCATTTGTCGGTTTCTCTTTCATCACGACTAATGACATTGAAGGAACACATCTCCTCGGCGTCCGTTAGAAGATGAATCTACCAACAAAAGCAGATCATCTATCTCTTCATATAAAGCGACACAGTTGTGAAAGATGGCAGCGAAGGTTGGGGACAAGTAATCAAATCATCAAGTCGAAGCAAAAGCCGGACTCGGGTTCACACCCGTATTCTCCAAAGACAGACAAAAGGATGAAACATTTCGTCCAATCAAAGAGTTATTCAACAGTGGGGGTTTCTTAAACCCTGTTCTCCAAGAAGTTAGCATTGTAACCATTGAAGATGATGAAGAAGATCCCTCTGAATCTGAAGAGTGGAGCACTTATTTAAAAAGCCCTGAATATGTGTCTCAAGAAGAGTTGTACGCGCCAACTGATCAATTCAAAGACATGTCCCTGCAAAGTCCTGAGAATCCACCCATCCCTGCTGAAGTGTGGGATACCTTGGGAGAACCAAGTGGCAAATTCGACTACATGGTGAAATACTCTGCGCCAGAAAGCTCAAAAATCAGGATCGAAGATATCCAGCCCACTGGATGGGGCGATTCTTTTGAGTTTCCTAGTCAATCAGAAGAGGAATATACGTCTTCTCAGCCTAATCAGCAAATCGAGATCCCCAATGAAGATCTCTGCTTCAACACGCTTGTGGAATTCACTAAACCAGATCCTGGTTGTCACTACATCAACATGATCACTGAAGATCAAGAGTGCGACTCGGGATACGATCTAGAAAGTGTCGCCGACAACGAGTCTCTTCACTCAGAAAACTGGAAGGTACACCCCCAGTATTCAGCACAAAGATCAATAGGAAGTACAAATGCTATATCTCATACTTCCGATCAGTTAATCAAGAAGATCGCTTTAGCGACACACAAGGCAAGGGCCATCGTCCGAATCTTCAAAGCACCTCAAACAACAACCAAAGTCTACTCAAGGTTAAACCAAGCGGAAAATTACACAGTACCTCGACTTCAAGGAGTTCGTCACTCTTGGAAACTGTTGAAGTTCGGACTAACGTTCATAGCTCTAAGTAGTTTATCTTTGCTTTTTGTTTTGAACTGTCGCCTCGCCCAAAGCGAAGAGATGTTTTATAGGGCTTAGCTTTTAAATAATGTCTCTTTGTCTTGCCCAAGACAAATGAGTTTGTATTTTAGGGCCTTGTTCATATTGTGAATCATAAATAAAATGCGTTGTTTTGATTCCACACTTTGTGTTTATTTTCATTTTACCCTTTTAAAATGATAATCCTAAAAAACACAATAAAAAAGAGAATCAATCAAAAAAAAAATTATTAATCTGCATACACTTTCACAAAAAAAAAATTAATAATCAAGCATAAATCAAAACTGCAGATTAACAGATGGACAAATCCATTGAAAGCAATAACTCTATGCTCTCTCCCAACTTTGAAATCCCACAATGAAGTCGCGAGGAAGAAGTTGAAGAGATCCCGGATGAAATTTCTAGTAAGGCACGAAGAAAGGATCATTCGACCTCATAAAGAACCTCTAGAAGCAATCAATTTGAGTTCGGATGAAGATAAAAAAGTAAATATCAGACTTCACTCGACAACCTTTGTTAAGGCAAGCGATAAATCTCCTCAAAGTATGTTGATGTGTTCGCTTGGTCTTACCAAGACATGCAGGTTTAGATACCAGCATCGTGGAGCATCACCTACCGTTAAAACCAGAGTGCCAGCCAGTTAAACAAAAACTGAGAAGAGTTCACCCTGAAATGGCTGACAAAATCAAGAAGGAAGTTCAAAAGCAGCTTGACTCTGGTTTCCTCGTTACTCCTGAGTATCCTCAATGGCTAGCCAACATAGTGCTGTCTCCAAGAAAGATGGAAAGGTCGAATGTGTGTTGACTACGGGATCGAACAAAGCAAGTCAAAAGCGATTTCCCACTACCGCATATCGACATGCTTGGAGGATAACCTTGCAAAATTCAACGTCTTTTCCTTCATGGGGTTTCTCTGGTTATAATCAGATCATAATGGCTCCCGAAGATATGGAGAAGACATCCTTCATCACGCCATGGGGCACCTTTTGCTACAAAGTAATGCCGTTTGGATTAAAGAATGCAGGCGCAACTTACCAAAGGGAAATGACTACTCTCTTTCATGACCTGATGCACAAAGAGATCGAAGTCTACGTGGACGACATGATAGCAAAGTATGACACTGAAGAGGAGCATATAAACTATCTTTTAAAGTTGTTTCAATGACTAAGGAAATTTCAGCTCCGCCTGAATCCTAACAAATGCACCTTTGGGGTAAGATCTGGAAAACTCCTAGGTTTCATCGTCAGTCAAAAAGGAATTGAAGTTGACCCTGACAAAGTCAAGGCTATTCAAGAAATGCCTACGCCACATACGGAAAAGAAAGTAAGAGGATTTCTTGGACGATTGAATTACATCTCAGTTTATCTCTCGGATAGACACGTGGGCGATATTCAAGCTTCTCCGCAAAGATCAAAAGGTTGTGTGGACAGCTGATTGCCAAAAAGCATTTGACAGTATCAAGGAATACCTGTCAGAACCACCAATACTGATCCCTCTAGTCGAAGGAAGACCGCTAATCATGTACCTTACCGTACTAGAAGAG
This sequence comes from Vicia sativa, assembly GCA_021764765.1. Classification (NCBI taxonomy): domain Eukaryota; kingdom Viridiplantae; phylum Streptophyta; class Magnoliopsida; order Fabales; family Fabaceae; genus Vicia; species Vicia sativa. Next base: position 156,561,550 of record CM038793.1, read on the forward strand.
TCCATGGGCTGTGTACTTGGACAGCAAGATGACACCGGTAAGAAGGAGCATGCCATTTACTACTTGAGTAAAAAGTTCACAGACTGTGAAACTCGTTACTCCATGCTCGAGAAAACCTGTTGTGCTTTGGTGTGGGTTTCGAAACGTCTCCGCCAGTACATGATAAATCACACGACTTGGTTAATCTCCAAAATGGATCCGATCAAGTACGTCTTTGAAAAGCACCTTGAGGAGAATCGCTCGATGGCAGATGCTGTTATCAGAATATGACATCCAGTACCGCGCTCAAAAAGCGGTCAAAGGAAGCATTCTCGCCGATCACTTGGCTTATCAGCCGCTCAACGAATACCAATCTCTCAAGTTTGACTTCCCAGACGAGGATGTTATGTACTTAAAAATGAAAGATTGCGACGAACCGCTACACGGAGAAGGACCAGATCCAGAATCCAGATCGGGTTTAGTCTTTGATGGAGCAGTAAATGTTTTTGGCAATGGAATTGGGGCAGTCATCATCACTCCCGAGGGTTCTCATATCTTGTTTTCCGCCAGATTACTATTCGATTGCACCAACAACATTGCGTAGAATACGAAGCATGCATCATGGGTATCGAAGAAGCCATCAACTTGAGGATCAAGATCCTTGACATATATGGAGATTCAGCCCTTGTGATCAATCAAATCAAAGACAAGTATGAAACTCATCATCGTGGTGTAATTCCTTACAGAGATTATGCAAGGCGATTGTTGACTTTCTTCAACAAAGTAGAACTGCATCATATCCCTCGAGATCAGAACCGAATGGCGGGCCTTGGCTACTATCTTCCATGTTCAAAGTCAACGATTGGAATGATATGCCCAGAATCCGTATCAGACGCCTTGAAGGACCTGCATATGTATTTGCAACAGAAGCAGTCTTCGACGATAAACCGTGGTTCCACGACATCAAACGTTTCCTTCAAACACGAGTACCCGCTCGGGGCATCGTACAAAGATAAGAAAACTCTAAGGAGGCTTTCTAGGAATTTCTTCTGAGCGAGGATGTGCTATACAAAAGAAACTTCGACATGGTTACGCTCGGATGCGTCGACGGACAAAAGCGAACACGATCATCCATGAAGTGCATGAAGGGTCCTTTGGAACTCATTCAAATGGACATGCAATGTCCAGAAAAATCTTGAGAGCAGGATACTATTGGATAACAATGGAATCTGATTGCTGTAAGCACGTCAAAAGATGTCACAAGTGCCAGATCTATGCAGATAAGATCCATGTGCCTCCGACTCTACTCAACGTTCTCTCCTCTCCGTGGCCTTTCTCCATGTGGGGCATTGACATGATTGGAATGATTGAACCAAAAGCGTCCAACGGACATCCCTTCATTCTAGTGGCTATTGATTACTTTACCAAATGGGTCGAAGCAGCATCTTACGCCAACGTCACAAGATAAGTGGTTGTGAGGTTCATCAAGAACAACCTCATTTTCCGATATGGAGTTCCAAGCAAGATCATTACAGACAATGGATCAAACTTGAACAACAAAATGATGAAGGAACTATGTGAGGAATTCAAGATCGAGCATCATAACTCATCTCCTTATCGGCCAAAAATGAACGGCGCCGTTGAAGCAGCCAACAAGAACATCAAAAAGATCGTCCAGAAAATGGTCATCACCTACAAAGGCGGCGCAATCGCCATTTGCTCGCATGGGTATCGTGCTTGATCGCACTTCAATAGGGGCAACTCCTTTTCTCTAGTATACTGACATGGGCAGTGCTCCCGTAAGTTGAGATCCCATCAATGAGAGTTCTCATGGAAACTAAGCTTTACGAGGCCGAATGGTGTCAAAGCGATCGATCGGTGAACTTAATCGAAGAAAAGCGCTGACTGTCATGGACAAGCTGTATCAAAGAAGAATGAAAAGCTTTTGACAAAAGGTCCGACCTCGTGAATTCGAGAAGGTGACCTTGTGCTTAAAAGATTACATCTTTTCAACCGATTCTAGGGCAAATGGACTCCTAATTACGAAGGCCCATACATCGTCAAAGAAGCTTTTACGGCGGTGCTATGACTCTCACGACCATGGACGGTGATGAACTCCGCATCCTGTGAATCTTGCGGTCAAGAAATACTTTGTCTAAAAAAACAAAAGAACACTCGGTAAGTCGAAAACCGAAAAGGCGGCTTAGGCAAAAATAGCGTCTCGGTGGATTGAAAACACGAAAAGCGATCGGCAAAAATTAGAGACAATAAGCGAAATTATCGATGGATTGAAAACACGAAAAGGCAATCTAGGCAAAAACAAGGATACACAAAAATGACAAAGTAGCGCAAGCAGTCCCCGTCACTACGAAGAATTTTCCATCAACAGATCTTCAATTAACTTTTCTGAAGCGACAAGCACAGTTGGGATTCAAAGTTGTTAGGCATAATAGCAGTTATTTGCTTTCAATGTAGCCTTTTCCCAATAAATTATCATTTCCAACTCTTGTAAATAGCTCATGGAATCCCGCCTTTGGCTGATTACCATTCTATTCAATAAAATTTGAGCCTTGTACCTTTTGTTTGCAATTCCTACTTTATTCTGTTTTGCAAAATAACGCTTTTATTGTGAAAATCACTTTTTGAAACTAAAATGTTTTAAATGAATTTTTACTTCAAAATTTTTGAAACAAAAGCAAAAATTTTCCTTTGAACTATGAACACAGAAAGAACTTCAACAGTTTTCTCCGTAAGTGTTTCAATCTCCGAAGGATAAAAACGACTGCTACAGAAGTCTTATCCTCAGCAGAAATCATCGAAGGACGGTATTCTTATCCCAAAAAGAATCCCCAACCAAGTTACCAATGAAGTGCCTTTCTCTGAAAGTTTAAAGCATGCAACTCAAATTCTTCATCGGTGAGCGTACGCACGATTCTTTGCAATTTTCACTGAATATTTGTTCAAACTGTGACGTGGTCCTTTTCCCAAATATCTCTTTAGTGTCTTTGTCAAGTATTGTTAGCATGCATATAACATTCATGACATTCATACATAATAGCATCATTCGTGCATTTTTGCATTCCTTGAAATGTTTGCTTCCATATCACTGGTATAAATCACGCTTACTCATGTAAGTACAAGTCTATCCCCAGTAGAGTATCTCCAAACGGAAAAGATACATTTTCCTTTTTCCCCGGCGGAGTACCCCCAAGCAGAGAAATACATATTCTTCTCTCTACCACATTCCCCAGCTGAGATCATCCTTCATCGGGAATAATGCCTTGATTGACTTTTTCTTTCCAGTTCATTCCTGGATAGAACCCTGTCTATAATCAACAAAACAATAAGCAATAGCCTCATCATTTGAGCCGCTTATTTTCATTCCTGAACTTGTCAAAAAAAAAGGGGGGTTTTGTTTTTCTCAACCAGGTCAAAATCATGACTGTATGAGAAATTTCCCAGCAGTTGCTTTTCCGTCCAAAAGAAAACCTGTGACTTCCAATCAAAATGCCCGCATCTTTTCAAAAGAGAGATCCTCGGCAAGATTTTATCAAGAAAATAGAAACTCATTGAAGTTACATTTCTTACACATCTGTTATTCACAAAATTTGAATATCTGACAATTTTCTAAAGATTTGCCTTGTTATAGTTATCATTTCTTGATAATTGGTAATATCTTTAAAGTCCATTTGAAATCTGTTTCTTTCATTTGTCCATTGTTCACAAAGTTGAATACGACAAATTTTTCTCAAGATTTACCTTGTTATAGTTATCACTTGATAATTGGTAACATCTTGAAATTCATTACCATGAACTATCACAAGGTGATAATTGGTAATATCATTTTCACTTACCTTAAACATTGTCCGAGGTGACGGAAGGTAATCTCTTTGTTTCCCAAAGCGAATATTCACATGTTTTGTGAATCTTTCTTTCCCAATGAGGACGTATCCAAATTTCCCCACCATGTCATTTCTTTGATATTTCTCGGGTGGAACTTTTTTCAATCATTTTGCATCATCCGCATCTTTTGGTATCTTAGGTCCAAAATTTGCGTATTACGATATTTAAGTCTCTTTACACCTATCAAAACGAAGATATTCATCTTCATCTCTCAGGTTAAAGAAACTTAAATAGGGGCATCTGTCATACCCCAATTTTTGACCTAATATACCACCTTACATTTGCATCATTGCATCACTAACAGTTCAGACAGCATTAATCGGGTGTAGCATTCACAGTTCAAATTAGGGTTTCATCAGATTTTCATCTGATTCAAGAGGCAACCAATTAGGGTTTGAGTTTTTCTCACCTCATTTGATCTATCTTGATCAAATCATCAACCTCTGATCATCAGATATCCATTTTTTCTCATAGATCAATCGAGGATCGACCAATTAGGGTTTTGATCGGGCATGAGTATTCTCTGACTTTTTGAGCAAGAAATGACTTTTTTGGATAGAGATTGGTCATTATATCTTAGATACAACATCTTGACCTAATTTCTGGATTCAAAACATCACAGAAGTTCACAGACTTCATCAGTCAATTTCAAAAACATCTGATGAATTTTCATCTGCACAGAAAAGTCAAACTTTGACTTTTGGTCAAAAATTTTCAAAACAAAACTTTTTCAATCATCAAAATACTTCAAATGATCCATCATGATCATAAAAAATTAAAGAATTTGAAAAAGTCAAAAGTTTCAAGACTTAGAAAAATTTCTAAGTGTTGAAATTTCTTATTTTTTCCAAACTTCATGCCATTTTTTCACCTAGTTCCAATTTGAATTGGAAAAAACTCAAAACATGAAAGTTGTAGCTTGTGAAACAAGCTTTCCAAAATGTCCAAGAACTCACAAATCCATGGAGTCTAGCTATACCTTTGAAATTGAAACATAAGGCTCCATGAACTTGATTTTTCAAAGTTCAAAACATCAATTATAGGTCATTTTGAGCTTTCTTCATCTAGAAGCAATACAACCTTGCCAACTTGATCATTGAGCTGATAAATATCAGCTAGATATAATTGAGATGGGATAGGATCAAATTGAAGATTTTTCACACATGGTAAAAAGAGGAAACTTCCTTTTTCTTTTGAAAAGTCTTTCTTACCCTTTAAGGCATCCTTGATTTACCAAAAGCCATGTACTCTTGCCTAACATTTTCAGAACCATTGGCCTATAAATAGATCATGATTTCAAGTTCAAAACTACACCAAAGTAATGCCAAGACATACTTTCCTTCCACTTTCTCCAATTTCTCAAATCATAGTTCAAAATGAAGAGATCATGCAATTTTGAAAAATTGTGAATGAACATGAGATCTTTGGTGTCAAACATGCTCTAATATCACTATCAAACTTGTTTATAACTTAAAATCAAACTGAAAACAAGTAAAAATCAGAAATCACTTTTCATTTTTTCAAACTTCCAAAACTGCCATAAGCATTCGAATTCATGGTTTTAATGGAACAAGTTGGGTTCTAATCATCCTAACACCTTCCATGTACCTCATATACATGATTCAAATCCTTAACAACCATCTGTAACAACTCAAGACACGATTTCCAGTTTCCATTTTGAGTCTGTGCAGGTTGACTTGTGTAGCTCGATTCAAGCAAGCTCGAAGCAAGCAGACCATCCATTTAGCTTCCATATGAGCCGATGATGCTGTAGCAATCAAGAAACAGGTTCTGGAAACACTCTTGCACTGAATTCGATCCCCACTTGCACATGTATGAACACGAACTAGGATATTTATATCTTTGAATTTCATCAACAAACGAAGGATCTAGGTTGGATTGAAGATCGGGGAAGAAGATGAACACTTCGCGCGTGTTCTTGAAATTTAAATTCAAATTCTCCAATGTTTTATTAACACGTGCTCTGGACTCATAAACACTAAAACACGTTGGTCCCAGTGGTTGCTAGCTCGCCCTTAAGGTTTTCTGCCACGTAGCCACCCAATGGTCATGAGTTCAATCCTTCTCAAGACCATTCTTTTTTCAAACTTTTCCATTTTTTCATGTTTTTTACAAAACTTTCACTTTTTTTTTTACCCAATCAAAACTCCTCATTTTAAGGTGATTTTTTGTACACTTGTCAATAAATGTATCTATTTTATGATTGTGCAAAAATTTTCAGAAAAAACTTTCATCTGATTATATTTTAATCGAGGCAACGGCGTTCGAGCACTTTTCAAAACACCTTTTAAAAGTGAATTTTTCAAGTTTTCGACTTCCGATTCTTTTCAAAACTTCTCATAAATCAACTTCACATTTCAAAATACTTTCAAAAATCATTTTTCAAAACTTTTTCATCAAACTTGCATCTTTTACCATGATCGATCCGATTTAAACGATAAAATCAAATTCGTTTTCGCTCGAATTTCTCAATCGATCATGGGCCTCCCTTACGGTGTAAGTCCCAATCCTTTTATGTACATATTCAATTTTTCTCGTACATACTCAAATCATCATTGTTAATATTCAAACATAAACAAATTTCTTTCGTTTGTTTTTATTCGTTTGTTTATACGCCGAATCCATTGGTTCTAGGAGAAGAATTATTCCCGATGAAACTTCTTTCAAACCAATGGGCCTCCCTCACGGTGTAAGTCCCATAACATTCTTTTGTGTACATAATATTTCTTTGTACATATCAAATCATTTCCAAACACATACAAATTTTCGTCTGTACATAACACAGATACTTTTTATACTCAAGTACAGACAAACTTCGATCGTTTGTTTTTATTTCACTTGTGTATACACAAACCAACATTCTTTTATGTACATACATACCTTTTCCTTGTACATATCAATTTATTTTCATACAAACTTTTATCTGTACATAATACAGATACCTTTTACAGATAAACTTTGATCGTTCGTTTCTGTTTTGTCTGTACATATACACTGAATACCATTGGTATGGAAAGGAGCATTATTCCCTGTGAAACTTCTTTCAAACCAATGGGCCTCCCTTATGGTGTAAGTCCAAACCCCCCTATGTACATCCATCTTTCTCTGTACATAAATACTCGTCCGTGTACATATTCACTTCCTTGTACACAGTTCAAACTTGTAAACAATCAAGTTACGCTCATTTTAAACGTTTGTTTCACAGACACTTGTTTATATTTCCTTCATAAACTTCTGTAAATAAACATCATGCATTGTTTATATTTCCTTCATAAACTCCTGTGAATACATATACAACACCCACACTTGTTTATACAACTGTCTAATTATAACATAACAATTAGTCTAACCAATAGGTTCCCCACAGTTGTAGCCTCCGCTTGGGCTTTATAGAAGATAATTCATCCACAGCATGAATTTAGCCTCCTCTTGGGCTTTATACAAGATAACTCTCCCCACAGAGTTTAGCCTCCTCTTAGGCTTCATATAAGAAAACTCATTCATCTGAGTTTAGCCTCCGCTTAGGCTTCATATAAGACATCACTCCCCTGTTGAGTCAGCCTCCTCTTGGGCTTCGTTCAAAAGAACTCCTCATTGAGTTTAGCCTTCTCTTGGGCATCATACAATGAAAGAGATAGGAAATCTCTTAACAGCCTCCTATTGGGCTTCCAATACAAAGAATCACCTGCGTTAGGATAGAACCCAGAGTATAATTTCCCGGTGAAATTGCTCTTAATTCCAATAGGATGGTTTCCCGGTGAAATCCCTTTTAACACAAAGCCAGCCATACCCTATAGCTTCCTCTTGAGCTTCATACAAGGACCCTCGATGACCCTCGGAATGCCTCCTCTTGGGCTAACAATACAAGGACCCATGGGCTTCTTAAAAGCATCCCTTTAATCCAATCAATTTCTCCTTGAGATTTAGACATCTATCATCTCTATGGAAGGAGTATCTCATCTATCACATCACATACAGTCAAAAACTTTTCAAACTCTTTTCAAACTGTTTTCAAACAAAAACATCTCTTAATTGTAAGTGGTAATGCTTGTACACTCAAGCAAAACACCCAATGCTTACAGTTAAAAGATTCAATCATCTTTTTCAAAACATCTTTCTTAAACATGTAAGTGGTAACGCTTGTACACTCAAGCAAAACACCGATAGCTTACGACGAAAGATTTTAATCAGTCAAACTTTTCAAAATGTATGTGATGAAATAGATTAGATACATTTTCATTAAGATGACATTTATCTGTCTCTTACTAACATCCCGTTGCTTTCCACTAGCATAAGTGGGAACTACGATTGCTCTTGACTTTCTCAACATCCTTTTGAGAATACGTAGGCACAAGGTCTCATCCTTGCCGAGCAAATTTCTTTCTCCCTCAGACCAAACAAACCATAGATCCCTGTAGATCCGAGCTACAAATGCTCTGATTCCCATTAAGGGATATGTATGTAGAAGATCCACAGATCTTTGCGAGCACAATAATAACAAACACTAGAATCCTTCATAATCTGTCCTTCTTAAAATCCCAAAGGAGAAACTTTCCCAATCATAGAAATAGCAATTAAAACACACAAACATATCAAACATATTCATATATAAAGCTATAGATAACTATATATATTTAGGGTGCTCCATCTATTCCCTTTATATAACAATCCCCCTTACTCAGAATCTCCCCAATGCGTTGCGTCTAGTTTACGCTAGTCGTTACGCATATCAATATCAATTGAGGGTATTACAACTTTCCCCTTTTTCATAATCATTAAATCATCTTTCTTGTGTTGAAAATAATAAAGCTTGATGCTCGCGGCATCTTTATAAACAAATCAAAAGAGTAAATCGTTTCGAGCCAGAGAATTTGAATTCACGTTCAAATCCTCTAGCGCGTCACCTTTTAACGCGAACAATATAAAATAGTCAATAAATTTAATATTTTAATCAATTTTCGTAATTCCTGCAAATTTTTCAATAAAATCTTATATTTAAGAACAGAGATAGTATGTGTAACACCCCTTCTAATTACCCGCGATTTATAAATATTAATCAGAGTATTTAACACATATCAAGAGGCGTCACAATTTTAATATAATTCAAAATTATAACTAAACAGATGTCATGCTTTCACTGGAGAAAATCATTAAATAAATAACCAAGAGTTATGTTTAACAGCGAAAATGAAACATAACAAAATCCTGAATACGTCGTTCATAATCATTTCCAGGACAATAAATCGAAACATCAAACAAACTAATATTTAATATTCCAAAAAGGATTTCAAATCAAGCGTTTCCCCAGTGTTACATCTATCAGAGCACGACACTGACACACGGATTAACTAATGACTCGACTCTAGAAGCTATCCTCACTGATTCCAAGCAGCTAATCACTTCAAATATGAAATCATCAAAGTAAGGGTGAGATTTCTACTCAATATAAAATGCATTATACGTTTTTAAATACAATAGAATAATTCAAACACATAGCCGTAGTCAATTCACAAAGGCATCTCACACAATGAATATGTAGTATAACAAACAATGGAAATTGCAACACTAGAAACCATCCTAGCATGTTACAATCCCATATGCAATGCAGACTCTATGCATGTGGTACCAAAACGTGAACCGAGTTCACCCACTGCTCCGTTTACATGTGGAAAGACAGCGGAAATCCATGATTCGCCCAAAACACTGAGTCAAGAATCTAATCCATGATTCGCCCAGAACACTGAGTCAAGAATCCAGCCTCACTACCTCAAATCCTGGTAAGTCTATTGGCTCTGCAAGTTCACTTCCGCACAATGGGAATGAACCAATTAACAATGCTTATGCATGCACCATAAAAGCATGCAACATCAATTCAACGGCATATGACCACAACATAATTCCACATAATGCCAACATCAACGAGTATCACATGATAACAACATAATCATGAATTAAATTATCACAAAGCATAACTATGCCAAACGCTTACTCTGCAAGCAGTAAGACTATCACCAGTATATACAATAACCACAACACATGATATCAATACAATCATGAATAAACAACAAGGAAATCAACACATAAGCATCAATCCTCGTTCATCACATCGGGACAATCTAAACCAACTCACAGTTATGATCTCGACATAATTCACTTAATGCCAATCACCAATGTATCGCATTCAATCATAATGAATAATCTAAATACAACATTGTAAGCATTAGTTCTCATCCAAACTCGGACCATTCATATTAATTTCCCATTATCCTTAACTATCCACTCTTTTCAACAATCGGAGCTCGACTATTTTAAAATGATTTTAGCAAAATAATATTTTCTCTTTTAAAAGATAGTATTTTTAATTTAAAAATAATTCGAAAGCGCACGCGAATCGGATTACGGTTTGGAAAATATGAATTTTTGAAGTTTAAGTATTTTGAAAATTACAGTGGAACCGGTTCCTACATACAGGAACGGTTCTGTGAATCTGAAAAACACGAATTTGTATGGGAACTCGGTTCCTACATATCTGAGAACCGGTTCTGAGTACAAAATTCCCAGTTTTGAAATTTGGGAACCGGTTCCTCCCACAGGAACCGGTTCCCACGACCTGCAGAACCATTTTCTGCTATTTTGACAGCACTTATGCATTCCAATTCAATTCCAAACATTTCCATACGAGTTATGACCTTAGAAACACTAAATTACAACCATTATACACCAGTATAACATCATACATCATTGTTTCTTCCTTCCTATTGATTGTTCGACACATTAACAGTCTTAAATTCTATATTCTGACACAAAATAGGGTTTAATCCTATAAACCTATATTCACCTAAATCAAATTTCCTAACATACCCAATCACTCGGTTGATTCCCAAAACCCATAAGGCATTAAAACCGAATGAAATCACCCCTTACCTCGCGATGATCTTCGAATTCTCGACGTTTGACTTTTTCCTCTCTTCTCTTCTCTTCTCCAATTCTACGTGAAAATAACTTTTCCCAAAAAAACTCCTTTTCCTTCTTTTCCTTTTTATATACCTTGTTTTATTCCTTTATTATTCCAAATAAATACATAATTAATAATTAGTAAAAGTAGAGTGATTTACTCCTCACACCCACTATTTACTCTACACACCTCCAACCCTTCTTTCTTCAATTAAACCAATTAAATTCAAAAATATAAATAACCAAGCCTTTAATTAATTAAATAATTAAATTTCTATTTATTTAACATTCGAATTAAATCGGAGTGTCACAGTATGAATTTAATATTTTGAAAAATTTTAAATATAATTTTATTATATATAATTATATTTAAATATTTTAATTATAATATCTTTAAAGTGTGTATTTAAAGCACACGTTAGTATGACTCTTATAGTTATGTGACATTTACAAATATTTTCATGTTCATTAATGTAATCAATTTTGCCAACTATAATCTCATTGATTTCATATTGGCCCCATCTTTTCATATTCCAAAATATTAATTTATGCTACCCATAATTGCAAACTCTCCTCATAAATCACAATGGCCTTATCTTTCAAAGTCTACCGAAATAATACAATAAAGTAAATATATAAAATATATATTTAATCCCACTAAAAAATAAATACAAAATATATAAAATATATGTTTAATCCCACTAAAAGCAAAAAAAAATACAGAGAAAATGTAAAAAAAAATATTGAAAGTAAAAGAAAAAAGAGAGAGGAGTTGACCATAAGAAGAATAAAAAAAAATCACAAGAAAAATAACTATTGTGATCTGACTCTGATTTAAAATAAAAAATATAGAAAAACATATCTTTTTGTGAATAAAAATAAAATAAAGTGGACTCATAAATGAAAACAGATCAGCTATGTATATACATTAAGGTCAAAATACTTCAAACCAAAAACACATAAACACATTATTGTCAATGCCACTCGGTCTTAATAATTTTTAATAATTTGTAGCAACATGTATGTAACAAAAAAATAATATAAAAATAAAATAATAAATTTAATGAAGAAGATGAACAAACTCATTAATAAAATGCATATGAAGAAGATGAACAAACATGCATATCCAATAATTGAGAAGTTCTCCCAACATTGTTAGTAGTATTTACACACCGATTAAAATTCACAAAATATTTTATAAAATTCACAAAACGCTTTATAAAATTCACCATGCCATAAGAGTTGCTGGAAAAAATCCGAGACGAAACATGGGTGCAAGAATATACAAATTGGTGGGAGAATACTCATGTATTGTAATCATCTTCTGATTCTTTGGTCTTAAAAATAACATCTCCTAAAAACATAAATATAAAGCTATCAGTTTAGATCTAATAATCATCTTTTGTGTAACTAATCATCTTCTAATTTCGATTCTTCAGTCTTACCATTTTGATTATGTTTCTGAGCACAGCTGTGATTCAAAACAGCATCTCCTAAAAACATAAATATAAAGCTATTAGTTTAGATGTTGTCCTTCCACTAATCATCTACATCTCCTGATTCTTCAATCTTGATTATGTTTCTGAGCTGATTCACTGATTCACTGATTCATAAATATAAAGTATTGTTGTCCTACGATTCTGATTCTTCGATCTTACCATTTTGATTATGTTTCTGAGCACAACGGTGATTCAAAACAGCATCTCCTAAAAACATAAATATCAGGCTAATAGTTTAGATCTTAAGAAATAATATTGAACATATATCAGATTCTTAAGAAAAAATGCAAATCTCAAGCTATAAATTTAGATCTTAAGAAATAATATTGAACATATATCAGATTCTTAAAAAAATGCAAATACCAAGCTTGAAGGTTAAGAAAACACTTAGAAGGGGGTTGGATACGTTTTTCTTCTCTTTTTGATTTCCTTTTACGTAACAACAATCTAAAACACAGTTATTTTTATCCTGGTTTGTTTGAAACTCAAACTACTCCAGTCCACCCGCCAAGGTTATTTTGCCTTTCTCAACGAGGACTTAATTCACTATAATCAAACTGATTACAAGTGCACAACCAACTGTTTTGACTAACAATACAATGCACAAGCCAACTGCAAGTAACTAACACCTCTAAGACTCTCTAGTCCTAGCCCTCTTGAGAAATTTAACCCAACTGGCCTCGCAAGGAACAATTACAAAAGTAGCTTCTAATAGTGTATTAGTTTGCTTCTAAAATGCTTTATTACAACTGTGATATTTTACACTACGTTTAAACTCAATACAAAATGATAAACTCAAAGTATTTCTTTGCTTGATTTTTGTTCAGCGTAAGTTTTCTAATGATAGTACGTTGTTATTTCTTTGAATGCTTGAACTTATATATAGCTTCAGAATTTTTCCGTTGCGTGTCTTGAACAATGAGAGTGAATTTAATGTTGTTTGTGTGCTTGTACTTTGTGTTTTTCATGTACCTCGAACTTTGTTCCACTTGAGTACTTCAGTCATCTTAGCTTTAATAAATTCACGGTACTGTAGAAGGACTTGTCTTAGAAGATGAAGTCTTGATAACTCATTTTTCTTTATCTTCTGTAAGCCTTTGTTATCTTAGCTTCTAACAGAGGTTTCTTTAACTTTCTCTTATCAGAGGTTGCGTTTGCACGCTTCTTTCAGAAGTTGCTTTCAGCGTGCATCTTCAGAAGTTGCATTCATCTTTAGAACTTCTAATTCTTTATCTGCTCAGCATAATTTGATATTTCACTTTTTAGAGTGATTGAGTCAGAAAATCATCTGAAATGAAAACAATACTTATCAGAGTATCATATTTACTGTACAAAATTTATTTCACTTGTTATCACCAAAACTCGAAGATATAATTAGAACCAAACTATGTTCAAACAATCTCCCCCTTTTTGATGATGACAAAAACGTTTAGATTTTGAATAAAAAATTTGTATATATGTGAAAATCTCCCCCTAAGATAGATAATCTCCCCCTGAGATAAATACGAGAAAAGAGTAAATACAAGGTAGAACTTCCCTGAGTTTGTGCTTTTCTTTCAGAGTTTACTTTCCAGACTTTTCATTTCAGAGCTTGGAGCATAGAGCTTAGATTTTTCCGTTTCAGAGTTTTCTTTCAGATCTTAGATATTCCTGCATACTTCAGAAGCAAATATACTTGTATTTTTGTTAGAAATGTTTGACACTTAGTCCCAATAACTGCTATATTTAATCAGATCAAAATCACAAGTTTCTCCCCTTTTTTGTCATAATTAAAAAGCATAAAAAATAATAAAATTAGTTTAAAACGAGCCAAAATATTTTTAATATTGATGCCAAAACTACATGGTTACAGAGGTTTAAGAAAAAAAAAACAAGAACAACAAAAAGTAGTCAAAAACAGATGCACAGAAGTTTCAAGGAGATTGAGACGAAGTTTGACAAGAGACTAGAGATAGAAGAAGATTCTTGATTTCATTAGAGGATTCTTCTTGCTTCATCATCCAATATTTTATCTCTTTGTTAGTCTCGTCTTGCTTGTCCAGACGTTCACAAACAACTTCATTTTCCTTCTTCAACTCCTTCAGAGTTTCCATCACGACAGAAGTTTGAGCAGCATCTTCAAAAGAAACAGCCTTAGAAGTAGAACCAGCAGGTCCAGGACAAAAGGCACTTGAGAAAAGTGTGTCAAGATCAATCATAAGTGTTGGAACCTTGTTACGGGTATCTTTGGCACGAAAAGCAAGGGGACGATACATAAACATTGCTAAAGAGTTTGGATCAGCAACTTCTGAGTCAGAAGATTCAACATCAGAAATATCCATAGGTCCAGAAGGTAGTTGCCAAGGATTGTTGTCAAGATACATTAGAGGCTTCTTGTTCTAGATATCAAAAACTGTTGTCTTCAGACCATTCAGACACTCAATGAATTTCTCATGAACATGAGAGTAGCACAGTTCTTTGAGTTTGAGGGATTCAGTGTTGAATCTCCTTCTGAATGTTTTCCACAAAGCATCGGATGCAACTGGGTTCAGGTTGCTGGCACAATCTTCCTTTAGTAGTTCTATCCAACCCTGCATTTTTGTTTCAAATTTCTATAAAAGTATCCTAATATCTGCGTGAACAAGTTTGGGAACATCTTTCCTTTTGGGTAGTGATTCGAGATCAACTACAGTCCTTAGAAAGTCAGATGTTTGATGGTTTAGAGGTTCTAGAGTGGAAGGTGGATTTTGTGGGGAAGGTGAAGGTTTAGAGGATGTATTGAAAGTATTTCCTAGAGAGTGATGTGGTGTAAGTTGTGTAGAGATGGTGGTTTAGTCTGGAGAGTGAGTTGGTGGAAGTTCTTGAGATATAGTGGTTTGGTTTAGAGAGTGATTTTTGGGGGTTGTTTGTAACAGTGGGTTGAGGGTTGTTTGTAACAATTGTATCTTGGTTGTTTGTAATGGTGGTATCTGGGTGAGAGGGTAAAGATGAAGCCATTGTTGAACTTTTAGGTTTAGGGTTTTTGAATAGAGAGAAGAGAGCGCAGAAGTGCATAAACGTTTGAAGATGAAGAGAGTGAAAAGTGAAAAAGGAATTTTGAAAGGGTATTTATAGAGAAAATGCATGCAATTTAAAAGTTAATTTGAAATTAAAAAATAATTAAAAAAAAATCATCACAAGCATTTAATAGCATCTGACGTTTGAGGGATTTCTTGTGATTTGAAAAGATTGGAACAGTTACCTAGGGACGACGCGTCAATAGCTTGCACGCATGCGTGGCCTTTCAGAAGTTTTGAACACGTGTTCAATGTGACACCTCAAATAATTCAATTATTAAATAATTAGAATTTTTAATTATTAACTTAATTGGAAGTTTAATTATTAGTATTTTTGAATTATTGGAAATTAATTAATTGAAATAAGAATGGAAGTGTCGGGGTGTGAGGTGTGAAGTGGAGGGTGTGAGGAGTAAAACACTCAACTTATACTAATTATTCTATTATTATTATTATTATTTTGGAATAATAAAAGGAATAAAATAAAGGAAAATACGAAAAGGAGAATTGAGAAGTTCATCATACATGCAATTGAGAAGAGGAAGAGAAAAGATGAAAAAGACAAAGCGTCAGAATTCGAAGAATTATCAGGAGGTAAGGGGTGATTTTATTCAATTATGATGCCTTATGGATTTTGGGATTCGATTGAACGGCTGAATATGTTAGGAAACTTGAATTAGAAATTCTAGGTTTGTAGGATTCTTTCCCTAATGTGTCGGATTGTGTGAAATTGAACCGTTAGTATGTTAGGTAGTTATCGGGAATGAGTTAATTATGCTATGTGCTATTGTAATGGTATGTATTGGTTGAATTTTGGTGTTCTCACTATTATGATTTTTGAATTTATAAATTTGTTGGAGAATTTAGGCTCAGTGAGAGAACATGTTGGTTACTCTGGGAGGAACCGGGTTCCCGAGGAATTACTGAAAATCAATATTTTTGGTGGGAACCGGTTCCCTGTCTGGAGGAATCGGGTTCCCCATACATTTTTCCAGAGAACGTACAAATTGAGCTTGTGGGAACCGGGTTCTCCCTAGGAGGAACCGGTTACCACTGTGTTAATTTAAAAAATGCTTAAAACTTTAAAAACTCATATTTTCTAAACCGTAACTCCGATTCGAGTGTCATTTTGGGAAGTGTTCTTTAAATTTAACGTACTATTTTATAAAATTGAGAATTTATAAAAAGTGTCGATTTTCTGATTTTGTGAAGTAAAGTAATTTTAGAAATGGAGACGAGCCGGTAAGATTTTTTTTGACTGATTGGATTGAGGATTACATACTTAGGTGATGTTTCTCTTGTTTATTCATGATTATGTTGTTATCATGTGATGTTGTTGGTGTTGGCTATGTATGGAATGATGTTGTGATATCATCTTCCGTTAATTGAATGTTGCATGCTTTTGATGTGCATGCATATGCATTCTGGTGGTGGTTAATTCCCATTGTGTGGAATTGGACCTGCAAAGCCAATACCCGTACCCAGTGGTTTAGTGGTGGTGAGGCTAGATTCGTGTCCCAGTGGTGTATGGGCGAATCGTTGATTAACGCTGTTTCCGAGGTATAAACGGAACAGGGTGTGAATTTAGTTCACGTTTGGTACCACATGCATAGAGTCTGCATTGTATATGGATTATAACATGATAGGATGGTTTCTAGTGTTATAGTCTGATTATTGTCATGATGTGCGTATTGAACTATATGAATTGTATTTGTAGACTGAATCTGATTATGCTAATGAGGGTGAAATAGTGTATTGAACTGTTTTATTGTTTTTAGAAACGTATAATGCATTTTATTTGTTGATGAAATCTCACCCTTACTTTAATGATTTCAAATTGAAGTATTAGCCGCTTAGGAGCTGGTGAGGATGGCTTTTGAGTTGTGCTAGTTAGTTTATCAGCGTGTCAGTGTCATGCTTTGGTAGTTGTAACACTGGGGAGTGATTGTTTTAGAGTTATAGTTTTAAACTCTGTTTTCTTTGGTTTATGTTGGAATAATTATGAATTGAACTTATTCCGGTTTTGATGCTATTTTCCGCTGTGTATAACATGACTTTGGTTTTGATTATTTTAATAAAGTTCTTGAGTGAAGCATGACTACTGTTATGATAATTTATATTTAAATTGAATTATGATGCCCTTTATTGCATGTTGACTCTGATTTAATTATTAATATTCGTGGGGTATTTTAGAAGGGGTGTTAAAACAGTGGTTACAGAGCATAGTCGGTCGTTGTGACCAGTGTCTTAGAGTCGTTATCCCTTTTGTATGCGACTAGTGCAAGGTAACATTGTCGATACTTGTGTTCTAATGAGGTTGTTTTGTAATGTTACAGAACAATGGCCGGAAGAGGTAACGGAAGAGACGATGCTGCTATTGCTGAGGCTTTGGGAATGCTAGCTGGTGTGCTTGGAGGGAATAAGTTGGGAGCTGGTATTGGTGCTGATAGACAATTGGGGAATTTTTAGAGGAACAATCCTCCATTGTTCAAAGGCACGCATGATCCCGAAGGTGCTCAGAGATTGTTGAAGGAGATTGAGAGAATCTTCAGAGTAATCGATTGTGCGGAAGAGATGAAAGTGAGGTATGGTACCCATATGCTGGAAGAGGAAGCTGATGACTAGTGGGTTGCTACCAGTCTGGTGGTAAAGTGTTTGCTTTGTCTGGATCAGAGACTAAGCCAGATGATCGGTTGATTAACGATACATGTTTTATTAATGGCATACCTTTGATTGCGATTATTGATACTAGAGCGACTCATTCTATTATTGCTTTGGATTGTGCTAAAATGTTGAATTTGGATATATCTAATATGGATGGAAGTATGGTTATTGACACTCCTGCGTCGGGTTCAGTGACTACTTCATTTGTTTGTAGGAATTGTCGTATTGTGATTTTTGGTAGAGGTTGCGGTATGGATTTAGTGTGCCTACCATTAGAACAACTTGATATCATCCTTGGAATGAACTGGTTGAAATTCAACCAGGTTCATATCAACTGTTTTGCGAAGACGGTTATTTTCCTGAAGAAGCTAGTGTCGAAGATGTGACTATGTCGGTTAAGTAGATGAATTTAGCAGTTAATGATGGTGCTGTGGTGATTATGTTGTATTCTTTGACGGAAGCGAAAGGAAAGGCAAAGAGTGACGAATTACCCGTGGTGAATGAATTTCCAAAAGTGTTTCCGGAAGACGTTAGTGAATTGACACCTGAGAGGGAAGTGGAATTTTCTATAGATTTGATTCCTGGAACTAGTCCAATGTCGATGGCGCCTTATCGCATGTCGGGATCCGAATTATCTGAATTAAAGAAGCAGTTAGAAGAATTGCTTGAGAAGAAGTTCATTTGTCCGAGTGTTTCGCCGTGGGGTGCTCCTGTGTTGTTGGTTAAGAAGAAAGAGGGTTAGATGAGACTGTGTGTTGATTACAGGCAGTTGAACAAGGTTACAATCAAGAATCGGTATGCATTGCCGAGGATTGATGATTTGATGGATCAACTGGTTGGGGCTTGTGTGTTCAGCAAGATTGATTTGAGGTCTTGATATCATCAGATTCGTGTGAAGACGGAAGATATTCAAAAGACTGCATTTAGAATGAGGTATGGACATTATGAGTATTCTGTTATGTCGTTTGGAGTTACTAATGCACCTAGTGTTTTCATGGAGTATATGAATAGGATATTTCATCCGTATCTTGATAAGTTTGTAGTGGTCTTTATTGATCACATTCTTGTGACACCCCAAATTAATTCAATTATTAAATAATTAGAAAGTTAATTATTAATTTAATTAAAGGTTTACTTATTGGCAATTTTGAATTAATAGAATTAATTATTTAATTAAATAATGAAAGTGTTGGGGTGTGAAGTGGAATTGTAGGGTGTATGGAGTAAAAGGCTCTACTTAATTCTAATTTATTTATTTCTATTATTTGGAAAATAAAAAGGAATAAATAAAGGAATAAAAGGAAACAAGTGAGACGAGGAATTAGGATTGCATTCTACGTGAGATTGGAGAAGAGAAGAGAAAAGAGGAAAAAGGCAAACGCTGAGAATTCGAAGATTCATCGCGAGGTAAGGGGGGATCGAATCTGATTATTATGCCTTATAGGTTTTGATGATCAATAGAATGAATCGATCCGTTAGGAATCTCGAATTAGGATAATTGAATGTGCCCTAACGTTATAATCCGACGTAAAACCATGATTGAGACGGTTATGAATGATTAATCTATGTAGGATGAACATAGGTTAATTAGAAAACAAATTTTGTGATCAATTGGATTTAAAAACACAGTAATTAATTCTGTTTTATGATGACATGATGTTTGGCGATGATTGGATTTAATGGAAATTTGTAACAGTGAATAAAATCTGAATTTTTGGTAAAAAGTAGCATTATGGATCGACACATACTGTTATGTATCGATGGAAGCAGAAGAAAATTTGAAAACCAGAAGCTGGAACACAGCTTGCATCGACACAAAACCCCTTGTATCGATCCATAGGCAATTTTTGGGAGTTATGCATCGATGCAAGAATGCTATGCATCGACCCATAGGAGGAATTTTTAAGCTATGCATCAACACAAGATACGTATGTGTCGACACATACTGAAGCAAATTTTAAAAATGCAGAATTTTTGTATGTATGCATCGATGCATACGATGCATGTGTCGACACATGCTGTTTATGTATTGATGCATAGACTTATGCATCGATACATGCTGTGTTGGAACAGAGGAGGATTTTCTGAAAACGATTTTGGTCATATCTTGTCAACCGTAACTCCGATTTTCGTGTATTTGGTATTGTTGGAAAGCTTAGAACGAGTACTGTCTAATAAGAATAATTTCAGAACCAATAATTGAGATCTGGAAGAATTATTTTGGCTTCCGTAATAAGAACTCATTGTGAATTTGTGAATTATTTGTTGAGTAGATGTGTAGTATGTTAATTCTATGTGTTGTGATTAACATTTGAGGTTATGATTGTTGTTACCATATGCTATTGTTGTTATTGAATTATAATTGGAATAATGTTGTGTGATTCTATTCCATGTTTGAATTGTTGCATGCTTCTAATATGCATGCATGAGCATTTTGGTAATGGTTCATTCCCATTGTGCGGAATTGAACTTGCAGGGCCAATAGCCGTACCTAATGGATAGAGGTGGTGAGGCTAGATTCTTGACCCAGTGATGTATGGGCGAATCATTGATTGACGCTGTTTTCCGAGTGTCAGCGGAACAGGGTGTGCACTTTGTTCATGTTTGGTACCACATGCATTTGAGTCTGTATTGCATATGTAATTATAATATGTTAGGATGCTTTCCAGTGTTATAATTGCATTGATTGTTGCTATATGCATAATGATCTGTGTGATTGTATTTGTGAATTGTATTATGATGATGTTAATAAGGGTGAAATAACGAATTGGTTGTTTTATTGTGATAAAGGAATGTATAATGCATCTTAATCTTGATGAAATCTCATCCTTACTTTGATGATTTCAGATTGAGGAGATTAGCTGCTCTGGAATTGGTGAGGACAGCTTATAGAGTTGTGCTATTTAGATAGTCTGCGTGTCAGTGTCATGCTCTGGTAGTTGTAACACTGGGGAACAATCATTTTGGAGTTTTATGGATTTAAACTTGTTATTTTGAATTATGTTGGGAATAATTATTGATTGAATTATTTCGGATTTTATGTTATATTTCCGCTGTATAAACATAATCCTTGGTTTTGTTTTATTTAACAAGTTCTTCAGTGAAAGGCATGATAACTGTTTTGTTATTTTGAATTATTAAAAATTGTGACGCCCTTGATGTATGTTTAAAACTCTGATAGAATTATATAAATCACGGGTAAATTAGAAGGGGTGTTACAATAGTTGTATCAGAGCATAGTCGGTCGTGTCTTAATGTCATTATCCCTTTGTACGCGCAAGTGTACAACAATATGTTTTCGATTGCTTATTGCAGGAGTAGTGTGAAACTAAGTGGGGGAGAAGAGATACTTTCCGGGATATGTTCTGATTGTAAGTCATTGGTAAGAGGTACTGCTTGAAAAGACAGTGCAAGAGTGGTTAGAAATGTTGGAATCATTTGGACCGTGAGTCATAGTTGGAAGTGCAAAAAGGTGAGTACGATTCTGAGAACAGAAAGTGTTGGTAATGATGGTTTATACTCTAATATGATTATCGGATGTCTATTGACAAATTGAGGACTTGATCACCCTTAATCTCTTGTTGATAGTAGATGGAATTGTATTGGATGGTATATAATTGTCTTGCTATCTAATTGGGGCATAAAGTGATGAATATGAACGAAGTTTGGTAGAAGCTTGTGAACCATATGATTTGGCGAAGACTCTAATAAGGATAATGAATTCAGATGGATGATCAGAGTTGCGCAGTTGTTAATGATGTTGTGGTAGTGTTTATGTTGTATTCCTTGACGGAGGTGAGAGGAAAAGCTAAGAGTGATGAACTGCCAGTGGTGGAGAATTCCCATAAGTGTTTCCGAAAGATGTTAGTGAGTTGCCACCTGAGAGGGAAGTGGAGTTTACTGTAGATTTAATTCCTGGAACTAGTTCGGTGTCGATGGCACCTTATCACATGTCGACATCTGAATTTTCTGAGTTAAAGAAGCAGTTAGAAGAATTACTTGAGAAGAAGTTTATTCGGCCTAGTGTTTCGCCATGGGGTGCTCCTGTGTTGTTGGTTAAAAAGAAAGAGGGTTCAATGAGACTGTGTGTTGATTACAGGCAGTTGAACAAAGTTACAATCAAGAATCGGTATACATTGCCGAGGATTAATGATCTGGTGGAGCAGTTTGTTGGAGCTTGTGTGTTTAACAAGATTGATTTAAGGTCTGGGTATCATGAGATTCGTGTGAAGACGGAAGATATTCAGAAAATTGCATTTAGAACGAGGTATGGACATTATGAGTATTCTGTTATGCCGCTTGGAGTTACTAATGCACCTGGTGTTTTCATGGAGTCAATGAACAGGATATTTCATCTGTATCTTGATAAGTTTGTGGTAGTCTTTATTGATGATATTTTGATCTATTCAAAGAATGATGAAGAACATGCAGAACATCTTAGAATTGTGTTGGAACTATTGAAAGAGAAGAAGCTGTATGCGAAGTTGTCTAAGTGTGAATTTTGGTTAAGTGAAGTAAGCTTTCTTGGTCATGTGATTTCCAAGAATGGTATTGCTGTTGATCCTACGAAGGTAGAAGCGCTATCTCAGTGGGAAGCGTTGAAGAATGTTTCTGAAATCCGTAGTTTTCTTGGTCTTGCAGGTTACTACAAAAATTTCATTGAAGGATTTTCGAAGTTAGCTTTGCTGTTGACTAAGTTGACAAGAAAGGGTAAGATGTTTGTTTGGGATTCTGACTGTGAGGAAGGATTCCAAGAGTTGAAGAAGAGGTTTACGAGTGCTCCAATTCTGATTTTGCCGAATCCGACAGAATCTTTTGTTGTGTACTATGATGCGTCCTTGATAGGACTAGGTGGTGTTTTGATGCAAGATAAGTAGGTTGTGGCTTATGCTTCAAGACAGTTGAAGATTCATGAAAGGAATTATGCGACACATGATTTAGAATTGGCAGCAGTAGTATTTGTTTTGAAATTATGGAGGCATTACTTGTATGGTTCTCGATTTGAGGTATTCAGTGATCATAAGAGTCTGAAATATCTCTTCGATCAGAAAGAGTTGAATATGAGGTAGAGAAGATGGTTAGAATTTCTGAAAGATTATGATTTTAGTTTGAATTATCATCCCGGTATGGCAAACGTCGTTTCAGATGCATTGAGTAGGAAGTCCTTGCATATGTCTATGTTGATGGTGCGTGAACTGGAGATGGTCGAGCAGTTCAGAGACTTGAGTTTGGTATGTGAGACTACTTCTAATATTATTAAATTAGGTATGTTGAAGCTGACCAGTGGTATTCTTGAGGAAATTCGAACTGGACAGAAATCTGATGTTGTTTTGGTAGATAAGTTGACATTGATCAACCAAGGTCAAGGAGGTGAATTCAGAATTGATGAGAATGGTGTTATGAGATTTGGTGATAGAGTGTGTGTTCTGGATGTTGCAGAACTTCGGAAGAGTATTTTGGAAGAAGGACATTGTAGTGGATTGAGTATTCATCTCGGTGCTACTAAGATGTATCATGACTTGAAAAAGTTATTTTGGTGGCCTGGAATGAAAAAGGAAATTGCTGAGTTTGTTTATGCTTGTTTGGTTTGTCAGAAGTCAAAGATTGAACATCAGAGACCGTCAGGACTGATGGAACCGTTGTTTGTTCCAGAGTGGAAATGGGATGGCATTTCTATGTATTTTGTATCTGGTCTTCCGAGAACAGCGAAGAATTTTGATTATATCCGGGTTATTGTTGGTAGGTTGACGAAGTCCACTCATTTTATTCTGATAAGAATGGATTATCCGATGGAGAGGTTGGCAGAGTTGTATGTTGAGAAGATCGTGAGTTTGCACGGTATTCCTTCTAGTATTGTGTCGGATAGAGATCTGAGGTTTACGTCAAAGTTTTGGACGGGGTTGCAAGAAGAATTGGGTGCTAAGTTGAGGTTGATTTCTACTTATCATCCTCAGACAGATGGTCAAACGGAGAGAACGATTTAGTCGTTAGAGGATTTGTTGCGAGCTTGTGTGTTGGAAAAGGGTGGAGCTTGGGATGGTTATTTACCTTTGGTTGAGTTTACCTACAACAATAAATTTCATTCAAGTATTGGTATGGCTCCGTTTGAGGCATTGTATGGTAGGAGGTGTCGGACACCGTTGTGTTGGTATGAATCTGGAGAAAGTGTTGTGATTGGACCAGAAATTGTCCAAGAGACTCGAGAAAAGATTAAGATGATTCAAGAGAAGATGAGAGCTTCTTAGAGTCAACATAAGAGTTATCATGATAAGAGGAGGAAGGATCTCGAGTTTAGTAAAGGAGATCTTGTGTTTATGCGAGTTACTCCGATGACTGGTATTGGTCGAGCTTTGAAGTTAAAGAAGTTAACTCAACGCTTTATTGGTCCGTTTCAGATTACGAAGAAAGTTGGAAAAGTTTCGTATCATATTGCTTTACCGTCATCGCTTGCTAATTTGCATGATGTATTCCATGTGTCCCAGTTGAGGAAGTACATTGCTGATCCGTCTCATGAGATTCAGGTAGATGATATTTAGGTACGAGATAATTTGACTGTAGAGACATTACCTGCGAGGATTGAGGATCAGAAGTTGAAGCAATTGCGAGGTAAACATATAGCTATGGTGAAAGTAGCTTGGGAAGGACCAACAGGTGGAAATGTTAATTGGGAGCTGGAGAGCCAGATGAAAGACTCCTATCCCGAACTTTTCGTCTAAGGTATGTTTTCGAGGACGAAAACTCTTTTAGTGGGGGAGAGTTGTGACACCCCAAATAATTCGATTATTAAATAATTAGAATTTTTAATTATTAATTTTATTGGAATTTTAATTATTACTATTTTTGAATTATTGGAAATTGATTAATTGAAATAAGAATGGAAGTGTCGGGGTGTGAGGTGTGAAGTAGAGGGTGTGAGGAGTAAAACACTCAACTTATACTAATTATTCTATTATTATTATTTTGGAATAATAAAAGGAATGAAATAAAGGAAAAAGATGAAAAGAGAGAATTGAGAAGTTCATCATACGTGCAATTGAGAAGAGGAAGAGAAAAGAGGAAAAAGCTAAAGCGTCAGAATCCGAAGAATTATCACGAGGTAAAGGGTGATTTTATTCAATTATGATGCCTTATGGGTTTTGGGATTCGATTGAATGGTTGAATATGTTAGGAAACATGAATTAGAAATTTTAGGTTTGTAGGATTATTCCCCTAATGTGTCGGATTGTGTGAAATTGAACCGTTAGTATGTTAGGGAGTTATCGGGAATGAGTTAATTATGCTATGTGCTATTGTAATGGTATGTATTGGTTGAATTTTGGTGTTCTCACTGCTATGATTCGTATGGAATTTGAAAAGGAAAAGAGTTGGAATTATGCTACTGTCAAACTGCATTTTTGGTTCTGCAGGTCGCAGGAACCGGCTCCCATGTTGGAGGAACCGGGTTCCTGGTATAAAAAGCAGAGAGGAGTAATTCTGACTCAGTGGGAACCGGTTACTCCCGGGGAGGAACCGGGTTCCCAATTGAAAATTTACACTGAAAATAAATATTTTTGGTGGGAACCGGTTCCCTGTCTGGAGGAACCGGGTTCCCCATACATTATTCCAGAGAGCGTGCAAATTGAGCTTGTGGGAACCGGGTTCTCCCTAGGAGGAACCGGTTACCACTGTGTTAATTTCAAAAATGCTTAAAACTTTAAAAACTCATATTTTCTAAACCGTAACTCCGATTCGAGTGTCGTTTTGGGCAGCGTTCTCTAAATTTAACGTACTATTTTATAAAATTGAGAATTTATTATTTGATGGATTTTATTTTAAAAAGTGTCGATTTTCCGATATTGTGAACTAAAGTAATTTTAGAAATGGTGACGAGCCGGTTAGAGTTGTTCTGACTGATTGGATTAAGGATTACATACTTAGGTGCTGTTTCTGTTGTTTATTCATGATTATGCTGTTATCATGTGATGTTGTTGGTTTTGGCTATGTATGAAATGATGTTGTGATATCATATTCCGTTAATTGAATGTTGCATGCTTTTGATGTGCATGCATATGCATTCTGGTGGTGGTTAATTCTCATTGTGTGGAATTGGACATGTAGAGCCAATACCCGTACCCAATGGTTTAGTGGTGGTGAGGCTAGATTCGTGTTCCAGTGGTGTATGGGCGAATCGTATATTAACGTTGTTTCCGTGGTGTAAACGGAACAGGGTGTGAATTTAGTTCACGTTTAGTACCACATGCATAGAGTCTGCATTGCATATGGATTATAACATGATAGGATGGTTTCCAGTGTTATAATCTGATTATTGTCATGATGTGCATATTGAACTGTAAGAATTGTATTTGTAGACTGAATCTGATTATGCTAATGAGGGTGAAATAATGTATTGAACTGTTTTATTGTTTTTAGAAACGTATAATGCATTTTAATTGTTGATGAAATCTCACCCTTACTTTAATGATTTCAGATTGAAGTATTAGCAGCTTAGGAGCTAGTGAGGATGGCTTTTGAGCTATGCTAGTTAGTTTATCCGCGTGTTAGTATCATGCTCTGGTAGTTGTAACACTGGGGAACGATTGTTTTAGATTTATAGTTTTAAACTCTGTTTTCTTTGGTTTATGTTGGAATAATTATGAATTGAACTTATTCCGGTTTTGATGCTATTTTTTGCTGTGTATAACATGACATTGGTTTTGACTATTTTAATAAAGTTCTTCAGTGAAGCATGACTACTGTTATGTAATTTATATTTAAATTGAATTGTAATGCCCTTTATTGCATGTTGACTCTGGTTTAATTATTAATATTCGCGGGATATTTTAGAAGGGGTGTTACATTCAACTTCTAGGTTAAGAGCGTTATAGCTGTTTGATGTAATGAACTTCTGAACATTAGAAAATATTTCAGAACTTCTAGATATGGTTTCTAATTTAACTTCCATTCTAACATCTGGGGAGATGTTAACTAGAACATTCATTTAAGAGCAGAACTTCTGACAATAATAATAATAATAAACACAATTTCATTCAGGACAAAATGTAATACCGATTTCTTCAGAATGAATTTAAATCTATTTTCAAAAAGAGGTTTAGTAAAATATCATCTCATTGATGGTCTGTGTCAATAAATTTAAATTTAAAATACCTTTATGAATATAGTCCGGTATGAAATGATGTTTAATTTCTATATGTTTTGCCTTAGAATGTAAAATAGGATTTTTAGATAAACATATAGCAAAAGTATTATCACAGAAGATAGGAATGTTACGCTCATAGAGATGATAATCTTCTAGTTGGCTTTTCATCCAGAGCATCTGAGTGCTGCAGCCTACAACGGCTACATACTCTGCCTCTATTATTGATAGTGCAATGGTGGCTTGCTTCTTGTTGTACCAAGAGATCAAGTTTTCACCCAGAAATTGACAGCTTTCAGAGGTGCTCTTACGTTCTACTCTATCTTCGGCAAAATTAGCATCAGAATAACCTACTAATTTAAAATCCTTGGATCTTCTGTAAAACAGTCCAACATTAGTAGTACCTTTCAGATACCTCAGAATTCGCTTAACAGTAGATAAGTGAGATTCTCTAGGATCAAATTGGAATCTTGCACATAAGCAAACACTAAATAATATATCTGGTCTAAACGGAGTTAGGTAAAGAAGAGATCCAATCATACCTCTGTAGAGCTTCTGATCTACTTTCTTACTTACCCCATCTTTTCCTAGGATGCATGTAGGATGCATTGGTGTTTTTGCTTATTTGGTTTCTGATAACTGGAATTTATTCAGAAGTTCTTTAACATTCTTTGTTTGATGTATGTAAGTACCTTCTAGAGACTAATTTATTTGAGTTCCCAGAAAGCATTTGAGTTCTCCCATCATGCTCATTTCAAATTATGCCTGCATAGACTTAGCAAATTCTCTTTCAAGAGAGACATTAGAAGTTTCAAAAATAATATCATCTACATATATTTGACAAATTAAAATATCATTTTTAAATGTTTTTCGAAATAAGGTTGTGTCCACTTTCCCTCTGGTAAAATTCTTTTCTAAAAGAAAGTTACTTAAACGTTCATACCAAGCTCTGGGAGCTTGTTTTAAACCGTATAAAGATTTTTTCAATTTAAAAACATGTTCAGGAGATTTTGGAATCTTCAAAACCAGGAGGTTGACAGACATAAACTTCTTATTCTATGTAACCATTTAAAAATGCACTCTTAACATCCATTTGATATACAGTGTTTTTATTTTGAACAACAAAAGAAATTAATAGTCTAATAGATTCCAACCTGGCGACTGGGGAAAAGGTTTCATTATAATCAATTCCTTCTTGTTGACTATAACCTTGTGCAACCAGTCGTACCTTGTTTCTAACAACTTCTCCTTGCTCATTTAGCTTATTTATGAATACCTATTTTGTTCCAATGATATTGAATCCTTTAGGTCTTGGAACTAGATCCCATACATCATTTCTGGTAAACTGACTAAGTTCTTCTTGCATAGCTATTATCCAATCATTGTCTTGAAGAACTTAATCTATTGAGGTTGGTTTAATCAGAGACACCAATCCAAACAATGATTCTTCATTATTTCTAAGATAGGATCTTGTTCTTATGGGGTCATCTTTCTTTCCTATAATCACATCTTTTGGATGTGCTGAAGTGATTCTAGGAAATATTTTCTCTGAAGGTTCCTCAGAAATTCTTAATTTTTCCAGAGCATTGTCAATAGGAGGATCTTCTGAGTTTTCTTCAAACTTTTTAGAGTTTGTTAATTAAACTTTTGTACCTGCAGAATTTTCAGTCTGCTTTGGCTTTTGATGGCCAAGCTTGTCATCAAATCTTACTTAGATTGATTCTTCAACAATCATAGTTTATGTATTGTACACTCTATAACCTTTGAGCATTTAGAGTATCCAAGAAGAATACACTTTTGTGCCTTAGAATCAAACTTGTTCAGATGATCTTTAGTATTTAGAATATAGCATGTACATCCAAAAGGATAGAAATATGAAATGTTGGGTTTTCTGTACTTCCACAATTCATAGGGAGTCTTTTCAAGAATAGGTCTTATAAAGATTCTATTTTGAATATAACATGTTGTGTTCACTGCTTTTTCCTAGAAGTGTTTAACCATATAAGTTTCGTTGATCATGGTTTTGGCCATTTCTTGCAATGTTCTATTCTTTTGTTCTACAACTCCATTTTGTTGGGGAGTTCTAGGACTAGAGAAATCATGAGAAATGCCATTTTCTTTAAAACACTTTTCAAAATATTGATTTTCAAATTCTCCTCCATGATCACTTCTAACCTTTATGAACCTAAATCTTTTTCATTTTGAACTTGGTTACAAAATTCAAAGAACACAGAATGTGACTCATCCTTGTGTTTTAAGAACTTAACCCATGTCCATCTGATGTAGTCATCTACTATGACCAATCCATACTTCCTGCCTCTAATGGATGGAGTTTTCACTGGTCCAAATAGATCAATGTGTAGAAGTTCTAATGGCCTAGAGGAAGAAACAACATTTTTTTATTTGAAAGAGGGTTTTGAAAACTTTCCTTTCTGACATGCTTCACACAAAACTTCTGAGTTGAACTTCAAATTAGGAAGTCCTCTGACCAAATTGAGTTTGTTAATTTGAGATATTTTTTCTCATACTAACATTTCCCAATCTTCTATTCCAGACCCATTGTTCATCGTTAACAAACATAAGACATTTTACATTTTAAGTTGTAAGGTCAGAAAGATCAATTTTATAGATGTTGTTCTTTCTCTTGCTAGTAAAGAGGATTGACCCATCTTTTTGACTAACATCTCTACATGAATTTTGATTACCGACTATGTCATAACCATTGTCACTTAATTGACTTATGAACAATAAGTTATGCGCTAATCCTTCTACTGACAGAACATTAGAAATAGAAGGGAGGTTACTGTTTCCAACGGTTCTAGAACCAATAATCTTTCCTTTCTGGTTACCTCCAAAATTTACATCTCCTCCATATTTAAGCTCCAGAATTTGGAACATAGACTTTCTTCCCGTCATGTGTCGTGAGCATCTAGAGTCTATGTACCATGACTGGTGTTTCAACTTTGTTGATAAGGACATCTGCAATATATATTATTTTCTCCTTAGGTACCCATATGTTTTTGGGTGGTTTTTGGTTAAAGTTTCTAAAGTTATGTTTGAACTTTGGTTTAGCATGAAAATTTTCAGAGTAATATGTATATTTTATATCATGTGTGTGACTGATAAGTGCCAAAATGTAGTTATTTTGTATATACTTTTTGTGGCACTTATCCGTTCTTTTGTTGATATTTAGTTGAATAATCTCGACTTTTTGTTGTATATATGTTTTATTTTGTTTTGTGTACTTATTGTACCATTTGATTAGTTTTGTATATATGCTGTAGGTATTTGTTGCATTATTGGAGCATTGAGAATAAAGTCCAAATGGAGCTCCAAGATGCATTTTTGATCGAATAAAGGAATAAGGCTTGAAGGTGGAAGCCATTGGAAGCTGAAAGAGAAGCAACAAAAGTTGTTGCTTGGGCAATTTCGCCAGGTGGGGCCTTGCGTCGCGGGGCGACGGTCTTGTTAGAGGAAGAATTGCTTCGCTCTGACTTGTTTCGCTGCTTGGGCGCTGGGTGAGGAAAAAAGAATTTCGTCGGGCGAGGCTGACCTTCGCCAGGCGAAGCTAGATATTTTTGGTCAGCTGAGGACGTGGCTTTATTTGGGCCAAGTTTAATGAAGATTCGTCGGGCGATAATTTTAGTTCGTTGGCCGAAGCTGCGTAAATAGATTTTCTTTATACATTCATTTCATTTCATTTTTTGTGGATGGTTTTGGTGGGTGAGATTCTTGCTCCCAATTCCATCACCCATATATTTTTTGATAGTTTAGCTTATAAAACAACACTAGGGACTCGCTCACGGATGATTGGAGGTGGAATGCTCTTCGATAGGTGTTGACAAACCGGTGTAAATGGGTAGTTTATCTCCTCTCTTCTCTTTGTATTTCTCTATTGTATTGGTTATGTATGTATATTTACTATGAATACATGTATATTTTTCGCCCTTGGCATTGTATAAAGACTGCTTTATGAATCTGTGTTGGTAATTGTCTTAGGTTTTTACTCTATGTTTGGGATTTGAGCTTTGCTAGAGATAGATTGCTTAGATTTTTTCCTAGGATGATTATCTGTTAGTTTCTGAATGCTAGAAATCGGTTTAGAGCTGACATTCACTATAGAGTATCTGATCTTAATGCCTCTAGTTGGTGAAGTATGCCAGAGATGGGTATGGAGATGATGTAGTTGACTTCTGGTTGTTGAGATATGCCTGACATGGCTATCGAGGTGATTCAGGAGGATTCTTAATTTGGGTTAGAAATAGGTTAGGTTGTGAGAGGTATGTGATGACACAGACGAGTATCGTAGGCTGAGTATGAATGGACAATAGATTTAAGTCTGTGACGGTTAGTGTGCATTCGTTTCAGACAAGTTGTCTATCCTTTATACTTTTTGTCTTTTATTTTCATCTCTTTTAATCTCAAACTAATTAACAGTAGAATTGTAACACGAAAAATCAATAACCAATCTCTGTGGATACGATAAGATATAACCTAACCGGTATATATCACTTGGTGAAAATAAATACCAACTCTTTGCTTGTCGTTTTACCGCTTCAACAAAATGGCGCCATTGCCGGGGATTGGTTTTATTAGTTTTGTATTGCGATAATTCCGTTGTTTTTGAGTTTTGTAATTATTGTATATGTTGTATAGACTTTGTATATGAACTTGTATTTTGTTACTTGTACATGTTATGTGTTTACTTTCCATACTTGTGCATATTTGTGATTTTCTTCATTTTCATGTGATGTTGTGAATTGTGTCGTACTCGTAACGTTTGTTGTGTGATTGTTAGGACACTTTCTTTAGGTTTGCACGGTGTGGCAATACCATGGCATGACGAGAGGAGGTTACTAGTGCTCACACAAGAAAGGCGTTGAGCTTACGACGTAAAACAAGCATGTTTTTGTTTGTTTTTGTTTATGTTTGTTTATGTTATTTGGTGGCTTGTGTTTTAACAAGTTGAAATAGGACTTGTTCTTAATTTTAAATCTTCACTTTTCAACTTGTTAATTCATTTTCACCACGTTTTCGTATCGTAATTTTATTTTGTTTTGTTACGTAAATGTTGTATTTCCGCAAGCTTGTCGTGTTTAGCTTGAGGAGTTTTGTTGGTTGTAAATATTGTACATTTTATTTTTCTAACTCTTTTGTTGTTGTTTGGACTCGAGTTTTGGTCCGGTAACTTTAAGACTTTTGAGGTGATTTTGCGAGTTTAATCATTTAACTCGCGGATGTATGGTAATGATAGTTTCAAAGGTGGTACACGTCAGATACTCGTTTATCGCTTTCTATAGCATAACATGTTTAAGAAATTTATCATTTGTATAATTACCATGTCATTCATTCTTTTTGCATTACTTGCTCATGAATTGAATCCCTTTATTTCCTCTTTTTACCCATAAATGTGAGGAAGCTTTCCATTGTATACACATGCTGAGAGTCCACATTCTTGTTTTAACTGGATTTTACTATGCTTAATCTTTTGTTTTGTGTTGATTGTATGAATGCATGAAAATGTTCAAGGCATTTTGTTGATTTTGAGCATAACTACCTTGTCCAAATATTCAATTCACCTTATGAGTGTGTGAACCTTAGTTTACCCCCCTTTGAACTTTTATCAATATCCATGTTTATTTTAATTTGATGCTTGTCTATGAGTGTTGAATTCACCTTTTTTGTATGGATGTTGATTTCTTTGTTTCTTGAACCCTCAACTATATGTTGTTGTCTGGATTTTTACCCTGCCTTAGAAAGTAGGGAGTATTCACACATTAATGTTGGTAGGATTCAAGTTGGGGAGAAGAATGTTTATGTACTTATATTGTGGTTGGTATGAGGTTAAGAGAAAATAAAAAAATGTGAAAAAGAAAGATTAAAAAAACAAAGAAAAAAGAGAAAAGCTTTGAAAAAGAAAATCAAAAAGAGTAGGAATAATGTTATGTTAATAAGTGAGGTGTGTTTGGTGTGAAATTTGTGATGAAGAATAAGTTTGATTGAAATTATATTGTTTGGAACTTTGTGAGTTGACCACTCCCTTAGATTTAGGCAAGTTTTTTTTCCCGATTAGCTTTCGGACTTATCCTTAACCAAGCCACATTACAATCTTGAAAAGCCCTTGTGATTTTTTCATTTGTATTTTAAATACGTTTTTGGATGAATGCATAATTTAGTCTATTGTTTACAAGATTGTGGAGGAGTGTTTTTTATCCCTCGCCTTTGTGTGTTCTTCATCTACCGATGAATTTTTACTAGGTTTGATTCATGATTGAGCTTGTTTTGTTTTAGAATGTTTTGCATGATTTTCGTACTTAGGATTTGTTTCGTTTATATGTTGTCGTTGTAGGATGGTGGTAAGTATGTATTTTGTCGTGTACGTTTTCGTTTGAACCATACATTTGTTTTCCATTTTAAAAAACTTGTTGATTCGTGATTCTTTGAATATCGTCTTTTGTTTCTTTAGGTTTACTTGACTTTGTTTGAGGACAAACAATGTGTCAAGTTGGGGAGAGTTGATAAGTGCCAAAATGTAGTTATTTTGTATATACTTTTTGTGGCACTTATCCATTCTTTTGTTGATATTTAGTTGAATAATCCCGACTTTTTGTTGTAAATACGTTTTATTTCATTTTGTGTGCATATTGTACCGTTTGATTAGTTTTGTATATATATTTTAGGTATTTGTTGCATAAAGTCTGCTTTATGAATCTGTGTTGGTAATTGTCTTAGGTTTTTACTCTATGTTTGGGATTTGAGCATTGCTAGAGATAGATTGCTTAGATTCTTTCCTAGGATGATTATCTGTTAGTTTCTGAATGCTAGAAATGGGTTTAGAGCTGACATTGACTATATAGTATCTAATCTTAATGCCTCTATGTTGGTAAAGTATGTCAGAGATGCGTATGGAGGTGACACAGTTGATTTCTGATTGTTAAGATAGGCCAGACATGGTTATCGAGGTGATTCGGGAGGATTCTCAATTTGGGTTATAAATAGCTTAGGTTGTGAGAGGTATGTGATGACACAGACGAGTATCATAGGCTTAGTATAACTGGACGGTAGATTTAAGTCTGTGACAGGTAGTGTGCATTCGTTTCGGACAAGCTGTCTATCCTTTATACTTTTTGTTCATTTACTTTTTGTCTTGTATTTTCAGCTCCTTTAATCTCAAACTCATTAACAGTAGAATTATCGAACGACGAATCAATAACCAATCTCTGTAGACACGATACAATATAACCTAACCGGTATATATCACCCGGTGTTATACCCCAAAATTTTCCCTATCACTTCTCAATCCATTTTACATACCCATACTCAAGGATTTCCCAAGGGTTGACCAGACAAACCCTCTCCTAAGCAATCAACCCAAACTAGGGTTTGGCCATTCTCAAATCAAGGTGGGACTATAACACTTCAATTAGTCATCATGCCTCATCATATGCTTCAAAGAATCTCCATGTCACGTTTCAAGCCTTACAAGTCAAGTTTCCTCAAACAACTGCTCAGATGGTTGAAAATCAATTGTATTGGACAAAAAGTCAACTGTGGTCAACAAACAGTCAAACTTCATAATTTTTGGTCAACATCAATATTTTGAAGTGATATTCATCATTTGATCAAGGGTTGATCATGATTCATCAAGAAAAGTCAAGAATTGATCAAAAGTCAAAGTTTCTAAATTGGGCTTTCTCAAACAAAAGTCAACAGAACTTTGACCAGCCATAACTTTCACATACTTTATCAGAAATTTTTCCACCACAGCTCATTTTGAAGAGAATTCAATTCTCTACAACTTCATGCCTCACAAGCTTGGGTAGAAAATGCTTCATTTGGAAGTTATGGATCAAAACATTACAGGTCCATTTAAAAGTCAACTTTTTGCAAAGAAGTGTTCATGAGAATGGAAACTCCATTGAAGATGAAACCAAAAGGGTTGTACATAATACATCTTGAGCTTTGTAAAAATTCCAAAAACACCCAAAAATGTTAAAAGTTGAGCAAGATGCACCATGTACAAGTTGAGCATTTTTTAGGAGGTGCACCAAGAGAAATACTTGACAAATGCTAATATTTTTCAAATGGGCTTATAGTTTTATGGTCCAAACTGGATCTTAACATTATCCATGGTCTCCATACACCTTGCCACGCCTCCCTTCTAATTTATTTAATTTATTTTGGATTTAAAGCATTTAATTCAATTTTAAATTAAATAAAATACAAAAGCAAGGTATAAGATAAGTTGGGCTTGATTTCTACCTATCTTGAGGACCAAGGAAGGCCAAATAACATGCCAAATTCGTGCAAGATGCTACAAGGAAGGGAAATGGCAATTTTGGAAAGATTTGATAAATATTTACAAGGGAATATTTTTGCATTCAAAGCAATATATTTTCTCATTATTTCTGATCAAATTGCATGCTCTATAAATAGATGATGCATTCACAAGCACAAAGGACGGAACCCTAGCCTCAAACACCAACCCTAAAGTTCACAAATTTTTCACAAACTTGCAAAATTCGAAATCCTTTTTCCAGCCATTTTCAGTTCATTCCAAGCATTCCATCGTGCTCCTGAGGTATCATTGAGTAAGTCTAGGCCAAGAAATATGGCCAAACATGCCTGAATCGTACCACACATGAACATACATTTACATATCTTTTTAAAATTTGTGTTTCAATATTCATTGTGTTTTGTATGAAACTAACCATTGCAATGTGTTCCTGAGACATCATAGAACAGATCTGGATGATTACATGAAGCTCCCAACGACCGGAGCATGATTTGCCATTGTTAGGGCAAACCGATGCCACCATTGAACTCGCAGGGGTCGATTTAGGGGGGGCGGGTAGCCATGGTATCTTGCTTGAATTCTCTCTATTTTGCAGGTTTGAGAAATCCTCCAACCGGAGAAGATGATCGCCCCATCGGTTAACCTTGTGCGCATTAAGTCACTTGTTTCTAAGGCCATGGGTTCGAACCCTACTTTTTGCCATAATTTCCATTCTTATTTTGTTGAATTTCAGGTTCTCTAGAAGACGTGCCCAGAAACCACAACTTCTGGCCCTCCATGCCACGCGCTATACCCCAAGTTCCAGCTTTTGGGCGCACTTCCAAGCAGAAAGCCCCAGAAGTGCATACTTCTGGGCGTCTCCAGATCAAAAGTCCCAAAAATTCCAAGATTCTGGGCACCTCCAGCGCAAGAGCCCCTAGAAGTGCTTACTTCTGGGCATGGTCAGGAAGAGGTCTCCTAGAAGCTCCAACTTCTGGGAGAATTTCTTCTAGAAGCATTCTGACTCTTTTCCTTATTTTCTTCATATTTTCCTTTTAATTTAATTTATTTTCAAATAATTTTCTAACACATCAAAAAATCACAAAAAAATATTTTCTTTTTGCATTTAGGTCAGAAAAATACTTATTTAATTTTTTGACATGAAAAATAATATTTTTGCAAGCATATTTTAATTAATTGTTAATTAACCATAAAATTGACTTTTAATTGCTTTTCCTTATTAAAATCAACCCAGAAAATTCACAAAAAAAAATTGTTTTATCATCTAATTAGGATTACTAACCTAAAAACTTTTTCCTAACTAAAAATCTTTTTTTTTACTAACAGATTTTCTCTTATGCGAAATCTTTTTCTTTTTCAATTATTATGTAACTCCTTCCAGGCTGTAATAGTTAGGATTAATTTTCTCTCGTTTCTTTTCTCCAATATTATGTAACTGCTCATGGGATGTTATAGTTTAATTAGGGTTTACTTTCCGCACTCCTATATTATGTAACTGCCCCAAAGCCATGTAACAGCGTAGGATTTACTTTCCGCACTTTATTTTCTACAATTTACTTTTCGCACCCATATAAACTACTAGTAACTAGGCGTGTATGGCAAGATAAAAATAAATGTAGATAACTTCTAATTGCAAGATAACTTGTCTAAATTCAACACACTCTTCTCACACATGCACCCCCTAGAGTATTCTCTCTCGTTGCCTTTCGAATAAATGGTCAAGTCCCTCGAACGTAGAGGTATCCTAGCACCGTTGCCTACAAACATATCATCATTGTTCCTTCTATACAAAGATCATAGTCCCTCAACGTTGCCTACGAATACATGATCTCATCCCTCGATTGTTGCCTACGAAAAGTGATGATCGTCCCTTCGAATGTGCTAGGATACTCCTACAAGTTTCCTTCTATGACAAACTGATGTCCCTTTCGAATGTCCCTTTACATCCAACGAATATGGTTACCTACCAACTAATGGTATGGATAGCGCTATTCTAAAGGAAAGTAAAATAACACGGAAACGACCGTTCTGAGTAGGTAATAAGACTTTTAGTTGCTTGCTCTATCAAAATAATTTTCGCACCTCACACTTTTACAAAGTTAAAACACTTTTCAAAACGAAACATTTCCGAACACTTCATATACATTCCAGCATGAATCATTACGAAGTCAAAGCGAAATGGCTTTTCAAAACATTTTTCACACACACACACAGAAAGCAAAGTTTTTAAGATGACCTAAAAGAAACTAAGAGCCTGTAGATAACTACGGATGTAAAGGATGCTAATACCTTCCCTTTTCATAACCTTCTCCCTTACTCAGAATCTAACGAAGGTCTTTTACTGTTCTTTTCACCTTCCCTTAATTGGATAAAAGAAAAGTCGGTGGCGACTCTTGCTATCCGCAACATTTGCGATCAAAAGCCAAACAATCCAAAGTCAGTTCTCCCACCGTATTACAGAACTGGCGACTCTGCTGGGGATACACCCTAAAGAGAGAATACCTTAGGGATTTTTAGATCATCTTTACCGCTTTTTGTTTGACTTGTATGCTTTATCTTAAGGGTTGCTAGGGTATTATACTTGTGGAGGATCCTACACCCGGATCCAGGATTCCTTAGGTATGTAGCAATAAATCGTCGCGACCATTAGGCGTATACCGAAATGATCAACATGATGGCTACGTTAGTGCGACACTTTGGATGTCCTGATGCTCGTCATGCTCAAGTTGAGGAAAGTATTTGGCGTCTGCATGGTGTCACCAGCACTAACTCAACTTTTAGAACCCTAATTGACCCATCTTGGCCATTAAAAGGTAGTGAGATGGCCGACTTTGGTGTAGACTAAGGTTGGTTGATACTCGATGCTACGCTCATTAAGATCCGACTTTCGGGATGTTTCGGTCGACCACTTGGTAGTCGTATTGAAATAAAGCCTACGAGAAATATCAATGATATAAGATTTCTAGAACCCGGTTACTATTGTAGAACAGGATGAACCCACTCAAACTTTGGTAGGGTAGACACCCATACCTCATACACGCCTTAAACCTAGGGCTATTGTGTGATTTTCTTGTGCTTGCTAAACATGACATCATGACATCATAACATTGCATATCATTTCTAACTATTTCAAGGATCTAGGGATTTATCTTTGCTCTGTTTTGTAGGGATTATGGCTTCCAGAAAGACTATCTGAATCAACTTCATGGATATACCTTCTCAGCTCAAAGAATTGGTTTCAGAAATTCCCGACCATGCTCAGTTCATCAAAAGACATGGTTATGTGCTTGACTTGGTTATCTCCATCTTTGA
This sequence comes from Vicia sativa, assembly GCA_021764765.1. Lineage (NCBI taxonomy): Eukaryota > Viridiplantae > Streptophyta > Magnoliopsida > Fabales > Fabaceae > Vicia > Vicia sativa. The sequence continues at coordinate 156,600,346 of CM038793.1, forward strand.
AGAAGATATGATGCACATTTTATTCCAGTTCTTCGATCCGAAACACCATTGCTTTACATTCCCAGATTATCAGTTGGTTCCTACCTTGGAAGAGTTTTCTAAGTTACTTGGGATACCTATTCTTGATAAGATACCATTCACCGGTTCAGAAAAGGCTCCTAAGTACGAAGACATCACATCTGTATTACATCTAAAACGCTCAAACATTGAAGCCAATTGGGAAACAAGAAGCGGAGTTAAGGGTTTACTTGCTAAGTTTCTGATAAAGAAACCTCGAGAATTCCTCAAAGTTATGAGTTTCCATGCATTTGAAGACATTGTGGCCTTACTAATCTATGGTTTGGTGTTGTTTCCTAATCCAGATCAGTTCATAGACGTGAACACCATCAAGATATTTCTCACTCATAATCTTGTGCATACTTTACTTGGAGACATCCTGCATTCTCTCCACACTCGTACTATCAAAAGACAAGGAACTCTCATGTGTTGCATATCGTTACTTTCCAGGTGGTTTATTTCGCACCTTCCTCAATCAGTAATAAAGAACGAGCAAAGGTTAAAGTGGTCTCAAAGGCTAATGTCACTCTCTCATTCAGATATCCGTTGGTGTCTCTTTTCTCAAAATGACTTTACTTTCGTTGAGCGTTGTGGATAATTCCCTAACGTACCACTCCTTGGCATAAGGGGAGACATCACTTACAATCCTTCTCTAGCTCTACATCAGTTTGGTTATGCTCGAAGAGATGGTCCACATGATATGCTTCTCCAAGACATTGTGTTCGACTACGACCACGATCTCCAGAACTACCGTCAAAGATTTGTGCATGCTTGGGGAATGGTAAAGAAGACTGATACCAAGACTTTGGGACACAAAAATTCAATTCCTTAGGAACCTTACCTCAAATGGGTGCGAGCTCGAGCTCAAAACCTCATGATGCCATTCACGCCTGTTCTACCAGTGATCATGGAACCTGTTGCTATGGGTGACGAATGTAACACCACTTTTAAATAACCCGCGAGTGCATTAATTAAATTGATTTCAAACTAGATTTTATCAGAGTAACATGAAAACAGGGATGTCACAATTAAAATAAAATACAAAATTCTCAATCTCAAACGGTAATCATGCTCAACTGAAGGAATAAATAAAATACATTATTCAAAAATCAACTTCATGTTCTACACAGCGGAAAACACCTCAAACCATAATAACTTCAATTCATAAGTATTCCCAACATAATTTAAAACAATAGAGTATTAAATAAAACTCATCAAACAAGCGTTTCCCCTAGTGTTACAACTATCAGAGCATGACACTGACGCACGCGGATAAAACACGACACAACTCTATAAGTCATCCTCACCTACTCCTGAGCTGCTAACTTTAATCTGAAATCATTAAAGTAAGGGTGAGATCTCTATCCAATATAAAATGCATTATACGTTCTTTAAATACAACAGAACAATTCAAGATATTAGTCCACTATCATTAACATAATCATCGTTTAGTTCACAATTGTATTTCACACAATGATTTATGCAAATATAACAATCAATGGAAATTGCAACACTGGAAACCATCCTAGCATGTTATAATCCCATATGCAATGCAGACTCTATGCATGTGGTACCAAACGTGAACCAAGTCACACACACTGATCCATCATCACCCGGATACACTAATCATCGATTCGTCCATAATCACCCGGACACGAATCGAGCGTCACCACCCATCATCACCCGGGTACGGTTATTGGCAATACAAGTCAAATTCCACACAATGGGAATTAACTTCACCAGAATGCATATGCATGCACAACACCAGCATGCAACATTCAACACAGGTTATGACCACATCAGACATCATAAACCATCATCAACCACAACATGATATCATCACAAGCATAAATATGCCAAACGCTTACCCTTCAATTGGTAAGACTATCACCAGTATGTACAACAATAACAACTGAGATCAACAACCATCATGAATATACAACATCGACAACAACACATGATATCAATACAATCATGAATAAACAACAAGGAAAACAACACATAAGCGTCAATCTTCATTCAACTTGTCAAAACAATATAACCAATATATCACATGATCACATCTCAATCATAATGGATAGCATGCACAACACATAAGTAACAGCCCTCGTTCACTAAGTCGGAACGATTCACAACCAATTCTACACTATTCTCAAAATACTAAAATTTACAAAAATCGGGATTTCGACTATTTTTAAAATAGTTTTCATAAAATAATATTTTTCTTATTTTATAAGATAATATTTTTAATTTAAGAAATACTGCCGAAAACGGCACTCAAATCGGAGCTACGGTTTGGAAAATATGAATTTTTGAAGTTTTAAAAATTTTGAAATTCAACATAGTGGTAACCGGTTCCTCCCTGGGAGAACCCGGTTCCCACATTTTAAAAATATCACGCTCCTAGAATTTTGTATGGGGAACCCGGTTCCTCCATACTGGGAACCGGTTCCCACGTTGAAAAAGTCCCAATTTTTTCAAATTTGAATTGGGAACCCGGTTCCTCCCCAAGAGTAACCGGTTCCCACGATCTGCATTACCAAAAATCTTAGTTTTTGACAGCAACTTGTGTCCCAATTCATTCTTACTCATTCCCATACAAATTATAGCATTAGAAACACCAAAATGCAACCAATACACATCAACACAACATCATAAATCATGTTTCCATCATTCCTATTAATTATTTATCCCATTAATGGTTCCAATTCCTATAATCCGACACAATTAGAGATAATCCTACAAACCTAGAATTATCCAATTCAAGTTTTCTAACATACCCAATCATTCAATTGTATCCCAAAACCCATAAGGCATATTAACTGAATGAAATCACCCCTTACCTCGCGATGATCCTTCGAATTTACGGCGTTTGGCTTTTTCCTCTCTTCTCTTCGACAATTTCACGTATAATGACTTTTCCAAATAACCTTCTTTTTCTTTTTATCCTCCTTTATTTATTCCTTTTTATTTGCCAAATAATAGAAATAAATTAATTAGGATTAAGTAGAGTTTTTTACTCCAAATTCTCTTTTTCCTCTTTTTATTCTTTTTATTATTATTCTATAACAGTAATAATAATAAAATAAATTATTAGAGGCTTTTACTCCATACACCCCTCCTTCTACTCATTACACCATAAATTCAAATTCTCTCCACTTATTTATTTTCTAAAAATTCTAATATTCCAATAATTCCCAAAAAAATGCAAATTTTAATTAATTAAATAATTACAATTCCAATTTAATAATAATTGAAAATATGGGGTGTTACAACGAACCCTATACCGTTCTCCATCCCGACATGCCTACTGATTTTGAAGACATGAAGAGATCCTGGATTCAGCTTAAAGAAGAAAGGGATACGTTCGAAGCTCAGTGTTATGAAAGCGAGAAGAAGGTGCTAGAGTTGACAAAGCTACTTCACGAGGAGCGAAACATCAACAGCTACTTCAACACCAAGAGGAAGCGCCCATGGGTGACTTAAAACTCTAGGAATTTGTTCTTTTATTTTCTAAACTATCTTTTGTACTTAAAAAGAAAAAGAAAAAAGAAAAAGAAAAAACTAATAAAAATTTGTTCTTGCTTGTTTAACAAATTTAAATTCCTAAGGTCCTTGAAAACATTGCATTGCATTGCATCGCATATCATGGCATAACATTCCATAACAAGTACATTGAAGACCGGTTTTCTCATTCTCTCACTATTTATTTTAGTAGAAAATGGCTCTTGAACAGACTGTCAAAGATCTCCAGGCTCAGAATGCTCAGTTCCAGGAAATGTTCGCCAGCTTGGTCCAAGGCCAGAAAGACTTGAAGAAGCTCATCACCAGAAAGAAGAAGGTCATCGGTGTCCTCAACATAGGAAGACGTCATAAGGGTGGACCTAGGCTGGTCAGCCGGTTAAAACTCTCAGACAAGAGTGGTGAAACTGATGAAATTGTCAAGAACAACGAAGAAAGCCAGCATGAGTCTGAAAATAGAGAAGAAGACTATGAGAATGAGCAGTATCCTATCGAAGTTGACAAATACAAACAACTTGAAGACCGTCTGAATGCTGTGGAAAATCTGAAGATGTCAGGGCTGAATTTTGATGATCTGAGCTTAGTTCCTGGTGTGGTGATCCCTCGCAAGTTCAAGGTTCCTACTTTTGCCAAGTATGATGGAATCTCTTGTTCGAAGCTGCATTTGAAGTCCTATGTTCAGAAGATCCATCCTCACACTGATGACGGGAAGTTGTGGATCCATTACTTCCAAGAGAGTTTATCTGGAGCTCAGTTGGAGTGGTATTATCAGCTAGAGAGTGCTCACATCCATACCTAGAATGACTTAGCAAATGCTTTCTACAAGCAGTACCAGTACAATGCTCAATTGGCACCCACTCGCATGCAACTACAGAGCATGTCTATGGGTCGTGACGAGAAGTTTAAAGAATATGCTCAGAAATGGAGAGATCTAGCAGGCAGAGTTCAACCACCCTTGTCCAATAGGGAGTTGGTCGATATGTTTATGGGAACACTGACATGCCCATTCTTCAATCATCTGATTGGAAAATCTTCAGTCGGGTTCACCGAGCTGATATTGACAGGAGAACACATTGAAGCTGGAATCAAGAGCGGAATGATTCAGGTAGGTTCATCCTCAAATACTGCGAAGAGATATTTTGGTAAGAAAGAAGCCAATGTTGTGTATTGAAATTGTGGCAACAAATACTTGATGTCAAGGAGAATGTTATGACACCGTATCTGACAAACAGTTAATAATTCACACAGTAATTTAAAAAGCAGTAAAGAACACAATCAATTGTTAACCTAGTTCAGTGTGTAACTACACCTACATCTGGGGCTACCAAGCCAGGGAGGAAATCCACTATAAGTAGTATTAATTTAGGAATAAACCAACTAGTTTATCTGCTTCACTTAAGACCTACCCAATGCAACTTCAATCTAAGTCCTACTTAGACTTGAGTTCCTACTCACTCCCCCTCAATCACTGCAGTGATACTAACCTAATGATTAATAGAATAGTGAAGACATTATTCAATAAACATACTTGATTTTTCTTCAAAGCTTTAATCAAGAGACACAACACTCGTGCTTCAAAGCTTTGAGTGACAAAAAAACCTTACAACCAAAATCCTACTCCAAGGCACTTATCAAAAGATAATTTCTTGGTTCACAATAATTACTAAAAGCACAAAGTACAGTCTGCTTCTTGTTCTTCTTAGAAAAGGCGAAGGAACAACATCAGGGTTTCTTTGATAATGTAGAAGCAGTAAAATCTTCAACTTGGGTTTCCACAATTATAGCTAGGGTTAACCAAAGTTAACCTAAGGACTTGGTCTTTACAACATAACAAATTAGGGTTAAACAGGGTTAACCTCAAATCCATGTGAGCATGTGATTCAACATATTAATCCACATTAAAACAGCTCAACAGAATCCTGAAAACTCTTAGGAAAAGAAAATCTGCACAATAGAATGTTCTGCACAGAATGTCATAACATAGGTCATGACATCAGTCATTCTTTTTGCAGATTTCCAGCATAACCAAACTGAGCCGTACCTGTATAATACTTCTTCTGCAGAATTTACCTTCAACTCAGAATGTCATGACATCAGTCAAGACATTGACATAAACTGGTTTTACCAAAAATTAAGGCCAACATAAAAACACTTACATGTATGGTCAGAAAAGCCATGTCAAAACTGATCGTACTCAATATGTGGGGAAGTTGTGATCTCCAATCATACACCAGCATAACCTCAATGAAACAACACGCGTAACCAGAATGCGCCATGAAGACAGTTTACAAAGATCAACATGCCATTGTTGCAAGCATTGCAACACATGTTGAAAGCAGAGCTGATTACCTTGAGGGATCCTCCTCAACACATCAACACTTCCTCTCCAAAGTACAATCCTAATGCCAAGTGTGCTTACCACTCCAACAGCCTAGGGCACGACACCGACGACTGTTGGGCTTTGAAGAACAAGATTCAAGACATGATTGAAGCCAAAGAAATTGAGTTTGATCCTCCTGCTGAAACTTCGAATGTGATCAATGCACCAATGCCTAACCACGGTAAAAGTTCCAATGCTATTGACAAGAACTCTTGTGTTTTTTTTATGTGAACAACCTGACTATTCCTCTGATGACTGTTAAGAAGAATTTGCTACAAGCCGGTGTCAATCCAGGGTGCCCAGAGAATTGTCGTTGGTGCCCATTGGCACCTGACGAATGTGCTTGGTTGAGAAGGCGTATTCAATGCATGATGGATAACCGAGAAGTGTTATTTCTGAAACCTTCACCTGTGGAGAATCTGTGTGAAGATATGTCTAAGAATCTAAAGATCGAAGATATGAGCGAAGCCGTACCAGAAGTCTGGGATACCTTGGGGCTGCCAAGTGGATAGTTTGATTTCATGGTGAAGTATACCGTTCTTGAAAGCTACAAGATTCCTATTGAAGACATCAAGGCAACCGGATGGGGAGACAATTACCCCGGAAACTATGCTGATGTGAATATAATAAGGATCTCCTTTGCCGATCCTACACCTAGAGTGGCACCTCTCATCATTACTTCTCCCAGAGCAATTCCATATTCCTCTGACAAAGCTATACCGTGGAACTATAGAGCTGAAGTTTACTATCATGGCATCAAGCAAGACCTGCTTACCATTGAAGATATCACCGCTGAAGCTATCATTCTTGACATTGACAACATCACCGGATCGAGCAAGGTAACCAGAACCGGAAGAGTGTTTTCTCCAGAGATCTCTCCTCTAAAAGACACCACGACTCCAGCTCGCATTCCAGCTATCAAACCAGTTCCTGAAGCGCAAGGGAAAGAACCGGTGACTCATCCTGCTCAGACAGAAGTACCAAAGGAAGTTGCTGAAGATACCTCCAAGCAAGAAATGGAGGAAATTCTGAAGATTATCAAGAAGAGTGACTACAATGTATTGGAACAGTTGGGATAAACTCTGTCCAAGATATCCATGTTAGCTCTGCTACTGTGCTCTGAGGCTCATGCTAAAGCCTTAGTGAAGTTTTTGAAGAATGCTAACATACCACAAGACACTACTACTGATCAATTTGAATTTTGTATTACTAGCCTGGCTTCCAGCAACGGTCTAGGCTTCTCTGATGCTGATTTGATTTTTGCCGGAAGGAAACACAACAAAGCCTTGCACATCTCTGTTGAATGCAAGGGCATTACATTGTCCCATGTTTTGGTAGATACCAGTTCTGCTCTAAATATCCTACCAAAGAGCGCTTTCGATCGACTTGATGTTGAAGGATTGGTCCTGAAGCCCAACGACATAGTTGTAAGAGCTTTTGATGGTTCTAAACGAACAGTACTTGGAGAGCTCATTCTACCAGTTAAAGTCGGTTCCCAGACTTTCGACTCCACTTTCTTTGTCATGGACATCCGTCCAACTTACTCTTGCCTACTTGGACGCCCTTGGATACATGGGGCAGGTGTTGTTACCTCTACCTTGCATCAGAAGCTGAAGTACCCAATGAAGGGGAAGATTGTTACCGTATACGGCGAGGAAGAATATATGGTGAGCCATCTGCAGTCATTCCGATACCTCGAAATGGAAGGTGAATTCTTCGAAACTCCCTGTCAAGCTTTCGAAATAGTTCCAAGAGTCATGCCTGTTGACTCTCCAATCGCTCTTGAAGTTGCTAAAGTTCTGCCCAGGATGGCCTCGCTGATAGATGCTCAAGCTGCAGTTGAAGAAGGAAGTAGTACTATTTGGGGTCAGCTCCCCGATCTCCCTTTCAAATTTGACAAGACTTGTTTAGGCTTCACCATCAAAGGTCAGAAGATGATACGCCGCGAACGTGCCGGCCAACTTCCTTTCCGCATCAGCAAAAATGGAGTCCATGCTATAGGAGAAGACAACAAAGACTTCGACATCAGCAATTGGATCTTCCCAACTCCCGACAACGGACTCAGCAATTGGAAGACCGAAGACGTCCTACCAATCTCCTTTAGACAGGAGTAATTGTTTTTGTTTTCTGTTATGCTCTTCGTTCTTTATTTACGTTCAGACAATAAAACTTTAAAGCCTAATGCCTTGCCCGGGGCATCACGGCTCATTTGTGAGGGTTATTATCTATCATTTTCATATTTTCATTCAATAAAATCATTGGACTTTTGCATTTAAGTGTTGTTTTCGTTCTTTTCTTTTACTTTATTACCCCTTCAAAAGTTATGTGTTCTTACACACACCCACGTTATACACTGCAGATTCACTCTGAATCTCATTGATAACAGCTTTGCTATTGCTAAATATGACTTCGATAATCCGATCTACCAAGCCGAAGACGAAGGTGAGGAATATTGTGAAGTGCCAGGAGAACTTGTCAGATTGCTACAGCAAGAAGAACGGGTTATACAGCCACACGAAGAGCCAATCGAGGTTATGAATCTAGGTACTGACGAAGACAGCAAAGAAATCAAGATAGGAGCAGGTCTCGAGAATAGTGTCAAAGAGAGATTGGTCCAGATGCTACGAGTCTATATCAAGGTTTTTGCTTGGTCCTACAAAGACATGCCAGGTCTAGACATTGACATTGTGGTACACCGATTACCAACGAAAGAAGGTTTTCTCCCAGTAAAGCAGAACGTCCGTCGTATGCGTCCTGAGATGTCTGAGAAAATCAAAGTTGAAGTCATGAAGCAGTTCAATGCCAGTTTCTTAGCCGTTACTTCTTATCCACAGTGGGTTGCGAATGTGGTACCTGTACCTAAGAAAGATGGCAAAGTACGAATGTGTGTGGATTACAGAGATTTGAATAGAGCGAGCCCGAAAGACGATTTCCCACTGTCTCATATTGATGTTCTAGTCGACAACACCGCTCAACATAAGGTTTTCTCTTTCATGGATGGTTTCTCCGGTTACAATCAGATCAAAATGGCTCCTAAAGACATGGAGAAGACTACTTTCGTTACACAGTAGGGCACTTTCTGCTACAAGGTCATGCCGTTCGGACTAAAGAACGCTGGCGCCACATATCAACGTGCAATGGTGGAATTATTTCATGACATGATTCATCACGAGATAGAGGTCTACGTCGACGACATGATAGCTCGATCACAGACTAAAGAGGAACATCTCGATCATTTGCGGAAACTGTTTGATAGAATGAAGAAGTACAAACTAAGACTTAATCCCAACAAGTGCACCTTTGGAGTCAGATCCGGTAAACTCCTGGGATTTGTTGTTAGTGGTAAAGGTATTGAAGTTGACCCCTCCCAAGTTAAAGCTATCTAAGAAATGCCAGATCCCCGTACCGAGAAAGAAGTCAGAGGTTTCTTGGGACGATTAAACTACATTGCCAAATTCATTGCACATCTAACTGCTACTTGTGAACCAATCTTCAAATTACTAAAGAAAGATCAAGTAGTGGAATGGAACGACGATTGCCAGATCGCTTTTGACAAAATCAAGGAATATCTGCATAATCCTCCTATCCTGATGTCGCCCGGCAAAGAAAGACCTCTTATCATGTACTTAACAGTATTAGAGAACTCAATAGGGTGTGTGTTGGGGCAACATGACGAGTCTGGTCAAAAAGAGTATGCAATATACTACCTTAGCAAAAAGTTTACCGACTGTGAAACAAGATACTCATAGTTCAAGAAAACCTGCAGCACTTTGGCTTGGGCTGCTCGCCGACTAAGACAGTATATGTTGACTAACACTACCTTGTTGATCTCCAAGATGGATCCAATAAAATACGTATTCGAGAAACTAGCTCTCTCTAGAAGAATAGCAAGATGGCAAATGATCTTGACCGAATATGACATCTAGTATACTACTCATAAAGCAATCAAAGGAAGTGTAGTATCCGATCATTTGGCTCATCAAGCTGTAGATGACTATCAGTCTATGCAGTTCGAGTTTCCAGACGAAGATGTTTTGTTAGTTATTGATTACGAAGAACCAGGACCAGACAAAGGACCTGAACAAGGATCCCGATGGACCATGGTCTTTGATGGAGCCTCAAATGCACTTGGTAATGGCATGGGCGCCATCATTACATCTCCTACAGGCGGACACACTCCTTTCATCGCCAGATTATGTTTCAGTTGCACTAACAACATGGCCGAATACAAAGCGTGCATCATAGGTATTAAAGCTGCTATTGACTTAAGAATCAAATTCTTGCAAGTGTATGGAGACTCAGCTTTAGTGATCAGTCAGATTAGAGGAGATTGGGATACGAAGCATCCAAATCTCATATTCCACGAGAAGAGAATCAGTTGGCAGACGCGTTAGCTACTATGTCGTCTATGTTCAAAGTCAGATGGGACAACGAAGCTCCCTAAATCATCATCGAAAAGTTGGACGAACCAGCATACTATTGTGAACTAGATACAAAAGAGAAACCTTGGTTCTACGAAGTGAAGAGGTATCTTGAGACTCAGGAATATCCCACAGGGGCGTCCATCAATGACAAGAAGTTCTTAAGAAGATTCGCATCCAAATTCTTTCTCAGCAACGACATCTTATACAATTGCAATCACGACTTGTTCTTACTCCGCTGTGTAGATCTGAGAACAACAGAACGGATCATGGAAGAATTACACGAAGGCGCATTCGATATCCATTCCAGTGGACATACAATGGCTAAAAAGATTCTGAGAATAGGTTACTATTGGTCCACCATGGAAGCTGATTGTCACCGCTATGCTCGGTCTTGTCACAAATGCCATATATATGCAGACAAAGTGCACGTACCTCCAGTACCGCTGAATGTTCTGACTGCTCCTTGGCCTTTGGCAATGTGGGGCATTGACATGATCATAGAAATCAAACCCACCGCTTCCAATGGACATCGTTTCATCCTTGTTGCCATTGATTATTTTACCAAGTGGGTGGAAGCAGCCTCGTTCGCATCTGTTACCAAGAATGTTGTAGCTCGATTCATCAAGCATAATCTTATCTGTCGGTACGGCATCCCCAAGAGGATTATCACAGATAACAGTACCAATCTCAACAACAAAATGATCACCGAACTCTGCACACAGTTCAAGATCAAACATCGCAACTCTTCTCCATATCGGCCTAAGATGAATGCCGCAGTGGAAGCCGCCAACAAGAATATCAAGAAGATCATACAGAAGATGATAATGACTTACAAGGATTAGCATGAGATGTTTCCATTTTCTCTCCATGGTTACTGCACCACAGTACGAACATCTATAGGGGCAACCCTCTTCTCTCTCGTATTCAGTATAGAAGTTGTCCTACCAATCGAGGTTCAGGTACCCTCAACCAGAGTCCTCTAGGACGCAGAGCTAGGTGAAGACGAATGGATCCAGACTCGCCTTGACCAGATCAACTTGATCGACGAAAAACGACTTGCATCCATCTGCCATGGACAGATCTATTAGAAGCGACTGATTAGAGCATTCAACATGAAAGTCAAACATTGAGTCTACCAAGTTGATGATCTTGTTATCAAGCGCATCATCCTTCCACAAGGTGATCCCAGGGGCAAATGGACTCCTACCTATGAGGGATCGTTTGTAGTCAAAACAGTATTTTCCGGCGGAGCTATGATACTTAGCACCATGGATGGAGAAGACTTCCCACACCCTCGGAACGCAGACATAGTCAAAAAATACTACGCATGAACGAGACCCGCTAGGTCGATCGGCCTAGGAAAAAATAAGGGCATCCTGGCGAACCAAAAGGGTTTCGGAAAAAGTTAAGGATATATACAAAACATGTACACCCGGCAAGTCAAAAACCTGCAAAGGCGGCTTGGGAAAAAAAGGGTATCCCGATAGACTGAAAACCCGAAAGGGCGGTCTAGGCAAAAGTTAGGGATTTAAGCATACGACTATGTCTCATCCAGATCACCTACCTCCAGACTACCACTATCAGCATTCAAATGGCGAAAACCAATTCACTCACTTTCTACTAACAGCAAGGAGATGAGATAGTCGAAATATATGAGTACTAGCATTGTTGAGACTCAACGAGATTATTTCCACATAGCTTTTACTTTTATTCGTCTCTTGTATACAAACTGCTTGGCCATGCGCCACTATTTTAATGCAAATTCTTTTTACAGTGTTAATTTCTATTGTTTCTTGCATAAAGTCCAATGATTGCTTTGAATGATTATATGCATTTGACAATAAACATCCGTTCACAAATATACGAAAAGCGAACGAACAAAAATAATTACTACAGGCTCTAGGAATTGAGGACGACTAAATTCACCAATACATTCCCCGCATGTTACTTTCACAAGGGCACAATCCCCACAAGAGCCATCGCTCTCCTTATCAAAGGAAAGCCTTCTCTGACGAAGTACTAATCTCCTCCCACTTCAAACTTCATCACATTAGTCCCCGAGCAGTGATCTCGTATGCACAGAGATATTTGTCCCCAGCGAAATATCTTTTGACGATTATCACCCCCCGATGGCAGTAATACCTAGACGCAAAACTTGGTCAGATAGTGCATCGGAGGAAACCTACATCTCTCTTATTCCTCAATCAAAGGATTCTTCAAGCCTCGTCAGCCTTTACGCCCCTCCAACGTTTCCACGTTACGTCAGTTTCCAAGCGGTATTCAGATACTTCCCCAGCACGATCTGCGCACAAGATCCCCAGCGGAGTACCTTCCAGTTTTTTTATTCTTTCCAACAATATTGATATCTAGGCTCGAAACTTGGTCAGATAGTGTATTGGTGGAATCAAAAACATCTTTTTCCCCTCCAAGTCAGGATTCTCAACAACTTCATCCCCAAGCAGAAGTTAGAAATCCTCAGAGGACATTCTCATCTTCTTCAAGATGGATATATTTTGAAATACCACAACATCTACATTCATACATTGTTCATAAAAATCATAACATGTGCACATATCATTCACGAACATTGTCATATGCTTGCATGCATCATAATCTGCATAGAACTAACTATATCCTGTCGAGATTTATTTCCCTAATAGGTAAAAGCTATTTTCCAAACAAAAGGTCAAAGATTAACACCCGAAACAAGACGGGGAACCCAATCTGAAAGACCACTCAAGTTGTCTTCTGACAACAGGTCAAAGATTAAAACCCGAAACAAGACGGGGAACCCAATCTGAAAGACCATACAAGTTGTCTTCCGACAGCAGGCATTGGATCAATACCCGAAGCAAGACGGGAAAGCTATCCACATTCTGCCAAATATCCGCCTCAAAATAGCCAGGACGAAGGTTTATTCTGACTCTCTCTTATTATCAACAGCAACTACAAAGTCTAGCATGCGACCCATTTTCCCTTGATGGCATCTTTAAGCGCATCTTCGACTACTTGTTAACGTCTCTCCACCTTCAGAATGCTGTATATTTGGTTAAAAATCAATACATACCAATAACCTCAGTCAAAGGCGAGCGTGAAGTCTAACGTATGACTCAACTTTGGCTGCTCTGGATGGCATTTTAAGCCCATCTCGGTCGCCTCTTTCGCTCAAACAACCTCTACAGAGTCTAACATACGGGTCATTCCCCAACATCAGTCTCTTCTGATGGCATCTCAAGCCCATCTTTGAGGTTTCTCTTATTCAAACGACATTGGCAAATCTAGCATACGACTTAATCTCCAGCGACATCTTCTCCAAATGGCATCTGTAAGCCAATTCCAGTGCATTATCAACCAACAACGAGTGCAAATTTTCAGGTGTACTCGAGTGTTTAATCATCTTCTACTTTCAGGTCACGAAAAGAAAGCATGCCAATCTAACCCTTCCAGTACAAGAAGAATGAACACATGCCAATCTCACTTCTCAATCCATTTCACATATCCATACTCAAGGATTTCCCAAGGGTTTACTAGACAAACCCTCTCCTAAGCAATTAACCCAAACTAGGGTTTGGCCATTCTCAAATCAAGGTGGGCCTCTAAAACTTCAATTAGTCATCATGCCTCATCATATGCTTCAAATAATCTCCATGTCATGTTTCAAGCCTTACAAGTCAAGTTTCCTCAAACAACTGCTCAGATGGTTGAAAATCAATTGTATTGGACAAAAAGTCAATTATGGTCAACATACATTCAAACTTCATAATTTTTTGTTAACATCAATATTTTGAAGTGATATTCATCATTTGATCAAGGGTTGATCATGATTCATCAATAAAAGTCAAGAATTGATCAAAAGTCAAAGTTTCTAAATTGGGCTTTCTCAGACAAAAGTCAACAAAATTTTGACCAGGCATAACTTTCACATACTTTATCAGAAATTTTTCCACCACAGCTCATTTTGAAGAGAATTCAATTATCTACAAAAAGTTATGGATCAAAATATTATAGGTCCATATAAAAGTACGTATTCGAGGAAGTTATGGATCAAAATATTATAGGTCCATATAAAAGTAAACAAAAAGTCAACTTTTTGCAAAGAAGTGTTCATGAGAATGGAAACTCCAATGAAGATTCAACCAAAAGGGCTGTTTAGAAGACATCTTGAGCTTTCTAAAAAGTCCAAGAACACCCAAAAATGTTAAAAATTAAGCAAGATGCACCTTGTACAAGTTGCACATTTTTGAGGAGGTGCACAAAGAGAAATACTTGACAAATGCAAATATTTTTCAATGGGCTTATAATTTTATGGTCCAAACTGGATCTTAACATTATCCATGGTCTCCATACACCTTGCCACGCCTCCCTTCCAATTTATTTATTTTATTTTGGATTTAAAGCATTAAATTCAATTTTTAATAAATAAAATACAAAAGCAAGTTATAAGATAAGTTGGGCTTGACTTCTACCTATCTTGAGGACCAAGGAAGCCCAAATAACATGCCAAATTCGTGCAAGATGCTACAAGGAAGGGAAAAGGCAATTTTGGAAAGAATTGATAAATATTTACAAGGGAATATTTTTGCATTCAAAGCAATATATTTTCTCATTATTTCTGATCAAATTGCATGCTCTATAAATACATGATGCATTCACAAGCACAAAGGACGGAACCCTAGCCTCAAACACCAACCCTAAAGTTTACAAATTTTTCACAAACTTGCAAAATTTGAAATCCTTTTTCCAGCCGTTTTCAGTTCATTCCAAGCACTCCATCGTGCTTCTGAGGTATCATTGAGTAAGTCCAGGCCAAGAACTATGACCAAACATGCCTAAATCGTACCATACATTTACATATCTTTTTAAAATTTGTGTTGCAATATTCGTTGTGTTTTGTATGATACTAACCATTACAATGTGTTCCTGAGACATCATAGAACAGATCTGGATGATTACACGAAGCTGCCAACGACTGGAGCATGATTTGCAATTGTTAGGGAAAAACCGTTGAGTGCTTCGAAGCTCAGAATATAGGGACTTTTAGGGCAAACCGATGCCACCATTGAACTCGCAGGGGTCTATTTAGGGGGGATAGCCTTGATATCTTGCTTGAATTCTCTCTATTTTGCAGGTTTGAGAAATCATCCAACCGGAGAAGATGACCGGAGGTCCGATCTGGGGTTTTCTGGCTTGAAGCCAGCAAAGAAAGCCTTGCATATGTCTTAATTCATGTAACTTAATTCGTGGATGTATCACCGCCCCAACGGTTAATCTTGCGTGCATTAAGTCACTTGTTTCTAAGGGCATGGGTTCGAACCCTGCTTTTTTTCCATAATTTCCATTCTTATTTTGTTGAATTTCAGGTTTTCCAGAAGACGTGCCCAGAAGCCACAGCTTATGGACCTCCATACCTGCTATGCCCCAAGCTCCACCGGGCGCACTCAAGCCCGTGCATACTGGCGTCTCAGCCAAAAGTCCCAGAAATTCCAGGACTTTGGGCACCTCCAGCGCAAGAGCCCCCAGAAGTGCTTACTTCTGGGCATGGTCAGGAAGAGGTCTCCTAGAAGCTCCAGCTTCTGGGAGAATTTCTTCTACAAGCATTCTAACTCTTTTCCTTATTTTCTTCATATTTTCCTTTTAATTTAATTTCTTTTCAAATAATTTTCTAACACATCAAAAAATCACAAAAAAAATATTTTCTTTTTGCATTTAGGTTAGAAAAATACTTATTTAATTTTTTGACATGAAAAATAATATTTTTGCATGCATATTTTAATTAATTGTTAATTAACCATAAAATTGACTTTTAATTGTTTTTCCTTATTAAAATCAACCCAGAAAATTCACAAAAAAAGTTGTTTTATCATCTAATTAGGATTACTAACCTAAAAACTTTTTCCTAACTAAAAATCTTTTTTTTTACTAACACATTTTCTCTTATGCGAAATCTTTTTCTTTTCTGATTATTATGTAACTGCTTCAAGGCTGTAATAGTTAGGATTAATTTTCTCGCGTTTCTTTTCTCCAATATTATGTAACTGCTCATGGGATGTAATAGTTTAATTAGAGTTTACTTTCCGCACTCCTATATTATGTAACTGCCCTAAAACCATGTAACATCGTAGGATTTACTTTCCGCACTTTATTTTCTACAATTTTCTTTCCGCACCCATATAAACTGCTAGTAACTAGGCGTGTATGGCAAGATAAAAATAAATGTAGATCACTTCTAATTGCAAGATAACTTATCTGAATTCAACACACTCTTCTCACACATGCACCCCCTAGAGTATTCTCTCCCGTTGCCTTTCGAATAAATGGTCAAGTTCCTCGAACGTGAGGTATCCTAGCACCGTTGCCTACAAACATATCATCATATACAAAGATCATAGTCCCTCGACGTTGCCTACGAATACATGATCTCGTCCCTCGATTGTTGCCTACGAAAAGTGATGATCGTCCCTTCGAATGTGCTAGGATACTCCTACAAGTTGCCTTCTATGACCACCTGATGTCCCTTTCAAATGTCCATTTACACTCCAATGGATAGGGTTACCTACCAACTAATGGTATGGATAACGCTATTCTAAAGGAAAGTAAAATAACACCGAAACGACTGTTCTGAGTAGGTAATAAGACTTTTAGTTGCTTGCTCTATCAAAATACTTTTTGCACCTCACACTTTTACAAAGTTAAAACACTTTTCAAAATGAAACATTTCCGAACACTTCGTATACATTCCAGCATGAATCATTTCGAAGTGAAAGCGAATGCCTTTTCAAAACATTTTTCAAACACACACTCAAAAAGCAAATTTTTAAAGATGAGCTAAAAGCAACTAAGAGCCCATATATAACTACGGATGGAAAGGGTGCTAATACCTTCCCTTTTCATAACCTTCTCCCTTACTCAGAATCTAACGAAGGTCTTTTTCTGTTCTTTTCACCTTCCCTTAATTGGATAAAAGAAAATTCGGTGGCGACTCTTGCTATCTGCAACATTTGCGATCAAAAGCAAAACAATCCAAACTCAGTTCTCCCACCATATTACACCCGGTAAAAATAAATACCAACTCTTTGATGGTCGCTTTACCGCTTCAACAAAATGGCGTCGTTGCCGGGGATCGAACCAGGGTCACCCGTGTGACAGAGACAAGCAAAGAGTTGGTATTTATTTTTACCAGGTGATATATTCCGGTTAGGTTATATCGTATCGTGTCCACAGAGATTGGTTATTGATTCTTCGTTCGACAATTCTACTGTTAATGAGTTTGAGATTAAAGGAGCTGAGAATAAAAGACAAAAAGTAAATGAACAAAAAGTATAAAGGATAGACAGCTTATCCGAAACGAATGCACATTATCCGTCACAGACTTAAATATACCGTCCAATTATACTCAGCCTACAATACTCGTTCGTGTCATCACATACCTCTCACAGCCTAAGCTATTTATAACCCAATTGAGAATCCTCCCGAATAACCTCGATAGCCATGTCTGGCCTATCTCAACAACCAGAAGTCAATTGCGTCACCTCCATACCCATCTCTGGCATACATCACCAACACAGAGGCACTAAAATCAGATACTCTATAGTGAATGTCAGCTCTAAACCCATTTCTAGCATTCAAAAACTAACAAATAATCATCCTAGGAAAGAATCTAAGCAATCTATCTATAGCAAAGCTCAAATCCCAAACATAGAGTAAAAACCTAAGACAATTACCAACACAGATTCATAAAGAAGACTTTATACAACGCCAAGGGAGACAAATATACATATGTTCAGAGTAAATATACATACATAACCAACACAATGGAGAAATACAAAGAGAAGAAAGAAGATAAACTACCCATTTACACCCTGTTTGTCAACACCCATCGAAGAGCAATCCACCTCCAATCATTCGTGAGCAAGACCCTAATGTTGTTTTCTAAGCTAAACTATCAAAAACTATATGGGTGATGGAATTGGGAACAAGAATCTCACCCACCAAAACCATCCATAAACAATGAAATAAAATGAAAGTATAATGAAAATCTGGTTACGCAGCTTCACCCGGTGAACTAAAATCATCGCCCGGCGAATCTTCACTAAACTTGGCCCAAATTAAGCCACGTCCTCAACTGACTAAAAATATCTAGCTTCGCCTGGCGAAGGTCAGCCTCGCCCGTCGAAATTATCTTTTCCTGACTCAGCGCCCTAGCAGCGAAAAAAGTCAGAGCGAAGCAATTCTTCCTCTAACAGGACCGTCGCTCGGCGACGCAAGGCCATCGCCTGGGGAAATTTCCAAGGAAACAACTTTTGTTGCTTCTCTTTCAACTTCCAATGGCTTCCACCTTCAAGCCTTATTCCTTTATTCGATCAAAAATGCATCTTGAAGCTCCATTTGGACTTTATTCTCAATGCTCCGATAATGCAACAAATACCTACAAAATATATACAAAACTAATCAAACGGTACAATATGTAAACAAAACGAAATAAAACGTATTAACAACAAAAAGTCGGGATTATTCAACTAAATATCAATAAAAGAACTGATAAGTGCCACAAAAAGTATATACAAAATAACTATATTTTGGCACTTATCAGTGATTGATCAGTGATCTTTTGTCGTACTTTCCAAGCAGGTTTTAGTGTCGTTTCTTATGTTTTCATGAGTTTTCTTTTAGTATTTTAATTATGTTTCATCAGTATTCTCTGATTAGGATAAGCAAGTCATGTGTCCATGTTTTCATCATTTTTACCGTTGGTGCGTGTAATTTGGTTGTTGTTTCAAGATGTTTCAGGTTTCTATCTAGTTGGCTATCCGACACCAATGCGAAAATGATCCAAATACAGAAGAAACGCACGAAAAAAAAAGATTTCAGAAGTGTGACACGGGTGCCCGTGTCGTGCAACACGGCCCGTGTCGTGGCACCTGCAGAAGATGGAAAAATGGGATAAACCAGCAACACAACACGGCCACCCGTGTTGTACAACACGGCCACCCGTGTTGTACAACACGGACCGTGTTGTGTCCCCTGAAGGTGTGGATTTTATTTTGTGAAGCAGCGACCGACCACCACCGTGTCACACAACACGCCCGTGTCGGGCATCCGAGGCAAAAATTTCTATTTTTCGACATGCTGACTGGGACAAGTTTGAGGGCAGTTTGGACATTTCTTTTAATATTCTAGAATACTGTTATATTAGAGACTAGGGTTAGAGGAGTTGGACACTTTTGGATTGGAGAATTAACGTATTGGAGAGAGCTTAGAGTGGTGATTCAAGGAGAAGAAGGATCGATCAAGAGCGGAAGCAATCGACGATCCAACCTATCCAAATCCTATTGTAATGACTTTTCTTCTTGATTCAGTTTTCATTAGTATTATGAACATGAGTAGCTAAACCTCCCAATGTCAGGGAGGTGTCCCTGATTTGCTTTGTAATGACTAATTGATGTTTCGTAATATGAGTTTTATGTTTAAACCTTATTCTTTATTGTGTGCAACATTTTTAATGCTTAATCTGCTTGGAAGAAATGAATATTGATCGTAATTAGGGTTGGCACGATCCTAATCCTAATCTGTTGCATCACTTTTATCATAGTCGATATTCCTAAGGAATTAGAATACCCTCTAAATACCTGTTTTTATGTCTGAACTAGTGCTTGATATTCTCTCTTGGCATCTGAGGAATTAGGGCAAAGAGAGAATATCAAAGGTTTTTCTTAAAAGGAATTGCGGAAAAATAACTTTAGGCATAGGAAAGAAAAGGTGAAACATAGCTTTTAGAATAACGAAACAAATTGGTCATTGTATCGCGATTCATACACCGCCCGGGCATTATTCTCATCGTCATATATAATCTTCTCGTAAATTTAGTTTTCGTATTATTGTAGCTCGAAACAAACAATCAACCATTGCTTTTGTTCAATTGATATTCATTCGAACAAACTTAATTTCACTGTGCAGTCCTCAAGAGATCGACTTTGGGGTTTTTCCAATTATTACTACATCGATAAAATAGTACACTTGCTATTTTATCGATCAAGTTTAGCGCCGTTCGGGACGCCAAATAATTAAGTTTAGTTGAACTATTTCAATTGAAATTTTGTTGCTCCGGGACTAAAATTTTATTCTTCTGCTATTTTATTTTATTTTATCGAATTTGTGCTATCTGTTCTAACTTTTGTCTGACTTGTTTATGCGAGGTCAGACCTCAGCTAAATTTTCCTTTGACACAGAACCAGAAAGAGCATTGTACGAGAGACGCCGTCAATTAAGATTTGAAAGACTGACAGCATCAAGTGCAGAACCCAGTACTATAAATCAAGCGGAAGGCGAAGTGCATGCAATCGGCAACGACTTCGATTTTGACGGAGAGATGGATCAGAATCATGGTGACGTAGCAGGAGGTCAACCCCCAGCAGAGAGATTGCTAGGGGACTACGGAGGGGCAAACGCTCAACCAAATCGGATGACCATTGTCAATCAACCAGTGAATGTAGCACACTTCCAGCTACATCCATCTACCATCCGCCAGTTGGAGAGCAAGCCTTTCGCCGGAAGAATCAACGAGGATGCAAATAAGCATCTTCAGAGATTTCTTACTACCACCACGTCGTTGAAAATCGAGGGTCATTCCGAGGAGGTAAAGAGACTTGTTATGTTTCCTTTTACACTTACTGATGATGCGGAAGAGTGGTTCTACTCACTTCCAGCTGGGAGCATCACAACATGGGAAGAGATGGAAACAACATTCCTCAGCAGTATTTCCACCTTGATGTTCATCCGAAAAAGATACGATATTGTCAATTTCAAACAAAAAGAAGGGGAATCACTTGGGGATGCATACAAGAGGTTCAAGAGATGTCTAACTGCCTGTCCTACTCACAACATGGACGCAACTGAGCAGATGCAAAACTTCGTGAATGGCTTACGATTAAAGACAAAACAGCTTATAGATACTGCTGCCGGTGGATCTACAACTTTCTCAACAGCCACTGGTATCAGAAGAATTATAGAGGCTATCGCTGCCAACGAGCATCTTGAGTTGTATGATCGTACTGTGAACCAACCGGATGGCAAGATAGATTTGAAGCTGACGGAGCAGGTTGTGAAAATGGAGGATCAAATCGCTGCAGAGGTAGAGAGAAGGTTGAAAAAGATGAATATTGGAACTCAGACAGTGGCAAAGGTGGAACCAGTTCAAGCGGTCCTTTGTGAAATATGTGGTGGACCACACTTTGCTATGCATTGTGTAGCAACTCAAGAGCAGCTTGAGCAGATTCAAATGCTAAGGCAGAATAATCCGTATGCCAACACATATAATCCGGGTTGGAAAAATCACCCAAATTTCTCATGGAAGGACCAACAGGGAAACATTCAAAAACCGTTCCAAGGCCAGCAACCATATCAACAACAACAACCTTACCAACCTCAACAACAACAATACCGTCCGCAACAACAACCTTACCAACAGTCTCAACAACAATACCAACCACAGAGTCCAAGAAAGGCGGATTGGGAAATTGCCATTGAGAAGATGGCCGCTCACAGCTCTCTATTCCAAGAAGAAACAAGAAGCAATTTCAGGAATACCGGAGCCTCAATAAAGAATCTTGAAGTGCAAATGAGTCAAATTGCCCAACATATTGCAATTCCTCAAACACACACCGGGAGCGCTCCCAAGCGCAACTGTGCCTAATCCAAAGGACAATCATAAAGTCAATGCTGTCACTACACGGAGAGGGAAACCGGGTGAAGAAGTGGAAAAGACATCGGTAAGTGAAGATCAACTGTTGGAAGTGGAGTTGGACATAAAAGAGAATGACAGAGTTGAGGAAGAATTGGTAATACCAGCCTCAGTTACCAAAGAAAAAATGGGAGAACCGAAACCAGTGATCAAACTCCCTTACCCCCAAAGAAATAAGAAAAAGGGGCAGCAAGAGAAGAATTTTGAGAAGTTTCTTGAGTTGTTCAAAAAGCTGGAGCTGAATATTCCGTTATTGGAGGCACTTGAGCAGATGCCTACATATTCTAAATTCATGAAGGACATCATTGCGAAGAAGCGAACCATTGCAGATGAACCTATTATTCTAACCGAAACTTGTAGTGCTATTTTGCAGGGCCTAAAGATTCCAGTGAAGAAGAAAGACAGAGGAGCAGTTACCATACCTTGCACTATTGGTGATAGATCTTTCAAGAGAGCATTAATCGATTTGGGTGCTAGTATCAGTCTCATGCCTCTATCCATCTACAAAAAGTTAGGTATTGGTGCTGTCCAAGACACTCGGATGACTCTCCAATTTGTGGATCATTCTGTTAAGCGGCCTTATGGAGTTGTCCAAGACGTTCTTGTGAAAGTGGATAAGTTTGTGTTTCCGGTGGATTTCGTGATCCTTGAAATGCCGGAAGATGAAGAGATTCTGCTAATTTTGGGCCGACCATTCTTGGAAACTGGGAGAGTTATGATCGATATGGAAGGAGGTACACTTACTTTGAAGGTTTATGATGAGGAGCTGAAAATAGATGTTCGTAATACCATGAGGCATAAAGAGGATTTTGGCACAAGTAGCAACATTCAAGTGTTGGAGCAGGTGGGAGAAAGGGATCACATGGCGAGTGTATCCAAATTGCCTCTCGAAAGAGTTTTGAGTATGTCACTTTTTGAGGAAAATGCAGAAGTTGATAGTAGTGAAATGGAAGTGGTGGAAATGTTGAATATTCAACCTGTTCTAAAAAGATCCCGGACACATAGGTGGGAAGACCTAAGGCAACCTATAGAGTTGAATGGTAATGAAGACAAGACAAAAAGTTCAGAGTTGAAACAGCTTCCTGAGAATCTGAAATACGTTTTCCTTGACACTGATGAAAAATGTCCTGCTATCATTAGCTCTAATTTGCAAAGTGTGTAGGAAGACAAGTTAATTGAAGTTCTTAAAAGTTTCAAAGGTGCTATTGGTTGGAAAATTGAAGACCTCAAAGGTATAAGTCCTACGGTCTCCATGCATAAAATTCTCATGGAAGAAGATCACAAACTAGTGGTACAGCCCCAGAGGAGATTGAACCCGGTTATGAAGGAGGTGGTGAGAAAAGAAGTTGTAAAGCTGTTAGATGCAGGACTTATTTACCCTATCTCGGACAGTTCATGGGTGAGTCCCCGTTCATGTGGTGCCCAAGAAAGGAGGTACTACTGTAATTGTGAATGAAAAGAATGAGTTGATCCCAACTAGAACGGTCACTGGGTGGCGGGTGTGCATTGACTACCGGAGACTAAATTTAGCCACAAGAAAAGATCATTTTCCGCTGCCATTCATTGACCAAATGTTGGAAAGGTTAGCTGGGCATGACTACTATTGTTTTCTGGATGGATACTCCGGGTACAACCAAATTGCGGTTGCACCAGAGGATCAAGAGAAGACGGCCTTCACTTGCCCTTACGGTGTCTTTGCTTATCGAAGGATGCCATTCGGGTTGTGCAATGCCCCAACAACATTTCAAAGATGCATGACTTCTATTTTTGCTGATATGGTTGAGAAGCATATGGAAGTCTTCATGGACGATTTCTCATTTTTTGGATCCTCATATGATAACTGTCTAGCTAACCTTTCACTTGTTTTGCAGCGATGTCAAGAAAGTAATCTGATCCTAAACTGGGAAAAGTGCCATTTTATGGTACGAGAAGGCATTGTTCTTGGTCACAAGATTTCTCACAAGGGGATCGAAGTTGATCAAGCTAAAGTGGAGGTTATCTCAAAATTACCACCGCATGTGAATGAGAAAGGTATTCGGAGTTTCTTAGGCCATGCGGGGTTCTACCGTAGGTTCATCAGAGATTTTTCGAAAATAGCCAAGCCATTGACGACTTTGTTAGTTAAAGACCAGCCTTTTGTATTCAACAAAGAGTGTGCCGATGCTTTTGAGACACTAAAAAATAAACTGGTGTCGGCACCCATTGTGATAGCGCCAGATTGGTCTTTCCCCTTTGAGATCATGTGCGATGTGAGCGACATTGCGGTAGGGGCTGTTCTTGGACAGCAGAGAGAAAGGCTGCTTCATGTTATTTATTATACTAGTCATGTGTTGAACCCTGCGCAGATGAATTATGCAACTACCGGAAGGAGTTGTTAGCGGTTGTTTATGCCTTTGATAAATTCGGGCAATATCTATTGGGTTCCAAAGTAATTGTGTACCGACCATCTGCTTTGAAATATCTTTTGCTAAGCGGGAATCGAGCCGAGACTCGAGGTGGATTTACTCCTCCAAGAGTTCGATGTAGAAATTTGTGACAAGAAAGGGTGTGAGAACACGTAGTTGATCACCTCTCTCGAATGTCACCTATTGAGGAGGCGAAGATCGGCGTCCAATAAAGGATGAGTTTCTTGATGAACACATCCTAGCATTGTTGGAGTGCCTTGGTTTGCGGATTACGCAAACTACCTTGTTAGCGGTATAATTCGGATGATTTTGATTCTAACCGTAAGAAAAAGTTTGTTCATGATTGCGGGTTCTATCTATGGGCGACCCTTACATACAAGAGAGGAGTGGACGGGTTGATCGACGATGTGTGCCGAGGAAGAACAAAGGGATGTGTTGAGAGCATGTCATGATTCGAATCGGTGGACATTTTAGCGGTGACCCTTTGCATCTAAAGTTTTGCAATCGATTGTCTTGGCCGACATTGTTCAAGGATGCCGGAGATGGTGAAGGAGTGTGATAAGTGTCGGTGATGGGAACATATCAAAGAGAAATCAAATGCCCCAGAATTTCATGCTCGAGGTCGAGTTATTCGATGTTTGGGGGATTGACTTCATGGGTCCATTTCCACCGTCATTTAGGAAGAACTACATCCTTGTTGCTGTGGATTTTGTATTGAAATGGGTGGAAGCGGTAGCCTTACCAACCAATGATGCTAAGGTAGTAGTCAAGTTCTTGCGAGAGAACATATTTTCCAGGTTCGGAGTACCGCGAGCATTGATAAGTTATGAAGGAACTCACTTCCTAAATCACCTCATGGAGAAACTCCTTCAAAAGTACAATGTGAAGCACCGAGTAGCCACTCCCTACCATCCTCAAACGAGTGGTCGGTAGAAGTGTCTAATAGACAACTCAAGCAGATTCTGGAGAAGACGGTGAGTTCGTCGCGAAAAGATTGGGCGACAAAGTTAGATGATGCATTATGGGCTTACCGAACTGCTCTCAAAACACCTATCGGAATGTCACCGTACCAACTCGTCTATGGCAAAGCCTGTCATCTGCCTCTAGAGCTGGAACACAAGGCCTTTTGGGCAACCAAATTCTTGAACATGGACGTATCTCTAGCGGAAATTCTAGGATTACGCGCATGAATTAGAAGAGTTTCGGAATTATGCGTATGAGAATGCAAAGGTTTACAAGGAACAGACCAAGAAGTGGCACGATAGGAGAATCCAGAAAAAAGAGTTTTGGGAAGGACAGCTGGTCATTCTGTACAATTCCCGCTTAAAGCTATTCCCAGGAAAATTGCGGTCCAAATGGTCCGGACCCTTTGTGGTTCATAAGGTGTTTCCGTATGGAGCGGTCGAGATTAAGAATCAAGCCAATGGAGACATCTTCAAAGTTAATGGGCAGAGGCTTAAGCCTTATTTTCAATGTCAAAAGGTTGGACAGATTGAGGTCATTCGTCTTACTCAGTAGGACAACGGACCGTCGAGCCATGCGACGATAAACGCAGCGCTACCTGGGAGGCAACCCACGATTTTATTTAATGTTTATTTGTTCATTTTGTAGGTCTGTAGTTGATGTGTCTCACTGATCAAGCTGGAAAGAGAGGTGTCGAATAAACGGGTTTGAAAAAGCAGCAGCAAAATTCATGATTTGGTGTGATTTCAGAGCCCTGACACGGCCACCCGTGTTGCTTGACACGGCCTGTGTCAGGAAATGGTTTTAAATGTTAATTTTGTGGCAGAACAGGGATGCAACATGGACGCCCGTGTCGTGCAACACGACCCGTGTTGTGGCTACTGAAGATCATGGATTTGAAAGTTAATTTCGTGGCAGAACAGGGATGCAACACGGGTGCCCGTGTGTGCACGACACGGCCCGTGTTGTGGCTACTGAAGCATTTTTTCTTGTTTACTTTTCATAACATCATCCAGGGGTCTGACACGGGTGCCCGTGTCGTGAAACACGGCCCGTGTCAGCAGGAGAAATTTACAATTTTTTTTAGTTGGGCCCACGAATTTTTATCCCTTTCCCACTTTTAACTCTATTATTTACCACATATTATTTTATTATTCTCATTAACCCTTCTTCTTCAACCTCTCTCTCACTCTCCAAGCCCTAGCCTCCATTGTTACTCTTCCTTTAAGCTTCACTTTTTGGCATTACCCACTCACTAAAACTCCTCATCCCTGTTGAGAAAGTTGATCATCTCATCTCCATTGTTATTTCTACGGTCTCCGTTTTGTTTAATCTCTCTGTCGAATTTTTTTTGATTTGTGTTATTACAGGTTCTCACCATGCCTCCACGCAGAGATACTGGAAAGGGTGTCGCTGAATCCTCCCGCCCTAAGAAACGAGCTCATCGCATGGCGAATGCTCATGGTATTCTATTTGAGGATCCGGACCATCAATGCAAGTATGTTCGATTGGTGAAGCGTAAGTTGATTCCGCCGGTACATTTGTAATGAAACTCTAGATAACTTAGATGAATGGTACATAGGATATTTCATACTTTAGGCATGCTTGAATTTATGCGTTTGAGCGTCGACATTTGAGCGCATAACCGAAATTTTGAGTTCTTTGGATTTTCGACCGTCATAGGTGGGCAGGCTCATGAGGAGTATTTTGGCACTCTCAAGTTTCGTTTGTTTGATAATGACCATTCTCTATCGGCGAAGTTGGGCGCGTTCTTAAGCTCCGAGCTTTGGCCAGGGCACCTCCCACCACTTTTGTTGCAAGCGACTTATGGAAAGCAATTACAGGGAGCTCTGAATATGTCGCTAAGGGGGCCAAGGCTTCATGCATTCACAACCCTTGTTTCCGATATGCCCAAGGGGTTGGCCTACCCCTTTTGGGATAGTATCGGGTGGCCACACAAAGGAGCTATACTTGCTCTATGGCATGGCTAACAAGGAACTCATCAATATCGCTGCTTTTGCTGCCGATCACCTGAAGCGGGTAGCCAATGCCGCTACTGGTGACATTTTTGTTGGAGGGATGATCACCCAGATAGCTGACTACCTCGGCTACGGTCCACAACTGATGGAGGAACCCACAGTGGGAGGTAAGACTAAGATTGACTTAGCTACACTCACCACCAAAGGTATGATCAAAGTTTTAATGATTATTATTCCACAGTTACCCGTAATCACCATTTGTTAGCTTTACACTCCCGATTTTATTTCTATTGACAAACAAGCTAACTGGTTGTACGCAAGTCCTATGCAAGACGATGGAGAAAATTTTGATGCTTGTGCAGGTTCGGAAGGTGAAGCGGATAATCAACCTGGTGAGGACCCTATCCCAGAAGAGACTCCTATGCCGAATCCTGGTGACTCGTCGACCGGTTCGTGGAGCATGACCAAAAACGAATGGGACTGGATGCACGATCAAATGTGCTATATCCGTAGTGAGCAGACAAGGCAAGGCGATGAGCAGAAAAGAGACAGGGAGGAGCAGCTCCGCCAAGGGAAGCTCATTGGGGAAATGCATGAGTGGATGCAACAGATGCGGTTGCACGACCAACAGCCACCTCAGTGATCTCAGTGAGTCCCCTCCTGCACTCGTTCTTCAACCGTGAGGACACTGTTGAGTTTAGGTGTGGGGGGTATTTATTTGTTTATTTATGTGTTTTGCTTTGTTATTCTAGTTGTCTTTTCGTTTTCTTTCCTCTGTGTCAGTTTTCTTTTGAGTCAGTAGTTGTTTTAAGTTGCTTGTTTGGAAATATGTTGGAAATCCGTTGTGAAAACACCCCGACTTGAACGGAAAAAAAATTAATTAGTGCTGCGTATTTTATTTGGTTTTTGCGAGTGAGGTGAGGAGAAAGTATATAGAGTTGAGTGAAAAGAAACCGGTTGGGGAAATTAGAAAAATCTTGATGTTGAGGTATAACACGAACACACTGAGTCTTCTGAGTAAGGAACGAGTCTAACGTGTAGATTTGTGCCATGGTACTTTGATCTGAGAAGTATGCCCCGAATAGTTTCTATTGACAGTCAGGCTTAATCTATACTAAGTGTGTGTGCAAGGTTGATCGAGAAAAACTGTGAATAAAAAAAAAAGCACCGAAAAAAATGAATAAAGACAATTAGACAATCGATCCTTCTAAGTTGGGTAACCCTCACCCGGTTATTCAGCCTAACGGCGGTTGAACCTAAAGGTCGTCCCTAAAGGGACAAGAAAAAAAGGGGGTGTAAATAAAAATACATGTGATCAATCTTGTGCATACAACGAAAAATCATAAAAAGCCTTAAAAATGATTGTCCGAATAAAAGGGTAGAAAATCGAAAAATAAGACCTAAGCCCAAAGCATAGTTAGAGAGGTTACCACAAAGGAGATTGAGGTCCGTGGTGCCTGCGGTTTAGTGTTCGTGCGATACCTTGATTGAGAGAAGTACGGAAAGTATTCATCGGTGACTTAGAGCGAAAACTCACGTCTGAGTATCATCGTTTCATCCGCAAGTTTTAAGCTATTGATTGGGTTATTAAGGCTTATTGCTTGAGGTCAAGCAAAAGTTCAAGTTCGGGGGAGTTTGATCAGTGATCTTTTGTCGTACTTTCCAAGCAGGTTTTAGTGTCGTTTCTTATGTTTTCATGAGTTTTCTTTTAGTATTTTAATTATGTTTCATCAGTATTCTCTGATTAGGATAAGCAAGTCATGTGTCCATGTTTTCATCATTTTTACCGTTGGTGCGTGTAATTTGGTTGTTGTTTCAAGATGTTTCAGGTTTCTATCTAGTTGGCTATCCGAAACCAATGTGAAAATGATCCAAATACAGAAGAAACACACGAAAAAGAAGATTTCAGAAGTGTGACACGGGTGCCCGTGTCGTGCAACACGGCCCGTGTCGTGGCACCTGCAGAAGATGGAAAAATGGGATAAACCAGCAACACAACACGGCCACCCGTGTTGTACAACACGGACCGTGTTGTGTCCCCTGAAGGTGTGGATTTTATTTTGTGAAGCAACGACCTGACACGGCCACCCGTGTCACACAACACGGCCCGTGTCAGGGCATCCGGAGGCAAAAATTTCTATTTTTCGACATGCTGACTGGGACAAGTTTGAGGGCAGTTTGGACATTTCTTTTAATATTCTAGAATACTGTTATATTAAAGACTAGGGTTAGAGGAGTTGGACACTTTTGGATTGGAGAATTAACGTATTGGAGAGAGCTTAGAGTGGTGATTCAAGGAGAAGAAGGATCGATCAAGAGCGGAAGCAATCGGCGATCCAACCTATCAAATCCTATTGTAATGTCTTTTCTTCTTGATTCTGTTTTCATTAGTATTATGAACATGAGTAGCTAAACCTCCCAATGTCAGGGAGGTGTCCCTGATTTGCTTTGTAATGACTAATTGATGTTTCGTAATATGAGTTTTATGTTTAAACCTTATTCTTTATTGTGTGCAACGTTTTTAATGCTTGTGCTTGGAAGAAATGATTATTGATCGTAATTAGGGTTGGCCTGATCAGCAATCCTAATCCTGTTGCATCACTTTTATCATAGTCGATATTCCTAAGGAATTAGAATACCCTCTGAATACCTGTTTTTATGTCTGAACTAGTGCTTGATATTCTCTCTTGGCATCCGAGGAATTAGGGCAAAGAGAGAATATCAAAGGTTTTTCTTAAAAGGAATTGCGGAAAAATAACTTTAGGCATAGGGAAAGAAAAGGTGAAACATAGCTTTTTAGAATAACGAAACAAATTGGTCATTGTATCGCGATTCATACACCGCCCGGGCATTATTCTCATCGTCATATATAATCTTCTCGTAAATTTAGTTTTCGTATTATTGTAGCTTGAAACAAACAATCAACCATTGTTGTTGTTCAATTGATATTCATTCGAACAAACTTAATTTCCACGATCCTTAAGAGATCGACTTTGGGGTTTTTCCCATTATTACTACATCGATAAAATAGTACACTTGCTATTTTATCGATCAGTGACCAAAACTAAATTGCCTGTGTAGTGGTGTATATGTTATAACCATTTCATCAATAGGTTTAGGTTGATATATTTCTTTCCCTCTGGGAGTTTCATATCCAATTCCTTTTATGTTGTTTCCACTCACACCATAGATCATTGAAGCCATTTTGCTTCTATCAATACTCTTAGCAAGAAATTTTTCAAAACTGGAGTCATATCCTTTAAGAATGTCTTTTGACCTCGAAGCAGTATTTGAACTAGAAACCTTTTGAACATCTTGAGATTCCTCTTTGAGTTTAATATTATTTTCTTTTAGTTCAGAGTTTTCTGTTTTAAGTTGCTCAATTTTAGATAAGAGGCTCGTTTTGAGTTTCTTGATTTGATTTTAAGTTGAATGTGGTTTTCAAGAAGTTCTGATAAACTATCTACAAGTTCAGCTCTAGTAAATTCAGAGAATACCTCTTCAGATTCTGATTCAGAGTCGGAGTCATCTGTTGTGGTAGCCATAAAGGCTAAGTTGGCGTGTTCATCTTCTAAGTTAGATTCAGATTCAGAAGATTCTGAATCATCCATGGTGGCCATCATACCTTTCTTTCTTCCAAACTTTTTCTTTAGCTTTTCTCTTTGAAGCTTAGGACAGTCACTTCTGAAGTGTCCTGGTTCTTTACATTCCTAGCAGATGATATCTCTTTTGCTAGACTTCTTATGTCTAGAAGATTCTCCTCTATCTTATGATCTTTTGTAGTTTCTGAACTTCTTTTGTCTGTGCTTCCATATCTGGTTGATCCTTCTAGAAAGAAGAGATAACTCATCTTCTTCTGATGCAGAGTCTTTCGAGCTTCCTTCTTCAACATGAAAAAGCGTTAGTTTCATATTTTTTAATAGATTTAAGGACAACAAACTTACCTTTCTTTTGGGGCTCATATTCATCAAGTTCTATCTTATGACTTCTGAGTGCACTGATAAGTTCTTCTAGAGATACATTATTCAAATCCTTTGAAACTTTGAATACAGTGACCATTGGTTCCTATCTTCTGGGTAAACTTCTGATGATCTTCTTAACGTGGTCTGCTTTGGTGTATTCTTTGTTCAGAACTCTCAGGCCAGCAGTCAGAGTTTGGAATCTTGAGAACATTGTTTCAATGAACTCATTTTCTTACATCCTGAAGGCTTCGTACTTCTGGATGAGAGCCAGAGCTTTAGTTTCTTTTACTTAGGCATTTCCTTCATGAGACATTTTGAGAGACTCAAAACTGTCATGTGCAATATCTCTGTTTGTGATCTTCTCATACTCCATTTTTGAAATGGCATTTAGCAGGATATTTCTAGCTTTGTGGTGATTCTTGAAATCTGTTTTCTCTTGCTTATCCATTGTCTTTCTATCAATCTTGTTTCCTTCTTTGTCTATCGGATGTGTGTAGCCAACTAACACCATATCCCATAGGTCAGGATCATATCCTAGAAAGAAACTTTCTAGTATATCTTTCCAGTATTCAAAATCTTCCCCATCAAAGACAGGAGGTTTTGTGTTGTCGTTGTTTTGATCAGTTGCCATAGTGTTTTCCTTTTGGATCTTTTTCTGACATGGTTAAGTGTTTGCACCCAGAACCGAGAGCTCTGATTCCAATTGAAGGTTAAGAAAACACTTAGAAGGGCGGCTGAATAAGTTTTTCCTCCCTTTTTGATTTTCTTTTACGTAACAAAAATCTAAACCACAGTTATTTTTATCCTGGTTCGTTTGAAACTCAAACTACTCCAGTCCACCCGCCAAGGTGATTTTGCCTCCCTCAACGAGGACTTAATTCACTATAATCAAACTAATTACAAGGGCACAACAAATTGTTGTGACTAAAAAATAATTAACATATATATAGGGGTGTTCGTGGTGCGGTTTAGTCGATTTAAGACACGTATGGTCAATCCGATTTCGATGTTGTTGATTATGATTAATGCCGGTTATTAAGAATGACTTTTGCGATGATTATTGATGTTTTGAATATTTTTCCGTTTTTGGAATTTGGTGAAGTAATTGATCATGATGCGGTGTAAATAAACATAATGTTTGCGACGATGTATTTATCAATGAATACTTGTTAATATGCGATGCGATGATCTTTGTACATGATGAGGTCATGATTATATTGATGATGTTAATAAATGCTTCCGATTTGTGAATGCATGACTTTAGATGATGATGAATTATTGGTGATGTTTTGCATAATGCAATTATGATGCGACAATATATTTATCTTGATGTGGATAAATTATGGCGATGTGGGCTTTATGCCAATTTTGATGAGCGATGATGATGTTTTTGTGTTGTGTTGTTTTATTGTCGAGTCACATACATTGCATTGGCGACGACGGATTTTATGCTAAGCGACGAGGCTTTTATGCCAAGCGACGAGGCTTTTATGCCAAGTGTTCCTAATTATGGATAAAGCGACGGGTACCACATGCATAACATAATCGTGTCTCATGGAGTCGGTTATGTTTATGTTTGAGTTGTTGGGCGTTGGGTTTTTAATTGATTGACGATGTTGAATTGCGATGACATATGATGCTTTGTTTGGTGATGATCTTTATGATGAACATGAAATGAATATGATATGATAATTTCATGATAACTATGTTGTGAATATAAACGATGAGTTTTGCAATGATTTAACTCGATGAAATGTTTAATGCAAATATGACGTGATGATGTTTGTGATGATGGGCTTTAGCCAATTTGTGATGATTTTATTTATGTTGCTTATGTTATTAGCATTGTTTGGTGTTGTTGTTTGATGTTGTTGTTTAAAGTTTATGTGTTGTTGTGATGATTTATGCCGACGAGGTTATGGCGATAAAGAGTTGATTATACACATTAGTATGACGATTAAAGTAAGTGAGTTTTGATTATGTGTTGGAATTACACTTATTATTCTATACCCTTTATAATTTCGAAACTATTTATATACTTTATCATGCCTTTAATTATATGTTTTGGAGTATCTCACCCTTTACTTATTTCGCCGTTACCTTTATGTTGGTAACGTGCAGGTTATGAAGACAGAGTTTATAGTTGCTGTTAGTCGAGTCGGTGTCGCTCTGATACGTAGCACTCGGGGGAAATAATTATGTTGTTTTGTTGTTGTTCTTTTGTTGTTTTTCCTTTTGTAAATAAGAATCATACTTTATGAAAATATGATTGGTTAAGGAAGTTGAATAAAGAACATGTTTTGATTGTTATGAATCAATTTATGATTTCCAACGATGCTATGTATCCGAGATGTATACTTTAAAGCAAAATGTTTAAAGTGATTTGGTTTTGAAGGTGTGATGCCTCAGTATTAATTTATGAAATTTTAAATTACTCTGATTTTTGCATATAACACCTGGGGTAATATTGGGGTGTTACATTAGTGGTATCAGATCAGGTCGGTCTGTCGGCCAGGTTATTAATGTGTTTAACCCTGTTGTATGCGACATGTGTGTGAAACACTGCCGATACTTGCTTGTTTCTATTTATTTGTCTGCAAATATGAGTTTGAAACAAGTGGGGGAGAAGTTTTACTTCTTGGTGGCGCTTGTGGCTTAGAGATGGAGCCTCAAGCAGGGTTACGCTTTGGTAACTTGAAGGGTAAGTTTGAAGACGCTGTTGTAGTTTGGTAAAGATGGTTTACGTTACCATCATGATTGTCGACTGCCTATTGACAAATTGAGGAACTGATCACCCTTAATCTCTTGTTGATAGTAGTTGGGAATTGTGTTGGTTGGGATAGACTTGTCTTGCCAACTTAATAGTGTATGAAGCAGATGAGTTAGCATAAGGTGGTGCATGGTTACTTGAGTTGTGGGCAAATTTAGATTTTGGTGAAGAACAAGATTTTGGCAAGCGAACTTCTTGTTGTGATTCTTCCGAAGCATGTTATGAAGATGTGAGTGAATTACCGCAGTAGAGCGAAGTGAAGTTTTGATGGATTTAGTTTCTGGATCTAGTGGTGATTCGAAGTATCCTTTAGGGATGTTTATTTCTGAGTAAGAGTTGAAGAGTCAACTTGGGGTTTGGTTTGAGCAGAGTTGTTTATTTGAGCGGGACACCGTGGAGTGCTACTATTGTGTTGTTCGAGAAGAGCAAAGGTCGCCCGAGTTGGTGTGTCGTTTGCAATCAAGGAACAAAGTGGATATTGAGGACAAGTGTCTACTTCCGAGGATTGATATTTGGATGAATCAATCATTTAGAGTTTATGTGTTTAGTGAGATCGATGCGAAGTCTGGATGTCTACGGGTTAGTATGAGAGTTGAAGATGTTTAGACAATGCTTTTCAAGATAGTGTATGGTCCTGGCGAGTGTTTGTTGATGTCATTAGTGTGACTAATGCGTCAGGTATGATTTTGGAATGTTCGGACAATGCTCTCATGAGTAGCTGTAAGAGTTATTTCGTGATTCATGAATATTATTTGGTTCAGATCAAGTTAAGGAATTTTATCAAGCATCCGAGCTTTGCGTTATCAGTATTGAAGTTAGATCAGTGCATGTCGAGTGTTCTAAAGAAAGAGTTTTGAACTGTTGGACGAGAGTGCCTTAAGTAAGCGACTTAGACGGTGATATTTTGGACAGTTCCGCGAAGATTTATTTTGTATCTTGTAGAAGACTTTAAGGGGTTATTTCAAAGCTTAGAAGTTCTTTTGTTTTGGATGGTTAGCTTTGTGAGTTTTATGGAAGATCTTTTTATAAGTTGGTATTGATCATGAGTACTTTGACCCGAGATGGTTGAGTCACTATTTGGACTTCGCAATGGGAAGCGAATTTGTTTGAGCCAGTGGAAAGTTTAGCGAATGCTTTGATTTTGGTTTCGTTTTGTATTGCAGAACCTTGTGCCGGGTATTGTGATATGTCATTTTGGACTTAAGATGTATTTCGACATAGAGTTGGAAAAGTGTATTACTACCTTGGAATGATTTGTTTCTCATAAGGAAAAAATTGTCGAACGCGTGAGTTAGAGTTTGATGCGGTTGTGCTCATTGAAACCTTAAAGGTGCAGATGTTAACGACGAGGAGATTGGAATTGTTGAAGACAATTCAAGTTTGAGTGCAATCTATAAAGAGACTTAAATACATTGTTGAGCTTACTAAGTTGGTATCATTGAGAACCCAAGAATGTCCGATTTGGGATTTGTTATTTTGAAGAATGTTGCATGTTTGTTTTGGGACATTTGTTGAGATTAAGCTCAGAAGGTTATTAAGGAATTGTTCACTACTAACATGTGGATTTCGTCGGATACTAATGGTCGCGATGGATTATTAGATTACAACTAAGATAAGTCTGGACGGTAAAGAATTTTGAGATGGTTTGGTAGCCACAGGTACCTTAAGATGATTGATGTTTCATAAAGGAAGGTGTTCTATTGTGACAGAAGTCGGTCGCGACGGTGTTCATGATTGGATTCCATAGAAATTGATGTTATGGTTCTAAGTCCGACTTGTGTTGTAAGTCAGGATTATGAGACGACGTTGATGGGTTGAGTTCTTGAGAGAGTGTTTTGGTTTGAATTACCACTTTGGAAGATTGGAAGTTAGGAAAGGTGTTTCGAATAAGAAGCCTGTGTATTGATCGTTACAGCATGCGAGGATAGTGATTACTTAATATATATTTTGGGAATAGAATTGTTATAAGGGAAGACTTCGTTGAAGTCAAGTGTATACGTCAAAGTTTCACAAGTGAATATTTGGACAATATTTGAAAAGGTCAAACTATATCGTGTATTTTAGAGGATCAATGGACGTTGATCAATCAAGAATGAAAGAGTGATTTTTTGAGTTGATGAGACTGATGTTACGAGATGTCTTGATGGGTGTACGCTTTGAATGTATCCATTCTGAGTAATTGTGAAATTGAGGATTAACCAAGTTGTTTTACGGTTGGCATCTTATGCATAAAAGTGATGCAACATGGTTTAGATATCGAGCATTGAATTGTTAGCGAGTATGCGAGATTGTTGGATTTAGGCTAGTGAGCTATAGTCGCAAGTCGTCAGTATAAGCCCTAGAATGAGTGGTGTATTGCAGTTTTGTTATGTTTGTGTAACTTGTTATTATTCAAGGGTTGTACGTTGGTAACCTACAAGGACGATGTGACCTTGTGATATTCTAGAATGAGAGCGATAACTGCAAGTGTAATTATTGAGTTCATACTTATGCGTGAATGAAGGCATCTTTTTCGTGGTTGTGTACCACGCGTGGTACTATCCTACTATGATTGTTTTAGTTTTGGTTTGTATAACCATTTTGTAGTTTTCGTTTTAGCGATGGTGTCGGTGTTGTGTCGTAGGACTTTATGTTCCTATCTTTGGTGACTCGTTTCCGAGGTGTCGGTTCGAGTGTGTGACTAATTCCATGATTGAGACGTTAGGATGGTATCGATCTTGTTTATTTAGTTTTCGAGTGAACCAGTGTGTCTGCGACTTGTTTGGCTGTTGAGTGTAATTTGGTTTTCGAGTGCATTGTATGGGCTTTGCATCTCGGCATGGTTGTTCTTGTTTAGACGTTGTGGTTCGGGAGATACCCTTGTATTTGGTGTATTTTATATGTTTTTAATTGTGCGATGATTGAGCGGACGAATGCGTAGGCATGTCCGATTTAGTCGTTTTGGTCGAAATTTCGAGGACAAAAGTTTATAAGTGGGGAGAGTTGTAACGCCGTTTATTTAATATTATATTATATTAATATTTTGAGTTCTGATTGATACTTATTATGCGACAAGAATATTTATATTAATTAATATATCTACTAATATATTTGACGACGTTTTGTTTGGTCCGGTTTTTATTCCGTTCGGTTCGGCAAAATATTATTCGGACCGATATTTAATTCTCCAGAATTATTTTAATTAAGGGGTTTGATTTCCTTTCCATATAGTTAGGGTTTGGTAAATATATTTTGGATTTGGGGAAAAATTGATAGTATGATTTATGAGTTTTGGTTGGTTGATTGTTGAAATAACATAGCAAGGTTGAGTTAGGAGTATGGATTGTGGGTATTTTAATTTGTAAGCTAGCAAGAATAGGTTGCAAGTATGAAGAAAAATAAGAAACTGCAAACTGTGAAAACCATAAACTATTTCACTGTCTGTTATGCAGGGAAGAGGAAACGAGAATGGAGGGTGCAGCAATGGGGGAGGAGCCCACCTCACAATGAGGGGTGGACGCCCCCCTCTCTAGGGCGCACGCCTCCCTCTCAAGAAAAGCATGGGACGAACGTCCCTTCTTGTTGGAGGAGTGGAACGAAATTTGTCAATTTTCTGTTTACTGTAAACCAAGTTTTCTGTCTTCTGCATATTGAGTTTCCTGCATAATTTTGTAAATCAGTTTCTGTTTCTTCTCATTTTCCCAATTCCATACACTACTAGTTAGTATTAATAAAATATAACTAGAGCATAAGTTAGTAGATTAAATTTAGAACCCGATTATGTTCCGATTTTCTGATTTCGGTAAATTCGACGACGGAGCAAGTTGCTCCGAATTCAATGAAAATTGACGTGCTAGTTAAGTTCGACGTGTAGAGCATAGTCGTGTGGTTAGTTTTTCGAAATTACGAGTTTTTAAGAGATGACCCGAAATAGGCCAATTTACGGTTAAATTGAATCGGATTGCAGTTTAGTCGATTTAAGACACGTATGGACAATCCGATTTCGATGTTGTTGATTATGATTAATGTCGGTTATTAAGAATGACTTTTGCGACGTTATTGATGTTTTGAATATTTTTGCGTTTTTGGAATTTGGTGAAGTAATTGATCATGATGCGGTGTGAATAAACATAATGTTTGCGACGGTGTATTTATCAATGAATACTTGTTAATATGCGATGCGATGATATATGTCTTTGTACATGATGAGGTGATGATTATATTGATGTTGTTAATAAATGCTTCCGATTTGTGAATGCATGACTTTATATGATGATGAATTATTGGTGATGTTTTGCATAATGCAATTATGATGCGACGATATATTTATCTTGATGTGGATAAATTATGGCGATGTGGGCTTTATGCCAATTTTGATGAGCGGTGATGATGTTTTTGTGTTGTGTTGTTTTATTGTTGAGTCACATACATTGCATTGGCGACGAGGGATTTTATGCCAAGCGACGAGGCTTTTATGCCAAGTGTTCCTAATTATGGACAAAGCGACAGGTACCACATGCATAACATAGTCGTGTCTCATGGAGTCGATTATGTTTATGTTTGAATTGTTGGGCGTTGGGTTTGTAATTGATTGACGATGTTGAATTGCGATGATATATGATGCTTTGTTTGGTGATGATCTTTATGATGAACATGAAATGAATATGATATGATAATTTCATGATAACTATGTTGTGAATATAAACGATGAGTTTTGCAATGATTTAACTCGATGAAATGTTTAATGCAAATATGACGTGATGATGTTTGTGATGATGGGCTTTAGCCAATTTGTGATGATTTTATTTATGTTGCTTATGTTATTAGCATTTTTTGGTGTTGTTGTTTGATGTTGTTGTTTATAGTTTATGTGTTATTGTGATGATTTATGCCGACGAGGTTATGGCGATAAAGAGTTGATTATACACATTAGTATGACGATTAAAGTAAGTGAGTTTTGATTATGTGTTGGAATTACACTTATTATTCTATACCCTTTATAATTCTGAAACTATTTATATACTTTATCATGCCTTTATTTATATGTTTTGGAGTATCTCATCCTTTACTTGTTTCGCCGTCACCTTTATGTTGGTAACGTGCAGGTTATGAAGACGGAGTTTATAGCTGCTGTTAGTCGAGTCGGTGTCGCTCTAATACGTAGCACTCGGGGGGAATAATTATGTTGTTTTGTTGTTGTTCTTTTGTTGTTTTTCCTTTTGTAAATAAGAATCATACTTTATGAAAATATGATTGGTTAAGGAAGTTGAATAAAGAACGTGTTTTGATTTTTATGAATCAATTTATGATTTCCGACGATGCTATGTATCCGAGATGTATACTTTAAAGCAAAATGTTTAAAGTGATTTGGTTTTGAAGGTGTGACGCCTCAGTATTAATTTACGAAATTTTAAATTACTCTGATTTTTGCATATAAAACATGGGGTAATATTGGGGTGTTACAATAGCAACATATATCAACTGGAAATTTGGACATCAACAACTTAATCAACCATTTGAATGCGACTCGACTATGCAAATGCATGTGGATCCATCAGAGTAAAACTCCCAACGTAAACAGCTGTCAGTAATTTCGAGGCATCAAGGCGTAAGCCTTCAACGTAAACAACATGCCCCTAACGGCTCAACATGGTTTTGCCCCCTCACGGCTCAACATAATATGCAAATGTATGTATGCGATGAAATTAAACAACATACAACAATAACAACAACGTAATCCACAACGAAACCAACTTGCAACATATTCATTACGCCCTTACGCCAGCGTAATCAACAACAACAACAACCATCAACCTTAGCTATCAAAGCCTCTACAACAACGTTCAATGAAAATGACAACAACAGATTCACTTAAGGAAACTACAACCAATCATCCAACAACTCACCTACTGTACCTAAATACATTATTATAGGTTAACTCATGTTCCTATATTTCCAATGGTCCAAACGGCATCAAAGTCGGAGTTACCGCCGCGAAGATACGACCAAAACAATTTTCAAAATCATAGTTACATTTTACATTCGGTATGTGTCAACGCATAAGCTCATGTGTCGGCTCATAGCTTAAATTTTTCATATTTTTACACAGTATTTGTCGATGCATAGGTCATATGTGTCGGCTCATAGCTTAAAATTTTCAATTTTTCTAGTTTAACACAGTATGAGTCGATACATACTCCCTTTGTATCGATATAAAACAGACTTGTATCGATACATACCACGTATAAGTCGATACAAGACTTCCAAATTCGCCAAATGAGTCGATGCAAGGCTCTATGCATCGATACAAGCCTTTCTCGTGCCCCTAGTTTTCAAATGCTTAGTTACTTGTATCAATACATAACATCATGTGTCGACTCATGCTGCATTTTTTTCACCAAAAACTTGATTTTTCCACTGTTATGCAATTCCAATCGATACCATTCATCACCAACAACCACAGCACAACAGAAGCAGTAAATTGGTGCATTCCTTTCATATAATTAACAGCAACACGACATATACAACAAAATTGTACAATCAACAACAAGAATACACACAGAATACAAGATCGTATATTCCAATTTGGGATTTTCTACGGTTAACCACATCGACATGACACAACCTAGCGAATCATACGTCCCAAAACTACCTATTGCCCATCATATCCCCAATTATAGAGCAAGAACCCCACCCTTACCTTGGATTGAAGGTTTCTCTAACAATTCTTTATCGTTCCACTTTTCTCCGTCAAAATCCTTGTTCCTCTTTGGTCTGCAGTTTCTCTTTTCACGTTCTATTCTCCCAAAAGCTAAAAACCCTATTCTACTGCAATCTAATTCTTTTATTCTTTTTAATGCCATAATAATAATAATACTATTATTTTCTTAATGGGACAACTAATTAACACCTCCCACATTATTTCTCACACCACCCCCAAATCTAACTTTTAATCAAATAATAATTCCATAATAATATTATTTCTAATATTATTTCTTCAATTAAATTGGCTATCGCTAAACTATCAACTTAATCGATCAACCAACATATTAATCCAATAATAAAATACTTCAATAATTTAATTAACTAATTAATTAAATTTAGGGCATTACAATCTACGGGCTCTTAATTTCTTAGCTCACTTTATAAATTTCTTTCTGTGTGTGTGTTTGAAAAGCAATTTTGAAAAGGCATTTCACTTTGACTTCGTAAGAATTCTCGCTGGAATGTATACGAAGTGTTTGGAAATCTTTTGTTTTGGAAAACTTTGTAACGATTCACGCTGGAATGTAGACAAAGTGTTTAAAATGTTTTGAAAATAGTGTGAGATGTAAAAAGTATTTTTGAATTGATTGGAGCAAGCAAAAGAGTCTTATTCCCTACTCAGAATGGTCGTTTCCATGTTATTTTTCATTTCTTTAGGGTAGCGCTATCCATACCATTAGTTGGTAGGTAACTCTATCCATTGGATGTAAAGGGACGTTCGAAGGGTCATCAGATGATCATAGAAGGCAACATGTAGGTATACCTTAGCATATTTGTACGGACGATCATCACTTTTTATAGGCAACAACCGAGGGACGAGATCATGTATTCGTAGGCAACAACCGAGGGTCATCGAGGGACTATGATCTTTGTATCGAAGGGACTATGATGATATTGTTTGTAGGCAACTGTGCTAAGATATCTCTATATTCGAGGGACATTACCGTGTATTCGAAGGCAACAGAGAGGATACCCTAAGGTGAGTGCATGTGTGAAGAGTGTGTTGTATTCAAATATTTATCTTATGATTAATGTTAGCTATCTTGATTGAATTAGTCTTGCCATACATGCCTAGTTACTAGCGTTAAATATATACAAAAATAAAGTGCGGAAAGTAAACCATAGACTATTACATGGCTTTGGGGCAGATACATAATAGAGTCGAAAAGTAAAGGCGAAATGTAAATCTATTCTATTACATGATAAAATTTGCGACCTATACATCCTTTCTAGAATTGTAAATGAAATAAGAAATAGATAATCGAATAATAAGAAAATGTTAGTAAAATGTTTTGGAAATTAGTAGAAAAAAGGTTTGAGGTTAGTAATCCTAATTACTAGAAAAGAAAATATTTTTGGGAATTTTCTGAATTAGTTTTGATGTGAAAAAATAATTAAAGGTTAATTTAATGGATAATTAACAATTAATTAAAATATGAATGAAAAATATTATTTTTTATGTTAAAATTAAATAAACATTTTTCTGACCTAAATGCAAAAAGAAATATTTTTGTGATTTTTGTAGTGTTAAAAAAATGTTTGAAAAGAAATTAAATAAAATAAGAAAAATAGGAAAATAATGGAAAAAAGGGTTAGTTTTGTGAAGA
The DNA here is from genome assembly GCA_021764765.1 of Vicia sativa. Classification (NCBI taxonomy): domain Eukaryota; kingdom Viridiplantae; phylum Streptophyta; class Magnoliopsida; order Fabales; family Fabaceae; genus Vicia; species Vicia sativa. Next base: position 156,642,896 of record CM038793.1, read on the forward strand.
GTAAAAAATAGGTGGGGTAGCGGTGATCGAACCCACCTTGAGGGTCATGTTCGCCTTTGCCATCGAGCCAACTGTTTTGTGTTAGGCATATGAAACAATAATATTATAAGGGAAATGATTTACTGAAAATTGAAATAAAAACGCACGCCAAGGGGGGTCATCGTCCCCGATTCAAATTTCCCAAGCTTTTACCTACGGTTTGTATCCGTAGCCATAGCCTTTACCAATAGTCCGTCTGTAGCTATAACACCTGTAATTTTCAAAATCAAAAGACATGCAATATAAATTAGTTATGAATACATGAATCAATTGGAATCGATCCACTGAGCATGATGGTACCACTCGTTTGATCCAATTTTGTCTATTCTGGAAAACCCCAATTCAAGGTTTCAAACACTAACAATGGTGAATCCTTCGTTTGGCACCTAAGCTTCAATTAAACTATCCAGACATCATCGAAACTTCGTCAAAAACACAAATATATGGTTATATTCAGTTAATTAAGCATGGAAATATGAAATCGATTTTGAGTTAGAGTTGTGCAAACTGTGATCTGGATATCACGTTTATGGACGTGTTGCTTGCTTGCAGGGGTCTAGAACGATTTAGAGAAACACCAGGAACGTGTTGCAAGGATTAGAATGGCTTGAATCTGTTGCACCCCAAAATTTGCCCTCCTATCTCGATTTTATCTGGTTTAGGCATCACATTCACCTGCATATACTTCCATTAGGTCATTGACATCAAACAGTCATTTACACATCGCATATGCATCATTTCGTCGTATTTAAATCGACCAAAAGTTAGTTTAAATCGATATTTGCATCATTTTATGGTTATGAAATACCCGTTATTCCACTGCATTCATTTTTATCTTCTTACCTATTTATTGTATCATTTTAAGTTGATTATATGTCGATGATATCAATATTTCGATTTTACAAACAGACTGTTAAAAGCGATTCGACACTGTGCGGAAAATTAGCGGGAAAAATATTTCAAACTTTCGCCTCTAACTCACTGTTTTATGAATCTACGTGTCGCCTAGATCATGAAAATGTGATTTCTCTAATTTTTCGATACATTTCGAAGTTTTGTTTTTAACCGTAGGTGTTTTAAAATCAGGTATTCTTCATTATCGTTTTATTTCAATTTTAATTATTTCAATAATTTTTCTTTAATCTATGAAATTCGTAATTTACTTTAATGTACTCATTTTAATTTTTCGGATAATTTATTGTCCGAACTTTTATCATTTTAACAATTTTAGGTGTTCATTTTTATTTCAAAAAATCAAACAAAAAATACTATCGGGCTTATTAAATTTTATCAATTTCATTTTTAGGCCCATTTTATGATTAAGGGTAATTTTGGCATTTGAAAAAAATATGAAAACCCTAATTTATTGGGTATATATATGTGCCATGTTACTGTTCAAAGGGGGCGAACAAAAAATTGAAACGGAAAGTGGCGGAGGCTACAGAAAGCAAAAATCAATTTATAAGAAAAAAGCTTCATCTTCTTCCAAACAGCCCCCTATCTCGTCTCGCTTTCCTCACTGTAACTCAACACATCTTTTCTTCATCCCCACATCTTCCCAGCCGTCTCTCTCACATAACAACGACCAACAGCCTTCCATCTGTCTTACCACTCCCCAACCGAAACCTCCTTCTGCAATACTCTTCACAGAACAGCCTTCCATCCAATACTCCATTCTTCCGCCGTAATCACTCCATCTCATACTTCCCTCCGTCAAACCCAGCTCCATTCTCACCGCTGCCATACCCTTCATCCGCTCACCTTCTTCACCGTAACCTCCATAAAACCCCTCTGTTCGCCGGAAACCCCCTTCATCAAACCATAACCCTCACCTTCGCCGTCTAGCTTCTCTCTTCGCCACAAGCCACTCGCTTACCATCATTCCCTTACAACCATCGGTCAGCATCATCCTCAAACATACTTCTTCACTCTCTCCGAAACCACCCTTCAACCTCATCCCTACGACGCTGTAACCTCGCGTCTTCCTCTGTCTCCGCCTTTCGTTCGTTGACAGGGCATCATCTTTATTGCTTCTTCTTTCTGATTATTTCAATTGGAACATTGTTCTTCAACACTACTGTTGCCGCGACCATTACATGTCAAGAAACTGAATGTCCCAAGCTTTTGGATTCTAATGTTAATTTTCGGTCGGCAATCAACAACTTCAATTTCGGATACATCTCGACGTTTCATGACAAGTTCAACACGGTTTACATCCATATTTGAAGTTTCGTAAGCATTGATTTCCTTTGACCTGTAAACTGAGTTTTCGTCAAGTTTCGATGATGAATATCTATTATCATTCTGATATAATTGTTTGTGCCAATACAATGGTTTATCCATCATGATTCTGATACAATGGTTTGAATTTGTGATAATACCAATCAATCGAGTTTTGATTTCGTGTGAAGTTTCGGTTGTTGCCCATTCTGTTTGGTTATGTCAATTTGTTGGTAAAATGGTGAGGGTGTTATGATGTTTAGTTTAGTGTACGATAATTTGAGTGTTGATGCCATTTTAATTTAATCGTAGAATTTGTGTAACCGGTTTATGAGGTTGTCTTTGTCGATCCGATGCAAGAATTATGGTTGGTTTATTTTGATACCATGCTATTCGACCTAGTGTTTAAGAGTCGACTCTTGACTTCATCTTGGTTCATTTTTTGGGTTAGTCTTGAACATTTTAAACTTGGCATTAACTTTGAATGATTCTTTTTGTTCTTAAACTTGTTTTGCATCGAGTTTTGGGACATGATTCGTTTATATGTTAGTTGCTGCCCGGATACTAGAAATGTGTTGAAAACTTTTGTGCAACTTTCCTATTGCATGTTTTGATTTTGAATAGAGTAATAATTTGATTTCTTAATTAAGTTCAATGTTTGATAAGTGGGATAAGTGTTTGAAACTTGATTGTTGGCACCTTTTTGTTTGTTTTAATTGTGAGTGAATGATCCTTGTTTAGTTTTGATGAAGGTTTAATGATGATACCGCGTTTATCCGCATGTAAATCTAACCTAGAAACTATGGATGCATCTTGTATTTCCTTTTCTATTGCGTTACAATTTCGAAGTTTAGAATCAATTTGGATTTCGAAAGTTGTATGGATGCATATATTTGAAGCCTTCAATTCGGTTTATGATAATTTCATGGCGTTATTTCAATCAATTTTAATTATGTTGAGATGTTTGGGTTGGTTTGAAGGAAATTGTCACCTTTACTTCCATTCGAACTTGGGTTTGGATGTAATAAATTTGGTTTCTCAATTGAGTTTGAACATTTTTCGGATTAATTTCGGAGCTTCATATCATTCTCATTAGTTGCTGCCCGGGAGTGGCAAGTTGATGTTCTAAGTTGTTTTAATTCATGCCAATTGGTTGTTTGATCTTGATGATACTTTTCTTTGGCATCGGTATCAAGCTTGCTTGTTCATGCGACAATTTTTCAAGTACCTCTTTGTATAATGTCAATGCTGCCCGAATTTGGTTTTAAAGGTTTAGAGCTTATTGTGAATTCTATTATTCTTATCTTGAGCTTGGATTGTGTAAAAGTCGAGTTATTGATTTGTAAATTGAGAATCATAATATTGTTTGATTGTGTTTGATGTTGAATATGATTAAATCGAATTCTTTTTAAGTATCATTAAGTTTGTGTAGCGGCTGCCCGGGTTGGTAAGTGGTTAATAATGCAAGTTGCCTTTGAATTCGTGTGGTCTTTGATCGATATTTAGAGTATTTTTTGAGATAGCATAGTTGCTGCCCGTTTTGGTAAGTGGTTGAAATACGCAAGTTAGTTGATGATTTGTGGTCGATTGAGTTTATCTTGACACTTGTTTGCGTTTGTCTTTGAGTTTATACGGTTTTGATCGATGTTTTGAGTGTTTCTTGAGATGTTTTGAGTGTTTCTTGAGATGACGTAGTTGCTGCCCGGTTTTGGTTTATACGGTTAAAATGTGTTTAAAACTCAATTTTTCCGTTTTTTTTCTTCCGATTGATTAATAACATGAGTTCTTTGGTTAGTCAATTTGTGATTCTTGAATTGTTCATTCATCCATATGAGTTGCATTTGATTTTAATATCTTACTTATTAACCATGTTTATCTTATTGCCATTTCATTTCGATTCTATTCCACACTATGCTACTAACATGTTTGTTACTTGTGAAGGCGTTCAAGAATGGTTCAAACATCATTTCATCATAGAATATATATATACTTTTCTTCTTCCAATTACATTCTTATTATTGTTGTTCCATTATTAATATTTAGTAATGTCATTTTTATTTTTGTAAATATAAAATACATAATATTTTTGTTATTATATTTAGTATGTAAATATGCATATTACTTTTATTCTTATACCTTATTCATATCCATTTGTAAATAAATTCAATTACATTTTAATTATCATTTTTGTGTTGCGATTTGATTAAATTTAATTCAACCGAATGAATTTGAAATACATACTTGAGAATTGCAACATTTTCCATAGTTTTGTTTGTATCTTGAGTAATGTAGGGACATTTATCTCACATTCATCGACGAGGCAAGCCCTATCCGATCTTGAAGACTATATGGAGCTCAATTCTCGCACCACATAAAAGTTATTCAATTATTCAAACTAATTCGATTTGGTTGTAATAGCTTAGGATTTATTTCCTTGTGTATTCTAATTACCGTTTAATTACGCGTTATCATATTAGAACACATAGCCTCCTCTTGGGCTCCTCATCAAAGAAGCAGGTAAACATACACAATGCACACCGGCACACATTCATAGTTTGGTCCTGGGCTTTTCTACAGTGACAACTATTCGATCGATTGTTCCAATCGGTCGTTTAGAATACTAGTGTCACGCTAGTCTCACTTTTAGGAGCATACATAAAGCCACCTTGTATGGGCTCGCTTGTTTTCCAAACCCCTAAAACATTGAATTTGTTTTCTAAATCAATTTTTCTACCAAAACAAAAAAACATAGTGCTATGGTATTTAATTAAATTGTTAGAGGTTAGCCCGACGATTTAATTAAAATGTAAAGTATTTGGGCCATTAGAGGGTAACCCAATGACTCGAATACTTTATTCCATACACTTGAACATTTAAAACACTTTCAAATTAAATTAATTAATTGAATTTGTTTTGAAAATCAATTTTTCTACAAAAACAAAAATATAGTGTTATGGTACTTAATTAAATTGTTAGAGGTTACCAACGATTTAATTAAAAATGTAAAGTATTTGGGCCATTAGAGGTAACCCAATGACTTAAATACTTTATTCCATAACATAATAAAAGTGGACTTTGTTTCACCTCACTTCTTTCATAATAAAGATTTTGGATGAGAGAAGATCGGTTGACCTCAATCACCAATCTCGAGTATCGAATCGTTAGAGGATATCTGACGTTTTGGTACTTGTCATCTACAATTAAAATCAATTCAACCCATTCAAATTCTTTTTCCGCTCATACGGTCATCAAAACATTTTCAATTAAAATCAATACAAACAATCCAAGACATTTTCAACCGAACTACGGAGTTTTGACTTTCCCATTGCGAGGGAATACGTAGGGCAGCGGTTTGAAACCGTGTCAAACTCAAAATAATAACAAACAAATCCATTTTCTTTTATTTATTTATGACTTAGAAATTAGCGATTACACACACACAAACACATTTTGAACTAAATGGGTCCCATCGAGTCGATGGGCGTAAGAGGTGCTAATACCTTCCTCTTGCGTAACCGACTCGAATCCATGCTTTTTGGTCTTGTAGACCGCCTTATCCGATTTTTGTGGGTTTTATCTATATTTCCCCGTTCTTTCTAGAACGAATAAAATTAGGTGGCGATTTCATTGTTTTTGAAAATTCATTTAAATGATATTTTTGAAAATCGAGTTGCAATCGAGCAAAACTTTAGCGCCAATTGCTTGAAGGTCATCGATTTTGGGAGCTAGTTTAGGGTTCCGTGAAGCATGGAATTTGTCCTTGTGGCATCTGGGATCAGTGTGTATATATACTGGATTGAATTAGGTCAAGAATCATGAAGAAATTATATGTCAATCGATGAGAAAATATATGATTTGGTATGAAACCAAATATTGCCTTTTTTGATCAAATTTCGAAAATGGCAGCTTTTATGGCTTGCTTGGACCTCAAGAATGATAAAAAAAATCAATCTTGCACTTAATGTTTGAATTTTATATCTTTTATTTTAATTAAATTGAATTTAAATGAATAAAAATTCAAAATAAATAAAAATAAAAGATAAAAGGCGTGGCATTGGGCTTGGAGATTCTAACTCAGATAAGAAGAAGTTTCAACCAAGAAAAATTAGGCCCATTTAGAAAAAATTTGATTTTCTCAAGTATTTCTCTTCATGCACCTCCTCAAAAATGCCTAACTTGCACAACTTGTATCTTGCTCAATTTTTAATATTTTTGAGTGTTCTTAGACATTTTAGAAATATTAAGATGTCCTCTAAACACTCCTTTTGGTTTCATCTTCATTGAAGTTTCCATGTTTATGAACACTTCTTTGCAAAAAGATGACTTTTTGTTGACTTTTAAAAGGACCTGTAATGTTTCGATTCATAACTTCCAAATGAAGCATTTTTAGCCAAAGCTTGTGAGAAATGAAGTTGTAGATAATTGAATTACCTTCAAAATGAGCTTTGATGGAAAAATTTTTGATAAATTATGTGAAAGTTATGCCTGGTCAAAGTTTTGTTTACTTTTGTCTAAAAAACCCTAATTTAGAAACTTTGACTTTTGACCAAATCTTGACTTTTCTTGAGGAATCCTGATCAACCCTTGATCAAATGATGAATGTTACTTTAAAATATTGGTGTTGACCAAAAATTATGAAGTTTGACTGTATGTTGACCACAATTGACTTTTTCTCCAATACAACTGATTTTCAATCATCTGAGCAATTGGATGAGAAAATTTGACTTGAAAGGCTTGAAACTTGACATGGTGATCCCTTGAAGCATATGATGAGGTATGATGACCACTTGAAGTATTGGAAACCCATTTTGACTTGAAAGGAGGAAAACCCTAGTTTTGATTGATTGCTTATGAGAGGGTTTGTCTAGTCAACCCTTGTGAAACCCTTGAGTATGGAGATGTTAATTGTCTTGATAAGTGTGAGGGAAATTTTGGGGTATGAAAGTTTCCCCTGTTCAATCTTCTTGTACCGGAAGGGTTAGATTGATATGCTTGCCTTTTGTGACCTAAAGGTAGAAGATGATTGAACACTCGAGTACACCTGAAAATTTGCACTCGCTGTTGTATAGAATGGGATCGTCAGTTGACGATGTACTGGAATGGGCTTATAGATGCAATTTGGAGAAGTTGATGTTGGAGAGTGATTCGTGCACTAGACTCTGTGTTCGTCTTTTGGATTAGAGAAATATCGGAGATGGGCTTAAAGATGCCATCCGAAGAGATGAAGATGTGTAGTCGGAGATGGGCTTATGATGCCATCCGGGGCGTTTGTTAATAAGAGAGAGTCAGAATAAACCTTTGTCTTGGCTATTTTTGAGATGAATATTGTCAGAACATAGATAGTTTTCCCGTCTTGTTTCAGTTATTAATCTTTGATTTGTTGTATGGACATAATTTGCATGGTCGTTCAGATAGTTCTCCCGTCTTATTTCAGGTATTAATCTTTGACCTTTCGTTTGGAAAATAGCTTTTTACCTGCTGGGGAATTAAACCTTAACAGGATGTGGTTAGTTCTATGCAAATTATGATGCATGCGAGTATATGACAATGTTATGATTTATACGAATAATGCAGGAATGTAGATGTTGTGGTATTTCAAAACATATCCATCTTGAAGCTGATAGGGGACTGACGTGATAAATTTGAAGCTGATAGGATCACTACTCGGGGACTAATGTGATGAAGTTGATAGGATCACTGCTCGGGGACTAACGTGATGAAGTTGATAGGATCACTTATCGGGGACTAACGTGATGAAGTTGATAGGATCACTGCTCGGGGACTAACGTGATGAAGTTGATAGGATCACTGCTTAGGGACTAACGTGATGATGTTGAAGTGTTTGAACACTTGTTGAGAGGAGATGATAATGTAATACTTCGTTGGAGAAGATTTGTCTCTGTAGGGAGAGTGATGGCTCTGTGGGGATTATAGAGACGATCTTGTGGAGGTATTTCTTGTGAAAGTGACTCTGTGGGGATGTATTGGTGACTTTAGTCGTCATCTCAATTCCTAGACCCTGTAGTAATTACTGTTTCTGTTCGCTTTTCATATGTTTGTGAATAGATGTTTATTGTCAGATGCATATAATCATTCAAAGCAATCATTGGACTTTATGCAAACAAAACAATAAAATTGGAATTGGAAAAGAGGAATTTGCATTAAATTTGAAAAGTGGCCTATAGTCAGGCACTTTGTATACAAGAGACAAATATCCTAGTAAGAGGAAATTGTCAGAATAGTAAAAAGCTATGTGGAAACAATCTTGTCGAGTTTCAACTATGCTATTGCTCATATATTTTCAACTATCCCATCTCCTTGCTGTCAGAAAAAAGTGATTGAACTAATTTGCGCCATTCAAATCTTGAAGCTGATAGTAGTGTAGTCGGTAAGTTGGTGATCTGGACGAGACATAGTCGTACGCTTAAATCCCTAAATGTTTCCTAGACCGTCCTTTCGAGTTTTCAGTCTACCGGGATACCCTTTTTTGCCCAAGCCGCCTTTGTAGGTTTTCGACTTGTTGGGTGTACATTTTTGTATATATATATCCTTAAATTTTTCCTGAATCTTTTTGGTTCGCCAGGATGCCCTTATCTTTTCCTAGGCCATTAAACCTAGCGGGTCTTGTTTATGCGTAGTATTTTTTTACTATGTCTGCGTTCACATGGTGTGGGAAGTCTTCTCCTTCCATAGTGCTTAGTATCATAGCTCTGTCAGAAAATATTGTTTTGACTACAAATGGTCCCTCATAGATGGGAGTCTATTTGCCCCTGGGGTCACCTTGTGGAAGAATGATGCACTTGACTACTAGATCACCGACTTGGTAGACTCGGTGCTTGACTTTTTTATTGAATGTTGTGATCATTCACTTCTGGTATATTTGTCCATGGAAGATGGCTACGAGCCATTTTTCATCGATCAAGTTGATCTGGTCAAGGCGATTCTGGACCCATTCGTCTTCGTCTAACTCAGCGTCCTAGAGTACTCTGATTAAGGGTATCTAAACCTCGATAGGTAGGACTGCTTCCATACCATATACGAGAAAGAAGGGGGTTTCCCCTGTAGATGTTCGCATTGTAGTGCGATAACCGTGGAGAGAAAATGGCAACATCTCATGCCAATCCTTATAGGTCACTGTCATCATTTGTATGATCATCTTGAGATTGTTGTTGGTGGCTTCCACTGTGCCCTTCATTTTTGGCTGATATGGAGAAGAGTTGTGATGCTTAATCTTGAACTGCGTGCAGAGTTTGGTGATCATTTTGTTATTGAGATTGGTACCATTGTCCGTGATAATCCTTTCGAGGACGCCATACCGACAGATAAGATTATGCTTGATGAATCGAGCCACAACATTCTTGGTAACAGATGCGAACGAGGCTGCTTCTACCCATTTGGTAAAGTAATCAATGGCAACAAGGATGAAACGATGTCCATTGGAAGCGGTGGGTTTGATCTTTCCAACCATGTCAATGCCCCACATTGCGAAAGGCCACGGAGCGGTCAGAACATTCAATGGGACTGGAGGTATGTGCACTTTGTCTGCGTATATCTGGCATGTCTTCGTAAGACCAAGCAAAAATCTCGATATAGTCTTGCATCATCTGAACCAATCTCTCTTTGACATTGCTCTCAAGATCCGCTCCTATCTTGATTTCCTTTATGTCTTCGTTAGTACCTAGATTCACAACCTCGGTTGGCTCCTCATGTGGCTGTATAACCTGTTCTTCCTGTTGTAGTAGTGATCGCGACTTTATCGTCTATGAATCGGGAGACTGCAAGTGCACAGTCCTATCGCGTAGTTTTCAAAAGATATCGAACCCACAGAGACTATAAATCGATCTATTATTATCCTAAGTTACGGTATACAGCCAAGGCAAATCATTCTTTTTGGGTAATGGTTAAGGAAAAATATAAATAAAACGGATATCGACACGTAATAAAGTGAACCTAAGCAGATTTATTTGAACCTAAGCGTATAGAGATGGTTGACTTACTTGTTCTGTAGAAATAATCAGTTTAAAAACCCTTAACTCACACTTTTGTGGTCTTATCTCAGATTATACTCCTAAAGCCCTATGCCTGCTCTCGCTAGCCCATAAGTGTTTAGAAAATACTCTTTGAAAACTTAATTAAATCTAATTCGTTTTAAAGCGCTCTCGCTGTATTTAAATCGAATGCCTAACTTTAGCTATCCGGTTAAAACCTGACACTTTCGTGGTCTCGATCCTAACCTATTCTACTCTTCTTACTTCCGTAATGAAGAGATTAATTTTAATTACAAAAAGTCATAACCAGAAATTAAGTTAATTAATATTTTAGCTTATAAACAATTTAATTCCTACTCTTACAATTATTACATACCGATACCTAAACGGTTTAGCCAGACATATTGATTAATTCAGACATGCATAAATAATAAGGTTCAATATATTTAAACATCTCCATAATCAAATTAATAATTATCAGGCACAATACTTTAAATAAAATAAAATAATTATATTAAGAACACGAAAATAATAATACTGAAAAAGTCTTGTTCTTCGAAATAAACGAGCATTCCACCACAAGTCGGCTGGATCTGCTCGGAGACGTCTTGAATCGAAAAGAAAAAAATGCGACAAGAATATAAAAAGCACTAGATCTAATGTAAGGTTAGATCAGTGAAAAATTACACAATAATTTCCGGTGTAGAAATTATCGTGAGAAAATTATAACAACTAGAACTAAAATAAAATCTAAACAAGGAAAATGAAATGAAAAATAAAATAGAAATACAAAACTGAAAAGAAAATAGAAAAATGCGAAAGAAAAACGTAATAACGGTTGTTCGGTAAAATTTTGCCGACCATTGCACTGAAGCTTCAACTTGTATTTATAGCCTCTGTTAGTAACTTCCTTTTCCAATTTCGTACGAAGAGAAGTGGTGGTCGTGTGTATAACTGCCAGAACATGGGATTATACATGGGACAGACGTCTCGTTTGAAAAAGAAGTGTGAGACGTGGGTCTCACTACATGAGAGGATCAGGAGACGTGGGTCTCTAACAATTGAGCCCTGAGTGGGAGGCGGGCGTCTCCATGATGTGAGGAAAATTGAAATATAGCGCGTTATAGTCGTGTCAGTTGTGTGACGGACTTAGTTTCTCAAACAACGCGCGACGGTCGTCACGAGGCTGTGACGGTCGTCACACCTACTTAGTTTCTCAAACAGCGCGTGACAGTCGTCACGAGGCTGTGACGGTCGTCACACCTTGTGGGCTGAACTTCATGGGCTCCTGGGCTGCTGGGCTTTTTGCTTGCTGTTGGATAATTATTTTCTTCTCTTTAACTCATCCTTTTGCTATATTACCCCTTGTTTCATTTCTTTGGCTTTTTAATTCGATTTTTCCTCAATTTTTATTTCTTTGCTCAATTGATCTTTATCTAATACAAATACGTGAAACATTAAAAATACCAACGTAATACAGAAATAAAACAGAATAATTAAATAAAAATACTAACATTATCTATGAAAATTAAGTCAAATATGTTATATAAATTCGTGTTATCAAGTAGCCTGGCAAGTTCTCCGGGAACTTAACAATCTTCCTCACCTTCGTCTTCGGCTTGGTAGATCGGATTATCGAATTCATATTTAGCAATAGCAGAGTCGTTATCGATGAGATTCGGAGTGAATATGCAGTGTATTATGTGGGTGTGTGTAAGAACACATAGCTTTTTGAAAGGGTGATAAAGTAAAAAAGAAAGACAAAGAGCACAATATTTGAATGCAAAAGTCCAATGATTTGTTGAATGAAAATATGCGAATGATAAATAATAACCCTCACAAACGAGTCGTGGTGCCCTGGGCAAGGCACTAGGCTTAAAGTTTATTGTTCGAAAGCATAAAAGCAGAAAAAGAAATTACTCCTGTCTAAAGGAGATTGGTATAACATCTTCAATCTTCCAATTGTTGAGTCCGTGGTCTGGAGTTGGGAAGATCAAATTGTTGATGTCGAAGTCGCCATCGTCGTCTTCTATAGCATGGACTCCGCTTTTGTTGATGTGGAAAGGAAGTTTTCCGGCTCGTTCGCGGTGTATCATCTTCTGGCCTTTGATAGTGAAGCCCACACCAGTCTTGTTAGATTTAAATGGAAAATCGGGGAGTTGACCCCAAATAGTGATCTCCTTCTTGACCACGCTTTGGCATCTTTCGGTGAGGCCATATTTGGTGGAGCTCTAGTAACTTTAGGAGCGGGGAGAGTCATGTGCATGACTCGTGGAATTGCTTGAAAGCTTGTGAGGGTTTCGATGAATTCAACTTCCATTTCGATGTATTGAAATGACTACATATAGCTTACTATATATTCTTCTTCACACATACTATAACAATCTTCCCTTAATTGGGTACTTGACCGATGTAGGGTAGAGGGTGACGCCCTATGTATCCAAGGCGTACAGTAGGCAAGAATAATGCAGACGAATGTCCATGACAAAAGTAGAGTCAAAAGTCTAGGAACCGACTTTAATTGGCAAGTTGAGCTCTCTAAATCGTTCTTTTCGAGCCATCAAAAGCTCTTACGATTATGTCACTAGGCTTCATGACCACTTCTTGACATTAAGTCGGTCGAGGCGCTCTTGGTAGAACATTGAGCGAGCAGTATCCACCAATATGTGAGACAATGTAGTGCCCTTGCATTCAATGGAGATATGCAAGGCTTTGTTGTGTTTCCTTACGGTAGGAGTTAAATCAACATCAGAGAAACCTAAACCATTGTTGGCGATCAGGCTAGCAATACAACCTTCAAAATGATTAGCAGTAGTGTCTTGTGGTATGTGAGCATTCTTTAGAAACCTTACTAAGGCTTTAGCATGAGCCTCAGAGCATAATAGTAGAGCTATCATGGATATCTTGGATGAGTTTGCCCCATTGTTCCTCCATTTCTTGCTTAGAGGAATTTTCAGCAACTTCCTTTGGTACTTCTGTCTGAGCAGGATGAGTTACTTTTTCTTTCCCTCTAGCTTTGGGAATTGGTTCGATAGCAGGAATGCGAACTGGTGTAGTAGCGTCTTTCGAAGGATAGATCTCTGGGGAAAATACTCTTTCGGTTCTGGTTACCTTGCTTGGTATCCTTATTGTGTTCACATTAGAATACTCTTCTACGTAATCGTCTCCCAATCCGGTTGCCTTGATGTATTCGATTAGATTCTTGTAACTTTCAGGAGCGGTATATTTCACCATAAAATCAAACTTCCCACTTGGCTGCCCCAAGGTATCCCATACTTCTGGTATGGCTTTGCTTACATCTTGATCTTGATTTTTAAAATGTCTTCACATAGATTCTCCACGGATGGAGGTTTCGAAATAGCACTTCTCGGTTGTCCATCATCGTTGAATACACCTCTTGACCAAGCACATCGTCAAATTCGGATGCACACCAACGACAGTTATCAGGGGATCCTGGAAATACATCGGCTTGCAGCAAATCTTTCTTGACAGTCATCAGAGGAATAGTCACTCGTTCACATCATAAGCGTAGGAGTCCTCGTCAATAGCATTGACACATTTACCAAGGTCGGGCATTGTGCGTTGATCACATTCGGAGTTTCGGCGGAGGGTCAATTCAATTTCCTTACTTGATCATGTCTTGAATCTTGTTCTTCAGGGCCCAATAGTTATTGGTGTCTCGCCTTGGGCTGTCAGTGGTATGCGCACCTTGCATTAGGATTGTACTATGGAGAGGAAGTGTTGACGTGTTGAGGAGGATCCCTCAAAGTAAGCAGCTCTGCTTTCAACATGTGTTGTAGTGCTTGAGATAATGGCATGTTGATCTTTGTAAATTATCTTCGTGGCGCGTTCTGCATACGCGTGTTGTCTCGTTGAGGTTGCACTGGTGTGGGATTGGAGATTACGATTGCCCCCACAGATTGAGTGCGATCAGCTTTGTCACGACTCTTCTGACCATACACAGCATTGGCTTCTTTCTTACCACCAAAACATCTCTTCATGGCATTTGAAGATGTTTCTACTTGAATCTTTCCGCTCTTGATTCTAGCTTCGATACGTTCGCCTGTCAATATCAACTCGATGAATCCGGCTGAAGAGTTCCCAATAAGATGATTGAAGAATGGGCTTGTCAATGTTCCCATAAACATGTCAACCAAATCCCTATTGGACAAGGGTGGTTGAACTCTGCCTGCTAAATCTCTTTATTTTTGAGCATACTCTTTGAACTTCTCGTCACGACCCATAGACATGCTCTATAGCTACATGCGGGTAGGTGCCAATTCAGCATTGTACTGGTACTACTTGTAGAAAGCATCTGCTAAGTCATTCCAGGTATGAATGTGGGTACTCTCTAGTTGATAATACCACTCTTACTAAGTTCCGAATAAACTCTCTTGAAAGAAATGGATCCATAATTTCCTGTCTTCAGTATGAGGATGGATCTTCTGAACATAGGACTTCAGATGTAGCTTTGGGAAAGAGATGGCATCATACTTGGCAAAGGTAGGAACTTTGAACTTGTGGGGAATTACCACACCAGGAACAAGATTCACATCATTAAAGTTAAGCCTTGACATTTTCAAATTTTCCACAGCATTCAGACGGTCTTCAAGTTGCTTGTATTTTTCGTTATCAGGATACTGCTCGCTCACATAGTCTTCCTCTTTGTTTTCAGACTCATGATGGCTTCCTTCATTGTTTTTTATGCTTCCTTCAGTTTCGCCGCTCTTGTCTGAGAATTCGAGCTGTCTGAACACCTTGATTGGACCTTTGTGATTTTTTCCCATGTTGAGAATACCAAGGGTCTTCTTCTTTCTAGTGATGAGCTTCTTCAGATCTTTCTAGCCTTGGGCCAAATTGGTGAATATCTCCTGGAATTGGGCGTTCTGAGCCTGGAGATCTTTGACAGTCTGTTCAAAAGCCATTTCTACTTAAATAAACAGTGAGAGAATAAGAAATCCGGTCTTGAATGTACCTGTTATGAAATGTTATGCCATAATATGCGATGTTATGCAATCCAATGTTTTCAAGGACCTTAGGAATTTAAATTTGTTAAACAAGCATGAACAAACTTTTTATTAGTTTACTTTTAGCAAGTACAAAAGAAAGTTTAAACAAATAAAAAGAAATTCCTAGAGCTTAGGTCTCCCATGGACGCTTCCTTTTTGTATTGAAGTAGGTGTTGATGCTACGCTCCTCGTGAAGAAGCTTCGTCAACTCTAATACCATTTTTTCGCTTGCATGGAATTGAGCTTCGAATATATCCCTTTCTTCTTTAAGCTGAATCTGGGATCTCTTCAAGTCTTCGAAATTAGTAGGCATGTCGGATAGAGAATGGTATAGGATTAAATCACCTAAATCAACAAGTTCCATAACCCTTTGGTAGAACAACTGTAAATGGCATCATGAGATTTTGAGCTCGAGCTCGCACCCATTTGAGGTAAGGTTCCCAAGGAATGGAATTTTTGTGCCCAAAAGTCTTGGTATCAGTCTTCTTTACCATGCTCCAAGCGTTCACAAATCTTTGTGGTAGTTACGGAGATCATTTTGTAGTCGAACACAATGTCTTGGAGAAGCATATCACGAGGACCATCTCTTGAGCATAACCAAACGATATAGAGCTAGAGAAGGGTTGTAAGTGATACCTCCCTTTAATCCAAAGAGTGGTACATTGGGAATTCTCCTGACGCTCGATGAAAGTGAAGTCCTTTTGAGAAGAAAGACACCAATAGATAGTTGAATAAGAGAGTGGCGTCGACCTTTGAGACCACCCAATCTTTGCTCTATCTTCATTATTGATTGAGGAAGGTGCGTAATAAACCACCTAGAAAGTAGTATGCAACACATGAGAGTTCCTTGTCTTTTGGTATTACAGTGTGAAGGGAATGAAAATGTCCCCAGTAAGGTAGGCAGGGATTATGAGTGAGGAATATTTTGATGGTGTTTATGTCTCTTGGTCGGGATTAGGAAATAGCACCAAGCCATAGTTTAGCAAGGCCAAAATATCTCTACGAATGCATGGAAACTCATAGCCTTTAGGAATTCTCCACCTTTCTTTATCAAAAACTTAGCAAGCAAACCCTTAACTCCGCTTCTTGTTTCCTAATTAGCTTCAATATCTATCGCTTTTGATGTAACAACGATGCGATGTCTTCGTATTGACTTTTTCGTAAATCGGTGAACGATATCTAATCAAGGATAGGTATCCCAGTAGCTCGAAAACTCTTCCAATGTAGGAACCAAGCGATACGGGAATGCAAAGCGGTGATGTTTGGATCGAAGAACTGGAATCGACGTGCATCATATCTTCTTCAAAACAGGAATAACCAAGTCAAGTAGATAACCATGCCTTTTGATAAGCGAGCATGATTGGGAACTTCGAAATTAATTCTTTGAGTTGAGAAGGTATACCCATGAACTTGATTCGGATAGTCTTCACGGAAGCCATAACTCCTACAAAATAGAGTGAGATAAATCCTAGGTCCTTGAAATAGGTATACATGATATGATGTTATGATGTCATGATGTCATTGTAACACGGTGAACCGACTTTGTAGGATTTTGTATCGCAAATGTGCGGATAGCAAGAGTCGCCACCGACTTTTCTTTTATCCAATTAAGGGAAGGTAAAAGTAGAAAAAGACCTTCGTTAGATTAAAGTAAGGAGAAGGTTATGAAAAGGAAGGTATTAGCACCCTTTCCATCCGTAGTTATCTACGGGCTCTTAGTTGCTCTTAGATCACTTTAAAATTGTGCTTTACGTGTGTTTGACAAAAATGTTTTGAAAAGGCATTTCGCTTTGACTTTGTAATGATTCATGTAGGAATGTATACAAAGTGTTGGAAATGTTTCGTTTTGAAAAGAGTTTGAACTTTGACAAAAGTGTGTTGTGTGAAAAGTATTTTGATAGAGCAAGCAACTAAAAGTCTTATTACCTACCGAATTGGCGTTTTCGTTATTTTACTTTCCTTTAGAATAGCTATCCATACCATTAGTTGGTAGGTAACTCTATTTGTTGGATGTGAGGGACATTCGAAGGGACATCGGATGGTCATAGAAAGCAACTTGTAGGAAGTATCCTAGCACATTCGAAGGACTATCATCATTTTCGTGGCGACAATCGAGGTCAAGATCATGTATTCGTGAGCCGACATCGTGGGTCTATGATCTTGTATCGAAGGGACTATGATGATTTGTTTTGAAGGCAACATGCTAGGATACCTCTACGTTCGAGGGACTTGACCATTTGTATTCGTAAAGGCAACGAGAGAGAATGACCCTAAGGGGTGCATGTGTGAAAGAGTGTGTTAATTTCAGGTATATTATCTTGGTATTATGAGTGAGCTATGTTCAATTTTATCTTGCCATAGACGCCTAATTACTAGCAGTTTATAGGGTGCGGAAATTAAAATGCGGAAATATAAAATGCGGAAAGATAAATCCTACGCTATTACATGGCTTTGGGGCAGATACATAATTTAAACTTGCGGAAAATAAAAGCCCTAATTGAAACTATTACATCCCATGAGCAATTACATTATTGGAAAAAAGAAATGATAAAGAAAAATCGTCCGAAATGGGGTAACCTGTGAAAAGATGAGAAATCGGAAAATACGAGAGAAATCGAATAAGAGAAAAATATTAGTAAAAATGCAAATTTTTGAATGAGAAAAATATTTCATGCTGGAAATAACATAAATATGCTAAAATAATTTTTTTGGATTTTTTTGGAGATAATTTAATAATTAAAAACTAATTAAAAGTGATTTAAATGATAAATTAGAAATAAAATTAAATATGCATGCAAAATAATATTTTTTAATTTTATAAATTAAATAAACATTTTCTGAAAATAATGCAAAAAGGAAAATATTTTTTGATGTTTTTAACTGCATGAATAAAAATTATGAAAAGAATTAAAAATGCATGAAATATATTAAATAAATAAGAAAAACATGAAAAGTTTGAAGAAAAGGGAAAACCAAATGGTCCTGGGGGGAATCGAACCCAGGACCCTGCTTTCACAATGCCAATGCCTTGACCATCTGAACCAACGCGCCCACGTGTTTGAAGATTGGAGCGAATGGA
The DNA here is from genome assembly GCA_021764765.1 of Vicia sativa. Classification (NCBI taxonomy): domain Eukaryota; kingdom Viridiplantae; phylum Streptophyta; class Magnoliopsida; order Fabales; family Fabaceae; genus Vicia; species Vicia sativa. The sequence continues at coordinate 156,661,231 of CM038793.1, forward strand.
TTACAAGCACGCGTCTCCTCCCTATTGCCTCGTCTCCGCGCCAAACTTCATCTCCTTCGTTTTGAATTTTTGAAAATTCAGCGTCGGCCTTTGTTCGACGCTACATTCCTGGCAAAATTGAAAATCATACACAAGTAATATAAATGAATTCTAAGACCATGGTTCGATTCAGGACATCATTCCGAATGCATTGGTAATGGTCTCGAGGTCCAATTTTTCCATTTAAGCAAAGCCCTAAATCGTGGTCAAGAACCCTAGTTATGGCAGATCACGTTTCAGGCTATGGAAATGCAATTAACCTGCCCAGATTGCTTGCAAACTTTGTTCTAAGCATGAAACAAACATCAAAACTCGTTAATAATGCATGAATAATGAAACACGATTTTGAAAAAAAGATGAACAAACCGATTCGTGATTTCTTAATTCTGGATGCTTTTGGATGATGTAAAGTGCGGATCGACTCGGGGTATCAAGGAATGCAATGGACACCTCAAAACCAATTGGCAATGGAACTAGGGCTGCGGTTTGCTTGAAGGTCCGGTTTCTTGAGCTTCAATAGGGTTTCTCCAGCCAGTTTTTCTACCCTCATTCGTGTGGCATGAGTTGTGTATATATAGTAGAAGGATTCAGAGTTGTTTTGAGAAAGAATCAATCACTAATCAATGCAAATCAAATTTGATTTTGTACAAAATCAAATTTTCATTTTACAATCAATTTTCAATCAAATCTTGCCATATCAATCCAAATTTGAAATTTTTGGCTTTATTGAGTTGCTTGGCTCTCGAAAGAAGAGAAAAATCAAGTTTGCATTTAATTTTGATTTTATACTTTATTTTTAAATTTAATTTGTATTTAAATGAATAAATTCCAAATTAAATAGAAAAATAAAATAAAAATTCGTGGCATTGGGCTTGGATATTCCTAATTGCATAAGGAACAAGTTTGGATAAAGAAAAAGTAAGCCCATTTGCAAAAATTTTGATTTTTAGAAGTATTTCTCTTTGTGCACTTCTTCAAAATTGCCCAACTTGTGAATGGTGTATCTTGCTCAATTTTTCACATTTTTGAGTGTTCTTGGACTTTTTGGAAAGCTCTACGAGTCCTCTAACCAACATTTTTGGTCTCATCTCAATTGGAGTTTCCATGCTCAATATATCTTCAAAACAAAATGTTGACTTTTTATTGACTTTGAAAAGAACCTGTAATGTTTTGATCCATACCTCTCAAATGAATCATTTTTTGAACATTCTTGTGAGACATGAAGTTGTAGAGAATTGAATTTCCTTCAAAACAAGAGGTGGTGTAAAAATTTCTGAAAAAGTATGAAGAAGTTATGATCAGTCAAAGTTCAGTTGACTTTTCTCAAGAGAACCCTAATTTAGAAAGTTTGACTTTTGAGCAAATCTTGAGTTTTCTTGATGAATCATGATCAACCCTTGATCAAATGATGAATGTAACTTCAAAATGAGGATGTTGACCAAAAATCATGAAGTTTGTTGTATGTTGACCACAGTTGACTTTTGTCCAATCTGTGATTTTCAACCATCGAACAATTATGCGAGGAAACTTGACTTGTGAAGCTTGAAACTTGACATGGAGAACATTTGAAGCATATGAGGAGGCATGATGAACATTGGAGATGTTGGAAATCCATTTGATCGAGAATCACCAAACCCTAGTTTGGTTTGATTGTCTAGGAGAGGTTTGTCCGATCGACCCTTGAGGAATCCTTGAGTATGGATGTATGGAATGTCTTGAGAAGATGGAGGGAATTTTTGGGTATATGACTGCCCTGTTCAATCTTCTTGTCTTGGAAGGGTTAGATTGGCGTGCGTGCCTTTCGTGACACAGGTGAAGATGATTGAACACTCATCACATGAAAATTTGCTTTGGTGATGCGAGAATGGGCTTCTGAGATGCCATTTGGAGAAGGTAGAGACTTCGCTGGGGAATGAGTCACACGCTGGGCTGGAGATTGTTGATAGGAGAATTGATGGGGATGGGCTTGAGATGCCATCTGGAAAGATTGATGTTGGGGAGTGAGCCGTACGCTAGGCTCTGTAGACGTTTCTGGAAATGAAAGGAGCATGGAGATGGGCTTAAGATGCCATCCAGGAGTCGACGTTAGACTTCGTCTTGATCTTTGAATGAAGTTATTGGTTTGTATTGGTTTTAACCAAATATGCAGCGATACGAAGGTGGAGAGATGTTGACAAGTAGTCGGAGATGGGCTTAAGATGCCATCAAGGCAGCCGAGTCGTATGCCGATCTGTAGTTCTTTTGATAATAAGAAGGAATCGTAATAAATCTTGTCGATTACTCACGAGGAGGTAGTAGTTGGCAAAATGCGGATATCTTCCTGTTGTGCATCGGTGTTGATCCACCGTTATTGGAGGATAACTTGTGATCGTTCGATAGGGTTTCCGTCTAGCTTCGGTATTAATCACGGATCCGTTGTCGGAGGACAACGAGTCATTCGGATAGTTTTCCCGTCGGATTCGGGTCTTAATCCTGGACCATTCTTGGGAGGACAACTAGGGGCGGTCTTCCAGATAGTTTTCCCGTCGAGATTCGGGTCTTAATCCTGGACCAGCTGTCGGAGGACAACTAGGCGGTCTTTCGATAGTTTTCCGTCGAGATTCGGGTCTTAATCTGGACTGTTTGCGTCGAGTGATTTTCACTGTTTTGGAAAACAAGAGAAACTTTGATAGAATATTTGTTATCTTATGCAAAGTATGATGCATGACAATGCGTACGAATGACATATGCACAAATTATGAATTTTATGAGTAATGTATGAATGATAGATGTTGTGGTATTTCAAAACATATCCATCTTGAAGAAGATGCGGAAGTTCTGCTTGGAGATTTCTGACTTCTGTTTGAGGATGGAGATCCTTAGAAGAAAGATAACTTTGATTCCTCCGATGCACTATCTGACCAAGTTTTAGGCCTAGATATTGTTGAGGATGGTAGAGGTACGCTGTCGAGGATCTTGTGTGTAGACCCTGTTGGGGAGAATCTTGGAGGTACTCTACTGGGGATTTTGAGTGTAAATCTTGCCGGAGAGTATTTGGTAGTTGTTGGGAGACCGGGTTAGAAGAATCTGGGGCCCGTTGTGATCTCTGACTGAGGAATAAGAGGTGTAGGTTTCCTCCGGTATACTATCTGACCAAGTTTCAAGTCTAAATACTGCTGCTGGAGAAAAGGGAATGGTTGAGAGATATCCGCTGGGGATAAATATCTTAGCTGGGGATGAAATGTTACTGCTCGAAGACAGACGTAATCCGGTTAAGTTGAGTGGAATCATTGCTTGGGGACCGACGCGTACTCCACTGGGGAAGGTTTGTGGTGAGCAACATCTCTGTGGGGATCAATGCTCTGCAGGGAAGTGTCTTGGTGACTTTCGTCGTCATCTCAATTCTTGGAGTCTGTAGTAATTACTTTTGCACGGTCACTTTCGCATGTCTGTAAATAGATTTTCATTGTCACATGCATATAATCATTCAAAGCAAACATTGGACTTTATGCAAACAACAACAGTGAAAATTGTAAAGAGAAAGAACTCGTATTTATTTGAAATGTGGCGTATGGCCAAATAGTTTGTACACAAGAAAGGTAAAAGCTATCTTGAAACAATCTCGTTAAGTTCAACTATGCTAGTACTCATATATTTCAACTATCTCATCTCCTTCTTTGTCGTTAGAAAGTGAGTGGGTGATTATGCCATTTGAATCTTGAATCTTGATAGTAGTCGGAAGAAGGTGATGGGACGAGACATAGTTATGCGCTTAAATCCCTTATTTTTGCCTAGACCGCCCTTTCGGGTTTCGATCTGGGATACCCTTTTTGCCCAGCCGCCTTTTCGGGTTTCGACTTGCCGGGTGTACATGTTTTGTATATATCCTTAACTTTTGTCCAGACCCTTTTGGTTCGCGGGATGCCCTATTTTTTCCTAGGTCGATCGACCTAGCGGGTCTCTTTATCGTAGTATTTTTGACTATGTCTGCGTTCACGGGGTGTGGGAAGTCTTCGCCATCCATGGTGCTAAGTATCATAGCTCCATTGGAAAATCGTCTTGACTACAAATGGTCCCTCGTGGGTGGGAGTCCATTTGCCCTGAGGATCACCTTGTGGAATAATGATGCGCTTGACTACTAGATCACCGACTTGGTAGACTCGGTGCTTGACCTTCTTGTTAAATGCTCGATCATTCGCCACGATAGATCATCCATGGCAAATGGATCGCAGTCGTTTCTCATCAATCAAGTTAATTTGTTCAAGGCGGTGGATCCAATCGTCTTCTCCTACTGCGTCCTAGAGGACTCTAGTTGAGGGAATCAGACCTCGATGGGTAGGGGCTTCCATATCCATACACAAGAGAAGGGAGTTGCCCGTTGATGTCCGTCCGTAGCGATAACAGTGAAGAAAATGGTAACATCTCATGCCAATCTTTGAAAGTCACATCATCTAGATAATCTTCTTAATGTTCTTGTTGGCGGCTTCCATCTGCGCCATTCATCTTAGGCCGATGAGGAGAAGAATTGTGATGCTTGATCTTGAGCTGCGTGCGAGTTCGGTGATCATCTTGTTGTTGAGATTAGAGCCATTATCGTGATAATCCTTTCGGGAGTTCCATAGCGAGATAAGATTATGCTTGATGAAGCGAGCCACCACATTCTTGGTAACGATCACGAGGCGCTACTACCCCTTGGTGAAATAATCAATTGCCACGAGGATGAAGCGATGTCCGTTGGAAGCGGTGGGCTTGATCTCTCAATCATGTCAATGCCCCACATTGCAAAAGGCAAGGAGCTATTAGAACATTCGGAGACTGGAGTGCGTGCACTTTGTGCACTCGTCGGCATTTGTGACAAGATGGGCGTAAGCGGTGACAATCGCTTCCATGGTGGACCAATAGTAACTGTTCTCAAAATCTTCTTAGCCATTGTATGACCTTTGGAGTGGGTACCAAATGCGCCGTAATTCTTCCATGATCGTCTTGTTGTTTTCCTACATAGCGATGGCACAAGTCGTGGTTGCGCTTGTATAAGATGTCGTTGTTGAGGAAGAATTTGGATGCAAATCTTCTCATGAACTTCTTATCATTGATGATTCCCAGGGATATTCCACGAGTCTCAAGATACCTTTTCACGCCATAGTACCAAGGTTTCTCATATCAAGCTCATAACATCGTTGGTTGTCAAACTTCTCAATGATGATCGGGAGCCTCGTTGTCCCATCGACTTTGAACATAGATGACATAGTAGCTAATCGTCAATGATTCTCTTCTCGTGGAATGTGGTTGAAAGTGATCTCTTAGTAGGGATCAAACTCGGAACATGCTCTCGATCACGGAATGAGATTCGGATGCTTCGTATCCCTCATATGTCGGTGATCACCAAGCCGAGTCTCCATACACTTGTAAGAACTTGATTCTTAAGTCAATAGCGACTTTGATACCCATGATGCATGCTTATTCGCCATGTTGTTAGTGCAACTGAAACATAATCTGGCGGTGAAAGGGTATATCCGCGATGGGGGATGTAATGATGGCGCCAATGCCATTGCCAAGTGCGTTTGAGGCTCCATCAAAACCATGGTCCACAGGATCCTTGTTCAGTCCTTCGTCCGGCCTGGTTCTTCACAATCAGAACTAGTAAAACATCTTCATGCTGAAATTCGAATCGCATAGATGATAGTCTCACGCGATGAGCCAAATGATCGGCCACTACACTCCCTTAATTGCTTTAGAAGTATATTGGATGTCATACTGGTCAAGATAATCTACCATCTTGCTATTCTTCCGAGAGAGTGGTTTCTCAAATATGTATTTTATCGGATCCATCTTGAAATCAACAAGGTAGTATTAGTCAACATATCTGCCTTAGTCGTGAGCAATGAGCAAGTTTTCTCGAGTTGTGAGTATCTTGTTTCACGATCAGAAACTTTTGCTAGGTAGTATATTGCATGCTCTTTTCGACTGAGACTGCCATGTTGCCCCAACACACATCCCATTGAATTCTCTAACACCGCCAAGTACATGATAAGAGGTCTTCCTTCGGCGGCGGCATCGGATAGAGGATTGTAGGTACTCCTTGATTTTGTCAAAGAGATCGGCAATCGCCATTCCATTCTACCACTTGATCTTTCTTGATTTGAAGATTGGCTCACAAGTAGAGTTAGATGTCAATGATCGCAATGTAATTTATTTGCCCAAGAAACCCCGACTTCCTTCTGCGGGGAGCTGGCATCTCTTGAATAGCTTTAACCTTGGCGGGATCAACTTCAATACCTTTACCATCGACAATAAACCCTAGGAGTTTTCGGATCCGACTCCAAAGTGCACTTGTTAGGATTAAGTCTCATCTACTTCTTCAACCTATCAAACAGCTTCGCAAATGATCAAGATGTTCTTCTTCGTGCGGATCGAGCTATCATGTAAATCGGCGAGACCTATCTCGTGATGAATCATGTCATGAAATAATGTCACCATAGCACGATAAGTGGCGCCGCGTTCTTTCATCGAACGGCATAATCTTGTAGCGGAAAGTGCCCCACTGTGTAACAAAAGTAGTCTTCTCCATGTCTTCAGGAGCCATTTTGATCTGATTGTAACCGGAGAAACCATCCGTGAAGGAGAAAACCTTATGCTGAGCGGTGTTGTCAACCAGAACATCAATATGAGGAAGTGGGAAATCGTCTTTCGGACTCGCTTTGTTCAGATCTCTATAATCCCCACACATCTGAACTTTGCCATCCTTCTTAGGTACAGGCACTACGTTTGCAACCCACTGTGGATAGGAAGTAACAGCTAGGAAACCAGCATTGAACTGTTTCATGACTTCAGCTTTGATTTTCTTTGATATCTCAGGACGCATGCGACGAACCTTCTGTTTCATGGAGAAAAACCCTCTTGTCGGCATGGTGTACCACAATATCAATGTCTAAACCCGCATGTCTTCTATGACCAAGCAAAACCTCAATATAGTCTTGTAGCATCCGAACCAACCTTTCTTTAACATTTCTCAAGACCCGCTACTATCTTGATCTCTTTTCATCTTCATCAAGACTCCAAATTCACAACCTCAACTTGTTCTTCGTGTGGTCAGATAACTCGATCTTCATGCAGAGTAGCCCCGACAAGTTCTCCGGCACTTCACAATCTTCCTCACTTCGCCTTCGGCTTTGTAGATCGGATTATCGAAGTCATATTTAGCAATAACATAGTTGTTATCAACGAGATTCGAGTGATTCGCATGTATCACGGGTGTGTGTAAGAAACACATAGCTTTTGAAGGGGTGATAAAGTAAAAGAAAATAAACAATTGAATGCAAAAGTCCAACGATTTTATTGAATGAAAATATGCAAATGATGATAATAACCCTCACAACGAGCCATGATGCCCTGGCAAGGCACTAGGCTTTAGAGTTTATTGTTCAAAACATAGAATATACTGAAAAGCAAAACAAAACAAAGCAATTACTCCGACTAAAGGAGATTGGTATGACGTCTTCGCCTTCCAATTGCTGAGCCGTTGTCCGGAGTTGAAGATCCACTTGCGATGCCATCAGTGTCGCCGTCATCTATAGCATGGATTCCTCTCTGGATGATGCGGAAAGGAAGTTGGCCGGCACGTTCGCGGCGTATCATCTTCTGACCTCTGATGGTAAAGCCTAAACTAGTCTTGTCGGATTTGAAAGGAAGGTCAGGGAGCTGTCCCCAAATAGCACTACCTTCTTCAACCAGCTTGAGCATCTTTCAATGAGGCCATCCTAGGCGGAACTTGCATAACTCGGGTAGGGGAGAGTCAAGCATGACTGGGTATTGTTTCAAAAGCTTGACGGAGTCTCGTAGAATTCACCCTCCATCTCGAGGTATCGGAATGATTAGATGACCACCATATACTCTTCTTCACCACACCGTAACAACTTTCCTTTCACCGGTACTTTCCGATGTAGGGTAGAGTAACAACGCTGCCCCATGTATCCAAGGGCGCCAAGTAGGCAAGAGTAACGGACGGATATCCATGACAAAGAAAGTGGAGTCAAAAGTCCGGGAACCGACTTTAACAGGCAGTGAGCTCTCCAAGTCCGTTGGTTTAGAACCATCAAAAGCTCTCACAATTATATCACGGGTCTCGTAACCAACCTTCGATATCAAGTCGATCAAAAGCGCTCTTTGGAAGGATATTCGAGCGTAATGTATCCACCAAAACATGAGATAATGTAGTACCCTTGCATTCAATGTAAATGTTTAAGGCTTTGTTGTGTTTCCTTGCAGGAATCAAATCAACATCGAGAAGCCTAGGCGTTGTTGGCGGCCAAGCTAGTACTGAACTTCAAATTGGTCAGTGGTAGTGTCTTGTGGTACGTGAGCATTCTTCAGAAACTTCACTAAGGCGTTAGCATGAGCCTCAGAGCACAAGAGTAGAGCAAGCATGGAGATCTTGGACGGAGTCTGTCCCAACTGTTCCACCACATTGTAGTCACTCTTCTTGATGATCTTCAGAATGTCCTCCATTTCTTGTTTGGAGGTATCTTCAGCAACTTCCTTTGGCACTTCTAGTTGAGCAGGATGAGTCACTGGTTCTTTCCCTCTAGCCTGGGGAATGGGTTGAACAGCTGGAATGCGAGCTGGAGTCGCGGTGTCTTTTGGAGGAGAGATATCTGGAGAGAAAACCCTTCCGGTTTTGGTCACCTTACTAGATCCGGTGATGTTGTCGATGTCAAGAATGGTAGCTTCAACTGTAAGATCTTTAATGGTCAGAGGGTCTTGCTTGACGCCATGATAGTAAACATCTGCTCCATAATTCCAAGGGATAGCTTTGTCGGAGGAATATGGAACTGGTCTTGGAGAAGTGATAATGAGAGGTGCCACTTAGGCAGGATCGGAGGAAATTTTATAGTGTTAACATCAAGATAGTCTTCGAAATCGTCACCCCATCCGTTGCTTTAACATCTTCAATAGGAATTTTGTAACTCTCAGGAATAGTGTACTTCACCATGTAATCGTACTTTCCACTTGGCTGCCCCAAGGTATTCCACACAGATGGTGCGGCTTCATTCGTATTGTCAATCTTCAACTTAGACATTTCTTCACACAACTTCTGCACAGGTGGTTTTAGAAATAGTATCTCACGGTTATCCATCATGCACCGCGTCTTCAACCAAGCACAACCATCGTGCAGATGGGCACCAACGACAATTCTCTGGCATCCCGGTTGACACACTTGCAACAAATTCTTCTTTACAGTCATCAGAGGAATGGTCAAGTCATCTATGTTGAAAACATAAGTATCATCGCCAACAGCATTGGAACTCTTGTCATGGTTAGGCATAGGAGCGTTGATCACATTCGGGGTCTCAACAGAGGGTCAAACTCAACTTCGTTAGCTTCAATCATGTCTTGAATTTTGTTCTTCAGAGCCCAACAATCATTCATTATGTCCCGGCTATTAGAATGGTAAGCACACTTAACATTGGGTTGTATCTCGGAGAGAGTGTTGATGTTTTGAGAGGATCCCTCGGTGATCGACTACACTTTGACAAGTGTTGCAAGGCTTGCGACAATGGCATGTTGATCTTAAATGGCGGCATCTTGTGGCGCGTTACGGCTACAGCGTTGTCTGTTGAGGTTGTCTTGATGTAGGATTGGAGATCAGTTGCCCCCCAGTTAGTAGCAGTCGGTTTTGCTCGGCTTTTTGACCATACATTAGCTTCTTTCGTAAAAGATCTCTTGGCGGCATTTGAAGATGACTCCACATGAATCTTTCGCTCTTGATACCGGCTTGATACGCTCGCCTATCAATATCATTTCGTGAATCCGTTTGAAGAGTTTCAATCAGGATGATTGAAGAGCGGGCACATCGGTGTTCCATAAACATGACCAATTCCACTATTAGACAAGGGTGGGTGAACTGCACACTAGATCTCTCACTACAGGCATACTCCTTGAACTTCGTCGACCCATAGATGCATTTGTAGTTGCATGCGAGTGGGTGTCGATTCGACATTGTACTTTCATCTTGTAGAAAGCATCTATTTGAGTTACTCAATCACGGATCACGGTCATTCTGGTGATAATACCACTCTGGCGGGTTAGGACAAACTCTCTTGAAAATAGTGCATCCATAACTTTCTGTCATCGGTGTAGAGGATTGATCTTACGGACATAGGACTTCAAATGACTTAGGGAAGACATGCCATCATACTTAGCAAAAGTTGGAACTTTGAACTTGGGAGGAATCAAACACGGGGACAAGACTCGGATCATCAAAATTCAGCAGGACATCTTGAGTTTTCCAGCATTCGAGACGGTCTTCAAGTTGCTTGTACTTGTCATCTTCATCAAAGTATTGGCCATTATACGTCTTCGGGGCTCGTCTGACTACCTTCGCTCATCACCCTTGTCCTTTGCTCCTCCTTCTTGACACTTCCTTGAGAGCTCAATTCGGTGACCACTTTGGACCACCTTTGTGGCGTACGCCCATGTTGAGAAGACCAGCAACCTTCTTCTCTGTTGATGAAAGCCGGATCTTCTTGGCCTTGGACCAAGGCGGTGAACATTGTTGGGCGAGGCATTACGAGCTGAAGATCTTTGTGATTTCAGAGCCATTACACTAAAATAAATAAGCGAGAGAATGAAAAACCAATCTTCAATGTACTGTGATGCAATATTATGCTATGCTATACAATGTTTATGTGATATGCAATACAATGTTTTCAAGGACCTTAGAGATTTAAATTTGTTTAAACAAGCAATGAACAAACATTTATTAGTACTCCTTTTATTCTTTTTCTTTTTAAGTACAAAGATAGTTCAACGAACAAAGAAAACATATAAAATCCTAAAGCTCTAAGTCTCCATGGGTGCTTCCTCTTGGTCTTAAGTAGGCGTTGATGCTTCGCTCCTCGTGGTAGCAATCAACTCTAGCACTTTCTTCTCACTTGCATAACAACGAGCTTCAAGGTATCCTCTCTTCTTTAAGTTGGATCCAAGATCTCTTCAAGTCTTCAAAATGGGTATGGGATGGAGATCGATTATAGGGTAAATCACTATATGACGGGTTCCATAATTCTTTGGTAAAGCAGGCGTGAATGGCATCGTGAGGTTTGAGCTCGAGAGCTTGCACCCATTTGAGTAAGGTTCCCGAGGAATGGAGTTTTGGTGTCCCAAGTCTTGGTATGGTCTTCTTTACCATGCCCCAGCGTGTATAAACCTTAAATCGACAATTACGGAGATCGTGGTTGTGAACACATATCTTGGAGAAGCATATCATGTGGGCCATCAGCACAAGCCAAAACCAGGCGTGGAGGCTAGAAGGATTATAGGTGATACCTCCCTTATACCAAGTAGTGGTACATTAGGGAATTCTCCACAGCCTTCGATGAATGTGAAGTCCTTTTTGAGAGAAAGATTCCAGCGGATATCCCGGGTGAGAGTGACATTAACCTTTGAGACCACTTCATCCTTTGTTCATTCTTCAGTGATGGAGGAAGGTGCGAAATAAACCACAGGAAAGTAACGGTATGCAACACATGGGAGTTCCTTGTCTCTTGGTAATCACAGTGTGGAGAATGTAGGATGTCTCCAAGTAAAGTAGGCACGAGGATTGGAGTGGAACAACTTGATGGTTGACATCTATGAATTGATCCAGTTAGGAAATAGAACAAACCATAGATTAGCTAGGAACAATATCTTCAATGCATGAAACTCATGCTTTGAGGAACTCTCGGGCTTTCTTAATTAGGAACTTGGAAAATAAACCCTTAACTCAACTTCTTGTTTCCCGATTGGCTTGATGTAGAGCCTTAGATGTAATCCACGATGCAATGTCTTGATACCTAGGAACTTTTTCTAGGCAGTTGATGGCATTTGGTCGAGAATAGGTATCTGATAACTTAGAGAACTCTTCCAAGGTAGGACTAAGCGATAATCTGGGAATGTATAAAGCAATGGTGTTTGGATCGAGGCTGAAAAGACATGCATCATATCTTCTTCAAAAGCGGAGATAACCAAATCAATGAACAACCATGTCTTTTGATGTTGAGCATGGTGGGAATAGAAACCAATTCTTTGGTGAGAAGGTATACCCATAAGTTGATTAGGATAGTCTTTCTAAGCCATAATCCTACAAAGCAGGCAAAGATAAATCCTAGGTCCTTGAAATAGTTAGAAATGATATCAATGCAAATGATGGCATGATGTCATGTTTGGCACACACAGACAATTCACACAATGAGCTTAGGTTTAAGGCTTGCATGAGGGTATAGGTGATTACCCACCAAAAGTTTGAGTTGGTTCATCACATCTATAAAATAACAAAGGTCTAGGAATCTCATATCATTGATCTTTCGTAGGCTTATTTCAATACATACAGTGGTGGACCAAAAATATCCCAAAGTGCAGTCTTAATGAGCGTGGCATCGGTGTCGATAACCTCGGTCTACACCAAGTGGTATCTCACTTTCTTAAATGGCCAAGATGGGTCAATTAAGGTTCTAAAAGTTTAGTTAGTGCTTGATGACACCGAGAAGCCAAATACTATCCTCGACTTGAAGAAGAAGAGTATCGAGGACATCGAAGTGTCACCTACGCGTAGCCATCATGTTGACCATTTGATATATCGTCCCCAGCAGTCATGACGATTTATTGCTACTTACCTAAAGGGAACACGGATCACGGGTGTAGGATCCCCCAACAATATAATACCAAAACCCTTAAAGATAAAACCAAGTCAAACAAAAGCAATAAGGTGAGCTAGAAATCCTAAGGCATTCTCTCTTTAGGGTGTCTCCGTGAGTCACGGATTCTGTAACACGGTGAAGGCCCGTAGGCTTTTGTATTTGTAAATGTGCGGATAGCAAGAGTCTCCACCGCTTTTCTTTTATCCAATTAAGGGAAGGTAAAAGTACAGAAAAAGACCGTTAGATTAAGTAAGGAGAAGGTTATGAAAAGGAAGGTATGCTTTTGATTCCATCCGTAATTATCTCACGGGCTCTTAGATGCTCTTAGATCACTTTAAAAATTGTGCTTTACGTGTTTGACAAAATGTTTGAAAAGGCATTTCTCTTTGACTTTGTATGATTCATGTAGGAAGATGTATACAAAGTGTTAGGAAATGTTTCGTTTTGAAAAGTTTGAACTTTGACAAAAGTGTATTTGTGTGAAAAGTATTTTGATAGAAAACCTAAAAAGTCTTATTACTACTCGAAATTGGCCGTTTTGTATTATTTTACTTTCCTTTAGAATAAGCGCTATCCATACCATTAGTTGGTAGGTAACTTTCTATTTGGATGTAGAGGGACATTCGAAGGACATCGGATGGTCATAGAAAGCAACTTGTGGAGGTATCCTAGCATTCGAAGGTATCATCATTTTTCGTAGGCGACATCGGGGGTCAAGATCATGTATTAAGTAGGCGACAGCCATTGGGTCTATGATCTTTGTATCGAAGGACTATGATGATTTGTTTTGAAGGCATTTGCTAGGATACCTCGTTCGAGGACTTGACCATTTGTATTAAGTAAAGAGCAGAGAGAATGACCCTAAGGTGCATGTGAAAAGAGTGTGTTAATTTGGTATAATATCTTGGTATTATGGTGAGCTATGTTCAATTTTATCTTGCCATGCACGCTTTAATTA
>CM038793.1:156674977-156760558 GCA_021764765.1 Vicia sativa
CACTACTAAAACTCCTCATCCCCGCTGGAGAAAGTTGATCATCTCATCTCCATTGTTATTTACTCACCCGCTTTGTTTAATCTCTCCGTCAATTTTTTGATTTGTGTTATTGTGTTCTCACCATGCCCACGCAGATATCGGAAAGGGTGTCGCTGAATCCTCCCGCCTAAGAAACGAGCTATCGCATGGCGATGCTCATGGTATTCTATTCGAGGATCCGACCATCAATGCAAGTATGTTCGATTGGTGAAACGTAGTTGATTCCGCGCTGTACATTTGTAATGAAACTCTAGATAACAGGGTGTGAATGGAGGTACATAGGATATTTCATACTTTAGGCATGCTTGAATTTATGCAGTTTAATACGACATTTGAGCGCATAACCTTCAAATTTTGAGTTCTTTGATTTTCGCCTGGCCATAGGTGGACAGTTCTGATGAGGAGTATTTTGGCACTCTCAAGTTTCGCTTTGTTTGATAATGACCATTCTCTCATCTCGGTCACAAGTCATGCTCTTAAGCTCCGAGCTTTGGCCCCGGGGCACCTCCCACCACTTTTGTTGCAAGCGACTTATGGAAAGCAATTACAGGGAGCTCGAATACGCTAAGGGGCCAAGGCTTCATGCATTCACAACCCTTGTTCCGATATGCCCAAAGGGTTGGCCTACCCCTTTCTCCGAGGATAGTATCGGGTGGCCACACAAAGAGAGCTATACTTGCTCCATGGCATGGCTAACAAGGAACTCATCAATATCACGCTTTGCTGCCGATCACTGCTGCAGCCATGCCGCCACCGGTGACATTTTGTTGGAGGGATGATCACCCAGAGCAATTGACTACCCCTGCCACGGTCCACAAACCGATGGAGGAACCCACAGTGGGAGGTAAGACTAAGATTGACTTAGCTACACTCACCACCAAAGGTATGATCAAAGTTTTAATGATTATTATTCCTGTTACCCGAATCACCATTTGTTAGCTTTACCGCCCCCGATTTTATTTCTATTGACAAACAAGCTAACTGGTTGACGCAAGTCCTATGCAAGACGATGGAGAAAATTTTGATGCTTGTGTGTTCGAAGGTGAAGCGGATAATCAACCGTGAGGACCCTATCCGTAAGAGACTCTTGCCGAATCCCGGTGACTCGTCGACCGGTCGTGGAGCATGACCAAAACGAATGGGACGGATGCACGATCAAATGTGCTATATCCGAGTGAGCATACAAGGCAAGGCGATGAGCGTAAAAGAGACAGGGAGGAGCAGCTCCGCCAAGGAAGCTCATTGGGGAAATGCATGAGTGGATGCACAGATGCTTGCACGACCAACAGCCACCCTGTGATCTCAGTGAGTCCCTCCTCAGACTTCTTCAACCGTGAGGACACCGCTGAGTTTAGGTGGGGGTATTTATTTGTTTATTTATGTGTTTTGCTTTGTTATTCTAGTTGTCTTTCGCTTTTCTCTCTGTGTGCTTTTCTTGAGTCAGAGTTGTTTTAAGTTGCTTGTTTGAAATATGTTGGAAATCCACAGAAAACACCCCGACTTGAACGGAAAAAAAATTAATTAGTGCGTATTTTATTTGGTTTTTGGGGTGAGGTGAGGAGAAAGTATATAGAGTTGAGTGAAAAGAAACCATTGGGGAAATTAGAAAATCTTGATGTTGAGGTATAACACGAACACACCGAGTCTTCTGAAAGTAGAACGAGTCTAACGGTAGATTTGTGCCATGGTACTTTGATCCGAGAAGTATGCCCGAATAGTTTCTATTGACAACAGCTTAATCTATACTAAGTGTGTGTGCAAGGTTGATCGAGAAAACTGCTGAATAAAAAAAGCACCAAAAATGAATAAAGACAATTAGACAATCGATCCTTCTAAGTTGGGTAACCTCACCCGGTTATTCAAACTAACCGGTTGAACCTAAAGGTCGTCCCTAAAGGGACAAGAAAAAGGGGTGTAAATAAAATACATGTGATCAATTGTGCATACAACGAAAAATCATAAAAGCCTTAAAATGATTGTCCGAATAAAAGGGTAGAAAATCGAAAAATAAGACCTAAGCCCAAAGCATAGTTAGAGAGGTTACCACAAAGGAGATTGAGGTCCGTGGTGCACATGGTTTAGTGTTCGTATGATACCTTGATTGAGAGAAGTACCGAAAGTATTCATCCGGTGATTTAGAACGAAAACTCACGACGAGTATCATCGCTTCATCCGCAAGTTTTAAGCTATTGATTGGGTTATTAAGGCTTATTTGAGGTCAAGCAAAGTTCAAGTTCGGGAGTTTGATCGCTGATCTTTGTCGCACTTTCCAAGGGTTTTAGTGTCGTCTTATGTTTTCATGAGTTTCTTTTAGTATTTTAATTATGTTTCATCAGATTTCTGATTAGGATAAGCAAGTCATGTGTCCATGTTTTCATCATTTTACCGCAGTGCGTGTAATTTGGTTGTTGTTTCAAGATGTTTCGGTTTCTATCTAGTTGGCTATCCGAAACCAATGTGAAAATGATCCAAATACGTAAGAAACACACGAAAAGAAGATTGTAAGTGTGACACGGTGCCCGTGTCGTGCAACACGCCCGTGTCGTGGCACCCGCAGAAGATGGAAAATGGGATAAACCAAAGAACACAACACCCGCCACTGTTGTACAACACGGACCGTGTTGGTCCTCAAGGTGTGGATTTTATTTTGTGAAGACCGACACGGCCACCCGTGTCACACAACACGCCCGTGTCGGGCATCCGAGGCAAAATTTCTATTTTTCGACATGCCTGACCGGGACAAGTTTCGAGGCGCTGACATTTCTTTAATATTCTAGAATAATTATATTAAAGACTAGGTTAGAGGAGTTGGACACTTTTGGATTGGAGAATTAACGATTGAGAGAGCTTAGAGTGGTGATTCAAGGAGAAGAAGGATCGATCAAGAGCGAAGCAATCGACCCATCCAACCTATCCAAATCCTATTGTAATGTCTTTTCTTCTTGATTCTGCTTTCATTAGTATTATGAACATGAGTAGCTAAACCTCCCAATGTCGTGGAGGTGTCCCCGATTTGCTTTTGTAATGACTAATTGATGTTTCGTAATATGAGTTTTATGTTTAAACCTTATTCTTTATTGTGTGCAACGCTTAATGCTTAATGCTTGGAAGAAATGATTATTGATCGTAATTAGGGTTGGCCTCGACGCTAATCCTAATCCTGTTGCATCACTTTTATCATAGTCGATATTCCTAAGGAATTAGAATACCCTCCAATACTGCTTTTATGTTCGATCTAGTGCTTGATATTCTCTCTTGGCATCCGAGGAATTAGGGCAAAGAGAGAATATCAAAGGTTTTTCTTAAAATTGCGGAAAATAACTTTAGGCATAGGAAAGAAAAGGTGAAACATAGCTTTTTAGAATAACGAAACAAATTGGTCATTGTATCGCGATTCATACACCGCCCGGGCATTATTCTCATCGTCATATATAATCTTCTCGTAAATTTAGTTTTCGTATTATTGTAGCTTGAAACAAACAATCAACCATTGTTGTTGTTCAATTGATATTCATTCGAACAAACTTAATTTCACTGTGCAGTCCTTAAGAGATCGACTTTGGGGTTTTTCCCATTATTACTACATCGATAAAATAGTACACTTGCTATTTTATCGATCAGTGACCAAAACTAAATTGCCTGTGTAGTGGTGTATATGTTATAACCATTTCATCAATAGGTTTAGGTTGATATATTTCTTTCCCTCTGGGAGTTTCATATCCAATTCCTTTTATGTTGTTTCCACTCACACCATAGATCATTGAAGCCATTTTGCTTCTATCAATACTCTTAGCAAGAAATTTTTCAAAACTGGAGTCATATCCTTTAAGAATGTCTTTTGACCTCGAAGCAGTATTTGAACTAGAAACCTTTTGAACATCTTGAGATTCCTCTTTGAGTTTAATATTATTTTCTTTTAGTTCAGAGTTTTCTGTTTTAAGTTGCTCAATTTTAGATAAGAGGCTCGTTTTGAGTTTCTTGATTTGATTTTAAGTTGAATGTGGTTTTCAAGAAGTTCTGATAAACTATCTACAAGTTCAGCTCTAGTAAATTCAGAGAATACCTCTTCAGATTCTGATTCAGAGTCGGAGTCATCTGTTGTGGTAGCCATAAAGGCTAAGTTGGCGTGTTCATCTTCTAAGTTAGATTCAGATTCAGAAGATTCTGAATCATCCATGGTGGCCATCATACCTTTCTTTCTTCCAAACTTTTTCTTTAGCTTTTCTCTTTGAAGCTTAGGACAGTCACTTCTGAAGTGTCCTGGTTCTTTACATTCCTAGCAGATGATATCTCTTTTGCTAGACTTCTTATGTCTAGAAGATTCTCCTCTATCTTATGATCTTTTGTAGCCTCGAACTTCTTTGTCTCAGCTTCCATATCTGGTTGATCCTTCTAGAAAGAAGAGATAACTCATCTTCTTCTGATGCAGAGTCTTTCGAGCTTCCTTCTTCAACATGAAAAAGCGTTAGTTTCATATTTTTTAATAGATTTAAGGACAACAAACTTACCTTTCTTTTGGGGCTCATATTCATCAAGTTCTATCTTATGACTTCTGAGTGCACTGATAAGTTCTTCTAGAGATACATTATTCAAATCCTTTGAAACTTTGAATACAGTGACCATTGGTTCCTATCTTCTGGGTAAACTTCTGATGATCTTCTTAACGTGGTCTGCTTTGGTGTATTCTTTGTTCAGAACTCTCAGGCCAGCAGTCAGAGTTTGGAATCTTGAGAACATTGTTTCAATGAACTCATTTTCTTACATCCTGAAGGCTTCGTACTTCTGGATGAGAGCCAGAGCTTTAGTTTCTTTTACTTAGGCATTTCCTTCATGAGACATTTTGAGAGACTCAAAACGGTCATGTGCAATATCTCTGCTTTGTGATCTCTCATACTCCATTTTGAAATGGCATTTAGCAGATATTTCTAGCTTTGTGGTGATTCTTGAAATCTGTTTTCTCTTGCTTATCCATTGTCTTTCTATCAATCTTGTTTCCTTCTTTGTCTATCGGATGTGTGTAGCCAACTAACACCATATCCCATAGGTCAGGATCATATCCTAGAAAGAAACTTTCTAGTATATCTTTCCAGTATTCAAAATCTTCCCCATCAAAGACAGGAGGTTTTGTGTTGTCGTTGTTTTGATCAGTTGCCATAGTGTTTTCCTTTTGGATCTTTTTCTGACATGGTTAAGTGTTTGCACCCAGAACCGAGAGCTCTGATTCCAATTGAAGGTTAAGAAAACACTTAGAAGGGCGGCTGAATAAGTTTTTCCTCCCTTTTTGATTTTCTTTTACGTAACAAAAATCTAAACCACAGTTATTTTTATCCTGGTTCGTTTGAAACTCAAACTACTCCAGTCCACCCGCCAAGGTGATTTTGCCTCCCTCAACGAGGACTTAATTCACTATAATCAAACTAATTACAAGGGCACAACAAATTGTTGTGACTAAAAAATAATTAACATATATATAGGGGTGTTCGTGGTGCGGTTTAGTCGATTTAAGACACGTATGGTCAATCCGATTTCGATGTTGTTGATTATGATTAATGCCGGTTATTAAGAATGACTTTATGCATGATTATTGATGTTTTGAATATTTTTCCGCTTTTGGAATTTGGTGAAGTAATTGATCATGATGTGTAAATAAACATAATGTTTGCACGATGTATTTATCAATGAATACTTGTTAATATGCGATGCGATGATCTTTGTACATGATGAGGTCATGATTATATTGATGATGTTAATAAATGCTTCCGATTTGTGAATGCATGACTTTAGATGATGATGAATTATTGGTGATGTTTTGCATAATGCAATTATGATGCGACAATATATTTATCTTGATGTGGATAAATTATGGCGATGTGGGCTTTATGCCAATTTTGATGAGCGATGATGATGTTTTTGTGTTGTGTTGTTTTATTGTCGAGTCACATACATTGCATTGGCGACGACGGATTTTATGCTAAGCGACGAGGCTTTTATGCCAAGCGACGAGGCTTTTATGCCAAGTGTTCCTAATTATGGATAAAGCGATGGTACCACATGCATAACATAATCGTGTCTCATGGAGTCGGTTATGTTTATGTTTGAGTTGTTGCTGGTTTTTAATTGATTGACGATGTTGAATTGCATGATGACATATGATGCTTTGTTTGGTGATGATCTTTATGATGAACATGAAATGAATATGATATGATAATTTCATGATAACTATGTTGTGAATATAAACGATGAGTTTTGCAATGATTTAACTCGATGAAATGTTTAATGCAAATATGACGTGATGATGTTTGTGATGATGGGCTTTAGCCAATTTGTGATGATTTTATTTATGTTGCTTATGTTATTAGCATTGTTTGGTGTTGTTGTTTGATGTTGTTGTTTAAAGTTTATGTGTTGTTGTGATGATTTATGCCGATTTAGGTTATGGCGATAAAGAGTTGATTATACACATTAGTATGACGATTAAAGTAAGTGAGTTTTGATTATGTGTTGGAATTACACTTATTATTCTATACCCTTTATAATTTCGAAACTATTTATATACTTTATCATGCCTTTAATTATATGTTTTGGAGTATCTCACCCTTTACTTATTTCGCCGTTACCTTTATGTTGGTAACGTGCAGGTTATGAAGATAGAGTTTATAGTTGCTGTTAGTCGAGTCGGTGTCGCTCGGATACGTAGCACTCGGGGGAAATAATTATGTTGTTTTGTTGTTGTTCTTTTGTTGTTTTTCCTTTTGTAAATAAGAATCATACTTTATGAAAATATGATTGGTTAAGGAAGTTGAATAAAGAACATGTTTTGATTGTTATGAATCAATTTATGATTTCCAACGATGCTATGTATCCGAGATGTATACTTTAAAGCAAAATGTTTAAAGTGATTTGGTTTTGAAGGTGTGATGCCTCAGTATTAATTTATGAAATTTTAAATTACTCTGATTTTTGCATATAACACCTGGGGTAATATTGGGGTGTTACATTAGTGGTATCAGATCAGGTCGGTCTGTCGGCCAGGTTATTAATGTGTTTAACCTCTGTATGCCATGTGTGTGAAACATCGCGATACTTGCTTGTTTCTATTTATTTGTCTGCAAATATGAGTTTGAAACAAGTGGGGGAGAAGTTTTACTTCTTGGTGGCGCTTGTGGCTTAGAGATGGAGCCTCAAGCAGGGTTACGCTTTGGTAACTTGAAGGGTAAGTTTGAAGACGCTGTTGTAGTTTGGTAAAGATGGTTTACGTTACCATCATGATTGTCGATCGCCTATTGACAAATTGAGGAACCGATCACCCTTAATCTCTTGTTGATAGTAGTTGGGAATTGTGTTGGTGGGATAGACTTGTCTTGCCAACTTAATAGTGTATAATGTATGAGTTAGCATAAGGTGGTGCATGGTTACTTGAGTTGTGGGCAAATTTAGATTTTGGTGAAGAACAAGATTTTGGGTGCGAACTTCTTGTTGTGATTCTTCCGAAGCATGTTATGAAGATGTGAGTGAATTACCGCAGTAGAGCGAAGTGAAGTTTTGATGGATTTAGTTTCTGGATCTAGTGGTGATTCGAAGTATCCTTTAGGGATGTTTATTTCTGAGTAAGAGTTGAAGAGTCAACTTGGGGTTTGGTTTGAGCAGAGTTGTTTATTTGAGCGGGACACCGTGGAGTGCTACTATTGTGTTGTTCGAGAAGAGCAAAGGTCGCCCGAGTTGGTGTGTCGTTTGCAATCAAGGAACAAAGTGGATATTGAGGACAAGTGTCTACTTCCGAGGATTGATATTTGGATGAATCAATCATTTAGAGTTTATGTGTTTAGTGAGATCGATGCGAAGTCTGGATGTCTACGGGTTAGTATGAGAGTTGAAGATGTTTAGACAATGCTTTTCAAGATAGTGTATGGTCCTGGCGAGTGTTTGTTGATGTCATTAGTGTGACTAATGCGTCAGGTATGATTTTGGAATGTTCGGACAATGCTCTCATGAGTAGCTGTAAGAGTTATTTCGTGATTCATGAATATTATTTGGTTCAGATCAAGTTAAGGAATTTTATCAAGCATCCGAGCTTATGCTATCGTATTGAAGTTAGATCAAGGCATGTCGAGTGTTCTAAAGAAAGAGTTTTGAACTGTTGGACGAGAGTGCCTTAAGTGTTTACTTAGACGGTGATATTTTGGACAGCCCACAAGATTTATTTTGTATCTTGTAGAAGACTTTAAGGGTTATTTCAAAGCTTAGAAGTTCTTTTGTTTTGGATGGTTAGCTTTGTGAGTTTTATGGAAGATCTTTTTATAAGTTGGTATTGATCATGAGTACTTTGACCCGAGATGGTTGAGTCACTATTTGGACTTCGCAATGGGAAGCGAATTTGTTTGAGCCAGTGGAAAGTTTAGCGAATGCTTTGATTTTGGTTTCGTTTTGTATTGCAGAACCTTGTGCCGGGTATTGTGATATGTCATTTTGGACTTAAGATGTATTTCGACATAGAGTTGGAAAAGTGTATTACTACCTTGGAATGATTTGTTTCTCATAAGGAAAAAATTGTCGAACGCGTGAGTTAGAGTTTGATGCGGTTGTGCTCATTGAAACCTTAAAGGTGCAGATGTTAACGACGAGGAGATTGGAATTGTTGAAGACAATTCAAGTTTGAGTGCAATCTATAAAGAGACTTCGTCTGTTGTTGAGCTTACTAAGTTGGTATCGCTGAGAACCCAAGAATGTCTGATTTGGGATTTGTTATTTTGAAGAATGTTGCATGTTTGTTTTGGGACATTTGTTGAGATTAAGCTCAGAAGGTTATTAAGGAATTGTTCACTACTAACATGTGGATTTCGTCGGATACTAATGGTCGCGATGGATTATTAGATTACAACTAAGATAAGTCTGGACGGTAAAGAATTTTGAGATGGTTTGGTAGCCACAGGTACCTTAAGATGATTGATGTTTCATAAAGGAAGGTGTTCTATTGTGACAGAAGTCGGTCGCGACGGTGTTCATGATTGGATTCCATAGAAATTGATGTTATGGTTCTAAGTCCGACTTGTGTTGTAAGTCAGGATTATGAGACGACGTTGATGGGTTGAGTTCTTGAGAGAGTGTTTTGGTTTGAATTACCACTTTGGAAGATTGAAAGTTATGAAAGGTGTTTCGAATAAGAAGCCTGTGTATTGATCGTTGCAACGGTACGAGGATAGTGATTACTTAATATATATTTTGGGAATAGAATTGTTATAAGGGAAGACTTCGTTGAAGTCAAGTGTATACGTCAAAGTTTCACAAGTGAATATTTGGACAATATTTGAAAAGGTCAAACTATATCGTGTATTTTAGAGGATCAATGGACGTTGATCAATCAAGAATGAAAGAGTGATTTTTTGAGTTGATGAGACTGATGTTACGAGATGTCTTGATGGGTGTACGCTTTGAATGTATCCATTCTGAGTAATTGTGAAATTGAGGATTAACCAAGTTGTTTTACGGTTGGCATCTTATGCATAAAAGTGATGCAACATGGTTTAGATATCGAGCATTGAATTGTTAAAGCATGCGAGATTGTTGGATTTAGGCTAGTGAGCTATAGTCGCAAGTCGTCAGTATAAGCCCTAGAATGAGTGGTGTATTGCAGTTTTGTTATGTTTGTGTAACTTGTTATTATTCAAGGGTTGTACGTTGGTAACCTACAAGGACGATGTGACCTTGTGATATTCTAGAATGAGAGCGATAACTGCAAGTGTAATTATTGAGTTCATACTTATGCGTGAATGAAGGCATCTTTTTCGTGGTTGTGTACCACGCGTGGTACTATCCTACTATGATTGTTTTAGTTTTGGTTTGTATAACCATTTTGTAGTTTTCGTTTTAGCGATGGTGTCGGTGTTGTGTCGTAGGACTTTATGTTCCTATCTTTGGTGACTCGTTTCCGAGGTGTCGGTTCGAGTGTGTGACTAATTCCATGATTGAGACGTTAGGATGGTATCGATCTTGTTTATTTAGTTTTCGAGTGAACCAGTGTGTCTGCGACTTGTTTGGCTGTTGAGTGTAATTTGGTTTTCGAGTGCATTGTATGGGCTTTGCATCTCGGCATGGTTGTTCTTGTTTAGACGTTGTGGTTCGGGAGATACCCTTGTATTTGGTGTATTTTATATGTTTTTTAATTGACGCGATGATTGAGCGGACGAATGCGTAGGCATGTCCCGATTTGGTCGTTTTGGTCGAAATTTCGAGGACAAAAGTTTATAAGTGGGGGAGAGTTGTAACGCCCGTTTTATTTAATATTATATTATATTAATATTTTCGAGTTACGGATTGATACTTATTGTGCGACAAGAATATTTATATTAATTAATATATCTACTAATATATTTGACGACGTTTTGTTTGGTCCGGTTTTTATTCCGTTCGGTTCGGCAAAATATTATTCGGACCGATATTTAATTCTCCAGAATTATTTTAATTAAGGGGTTTGATTTCCTTTCCATATAGTTAGGGTTTGGTAAATATATTTTGGATTTGGGGAAAAATTGATAGTATGATTTATGAGTTTTGGTTGGTTGATTGTTGAAATAACATAGCAAGGTTGAGTTAGGAGTATGGATTGTGGGTATTTTAATTTGTAAGCTAGCAAGAATAGGTTGCAAGTATGAAGAAAAATAAGAAACTGCAAACTGTGAAAACCATAAACTATTTCACTGTCTGTTATGCAGGGAAGAGGAAACGAGAATGGAGGGTGCAGCAATGGGGGAGGAGCCCACCTCACAATGAGGGGTGGACGCCTCTAGGGCGACGCCTCTCAAGAAAAGCATGACCTAACGTCCCTTCTTGTTGGAGGAGGAACGAATTTGTCAATTTTCTCATTCAGAAACCAAGTTTTTCGTCTTCGATATTGAGTTTCCTATAATTTTGTAAACCGCTTGTTTCTTCTCATTTTCCCAATTCCATACACTACTAGTTAGTATTAATAAAATATAACTAGAGCATAAGTTAGTAGATTAAATTTAGAACCCGATTATGTTCCGATTTTTCCGATTTTATTCGACGACGGAGCAAGTTGTTCAATTCAATGAAAATTGACGTTAGTTAAGTTCGACGTGTAGAGCATAGTCGTGGTTAGTTTTTCAAATTACGAGTTTTTAAGAGATGACCCGAAATAGGCCAATTTACGGTTAAATTGAATCGGATTGCGCTTAGTCGATTTAAGACACGTATGGACAATCCGATTTCGATGTTGTTGATTATGATTAATGCCGGTTATTAAGAATGACTTTTATGACGTTATTGATGTTTTGAATATTTTTTGCTTTTGGAATTTGGTGAAGTAATTGATCATGATGCGGTGTGAATAAACATAATGTTTGCGACGGTGTATTTATCAATGAATACTTGTTAATATGCGATGATGATATATGTCTTTGTACATGATGAGGTGATGATTATATTGATGTTGTTAATAAATGCTTCCGATTTGTGAATGCATGACTTTATATGATGATGAATTATTGGTGATGTTTTGCATAATGCAATTATGATGCGACGATATATTTATCTTGATGTGGATAAATTATGGCGATGTGGGCTTTATGCCAATTTTGATGAGCGGTGATGATGTTTTTGTGTTGTGTTGTTTTATTGTTGAGTCACATACATTGCATTGGCGATTTAGGATTTTATGCCGCTTAACGAGGCTTTTATGCCAAGTGTTCCTAATTATGGACAAAGCGATGTGTACCACATGCATAATATAGTGTCTCATGGAGTCGATTATGTTTATGTTTGAATTGTTGGGTTGGTTTGTAATTGATTGATTGATGTTGAATCATGATATATGATGCTTTGTTTGGTGATGATCTTTATGATGAACATGAAATGAATATGATATGATAATTTCATGATAACTATGCGTGAATATAAACGATGAGTTTTATGATTTAACTTGATGAAATGTTTAATGCAAATATGACGTGATGATGTTTGTGACGATGGGCTTTAGCCAATTTGTGATGATTTTATTTATGTTGCTTATGTTATTAGCATTTTTTGGTGTTGTTGTTTGTTGTTGTTGTTTATAGTTTATGTGTTATTGTGATGATTTATGCCGACGAGGTTATGGCGATAAAGAGTTGATTATACACATTAGTATGACGATTAAAGTAAGTGAGTTTTGATTATGTGTTGGAATTACACTTATTATTCTATACCCTTTATAATTCTGAAACTATTTATATACTTTATCATGCCTTTATTTATATGTTTTGGAGTATCTCATCCTTTACTTGTTTCGCCGTCACCTTTATGTTGGTAACGCAAAATGAAGACGGAGTTTATAGTGTTAGTCGAGCGGTGTCGCCTAATACGTAGCACTCGGGGGGAATAATTATGTTGTTTTGTTGTTGTTCTTTTGTTGTTTTTCCTTTTGTAAATAAGAATCATACTTTATGAAAATATGATTGGTTAAGGAAGTTGAATAAAGAACGTGTTTTGATTTTTATGAATCAATTTATGATTTCCGACGATGCTATGTATCCGAGATGTATACTTTAAAGCAAAATGTTTAAAGTGATTTGGTTTTGAAGGTGTGACGCCTCAGTATTAATTTACGAAATTTTAAATTACTCTGATTTTTGCATATAAAACATGGGGTAATATTGGGGTGTTACAATAGCAACATATATCAACTGGAAATTTGGACATCAACAACTTAATCAACCATTTGAATGCGACTCGACTATGCAAATGCATGTGGATCCATCAGAGTAAAACTCCCAACGTAAACAGCTGTCAGTAATTTCGAGGCATCAAGGCGTAAGCCTTCAACGTAAACAACATGCCCCTAACGGCTCAACATGGTTTTGCCCCTCACGGCTCAACATAATATGCAAATGTATGTATGCGATGAAATTAAACAACATACAACAATAACAACAACGTAATCCACAACGGAAACCAACTTGCAACATATTCATTCTGCCCCTTACGGCCAACGTAATCAACAACAACAACAACCATCAACCTTAGCTATCAAAGCCTCTACAACAACGTTCAATGAAAATGACAACAACAGATTCACTTAAGGAAACTACAACCAATCATCCAACAACTCACCTACTGTACCTAAATACATTATTATAGGTTAACTCATGTTCCTATATTTCCAATGGTCCAAACGGCATCAAAGTCGGAGTTACCGCCGCGAAGATACGACCAAAACAATTTTCCAAAATCATAGTTCTGTTTCTGTTCAGTATGTGTCAACGCATAAGCTCATGTGTCGGCTCATAGCTTAAATTTTTCATATTTTTACACAGTATTTGTCGATGCATAGGTCATATGTGTCGGCTCATAGCTTAAAATTTTCAATTTTTCTAGTTTAACACAGTATGAGTCGATACATACTCCCTTTGTATCGATATAAAACAGACTTGTATCGATACATACCACGTATAAGTCGATACAAGACTTCCAAATTCGCCAAATGAGTCGATGCAAGGCTCTATGCATCGATACAAGCCTTTCTCGTGCCCCTAGTTTTCAAATGCTTAGTTACTTGTATCAATACATAACATCATGTGTCGACTCATGCTGCATTTTTTTCACCAAAAACTTGATTTTTCCACTGTTATGCAATTCCAATCGATACCATTCATCACCAACAACCACAGCACAATAGAAGCAGTAAATTGGTGCATTCCTTTCATATAATTAACAGCAACACGACATATACAACAAAATTGTACAATCAACAACAAGAATACACACAGAATACAAGATCGTATATTCCAATTTGGGATTTTCTACGGTTAACCACATCGACATGACACAACCTAGCGAATCATACGTCCCAAAACTACCTATTGCCCATCATATCCCCAATTATAGAGCAAGAACCCCACCCTTACCTTGGATTGAAGGTTTCTCTAACAATTCTTTATCGCTCCACTTTTCTCCGTCAAAATCCTTGTTCCTCTTTGGTCTGCAGCTTCTTTCACGCTCTATTCTCCCAAAAGCTAAAAACCCTATTCTACTCGCAATCTAATTCTTTTATTCTTTTAATGCCATAATAATAATAATACTATTATTTTCTTAATGGGACAACTAATTAACACCTCCACATTATTTCTCACACCACCCCAAATCTAACTTTTAATCAAATAATAATTCCATAATAATATTATTTCTAATATTATTTCTTCAATTAAATTGGCTATCGCTAAACTATCAACTTAATCGATCAACCAACATATTAATCCAATAATAAAATACTTCAATAATTTAATTAACTAATTAATTAAATTTAGGGCATTACAATCTACGGGGCTCTTAATTTCTTAGCTCACTTTATAAATTTCTTTCTGTGTGTGTGTTTGAAAAGCAATTTTGAAAAGGCATTTCACTTTGACTTCGTAAGAATTCTCGCTGGAATGTATACGAAGTGTTTGGAAATCTTTTGTTTTGGAAAACTTTGTAACGATTCACGCTGGAATGTAGACAAAGTGTTTAAAATGTTTTGAAAATAGTGTGAGATGTAAAAAGTATTTTTGAATTGATTGGAGCAAGCAAAAGAGTCTTATTCCCTACTCAGAATGGTCGTTTCCATGTTATTTTTCATTTCTTTAGGGTAGCGCTATCCATACCATTAGTTGGTAGGTAACTCTATCCATTGGATGTAAAGGGACGTTCGAAGGGTCATCAGATGATCATAGAAGGCAACATGTAGGTATACCTTAGCATATTTGTACGGACGATCATCACTTTTTATAGGCAACAACCGAGGGACGAGATCATGTATTCGTAGGCAACAACCGAGGGTCATCGAGGGACTATGATCTTTGTATCGAAGGGACTATGATGATATTGTTTGTAGGCAACTGTGCTAAGATATCTCTATATTCGAGGGACATTACCGTGTATTCGAAAGGCAACAAGAGAGGATACCCTAAGGTGAGTGCATGTGTGAAGAGTGTGTTGTATTCAAATATTTATCTTATGATTAATGTTAGCTATCTTGATTGAATTAGTCTTGCCATACATGCCTAGTTACTAGCAGTTAAATATATACAAAAAATAAAGTGCGGAAAGTAAACCATAGACTATTACATGGCTTTGGGGCAGATACATAATAGGAGTACGAAAAGTAAAGGCAGAAATGTAAATCTATTCTATTACATGATAAAAATTTGCGACCTATACATCCTTTCTAGAATTGTAAATGCGAAATAAGAAATAGATAATCAGAATAATAAGAAAATGTTAGTAAAATGTTTTGGAAATTAGTAGAAAAAAGGTTTGAGGTTAGTAATCCTAATTACTAGAAAAGAAAATATTTTTGGGAATTTTCTGAATTAGTTTTGATGTGAAAAAATAATTAAAGGTTAATTTAATGGATAATTAACAATTAATTAAAATATGAATGAAAAATATTATTTTTTTATGTTAAAAATTAAATAAACATTTTTCTGACCTAAATGCAAAAAAGAAATATTTTTTGTGATTTTTGTAGTGTTAAAAAAATGTTTGAAAAGAAATTAAATAAAATAAGAAAAATAGGAAAATAATGGAAAAAAGGGTTAGTTTTGTGAAGAGTAAAAAAATAGGTGGGGTAGCCAGTGATCGAACCCCTGCCTTGAGGGTCATGTTCGCGCTGCCTTTGCCATCTGAGCCAACCTGTTTTTGTGTTAGGCATATGAAACAATAATATTATAAGGGAAATGATTTACTGAAAATTGAAATAAAAACGCACGCCAAGGGGGGTCATCGTCCCCGATTCAAATTTCCCAAGCTTTTACCTACGGTTTGTATCCGTAGCCATAGCCTTTACCAATAGTCCGTCTGTAGCTATAACACCTGTAATTTTCAAAATCAAAAGACATGCAATATAAATTAGTTATGAATACATGAATCAATTGGAATCGATCCACTGAGCATGATGGTACCACTCGTTTGATCCAATTTTGTCTATTCTGGAAAACCCCAATTCAAGGTTTCAAACACTAACAATGGTGAATCCTTCGCTTGGCACCTAAGCTTCAATTAAACTATCCGACATCATCGAAACTTCACAAAAACACAAATATATGGTTATATTCATTAATTAAGCATGGAAATATGAAATCGATTTTGAGTTAGAGTTGTGCAAACTGTGATCTGGATATCACGTTTATGGACGTGTTGCTTGCTTGCAGGGGTCTAGAACGATTTAGAGAAACACCAGGAACGTGTTGCAAGGATTAGAATGGCTTGAATCATTGCACCCCAAAATTTGCCCTCCTATCTCGATTTTATCTGGTTTAGGCATCACATTCACCTGCATATACTTCCATTAGGTCATTGACATCAAACAGTCATTTACACATCGCATATGCATCATTTCGTCGTATTTAAATCGACCAAAAGTTAGTTTAAATCGATATTTGCATCATTTTATGGTTATGAAATACCCGTTATTCCACTGCATTCATTTTTATCTTCTTACCTATTTATTGTATCATTTTAAGTTGATTATATGTCGATGATATCAATATTTCGATTTTACAAATGATCGTTAAAAGCGATTCGACATCGGCGGAAAATTAGCGGAAAATATTTCAAACTTTCGCCTCTAACTCACTGTTTTATGAATCTACGTGTCGCCTAGATCATGAAAATGTGATTTCTCTAATTTTTCGATACATTTCGAAGTTTTGTTTTTAACC
Organism: Vicia sativa; assembly: GCA_021764765.1. Lineage (NCBI taxonomy): Eukaryota > Viridiplantae > Streptophyta > Magnoliopsida > Fabales > Fabaceae > Vicia > Vicia sativa. Next base: position 156,691,708 of record CM038793.1, read on the forward strand.
GTAGGTGTTTTAAAATCAGGTATTCTTCATTATCGTTTTATTTCAATTTTAATTATTTCAATAATTTTTCTTTAATCTATGAAATTCGTAATTTACTTTAATGTACTCATTTTAATTTTTCGGATAATTTATTGTCCGAACTTTTATCATTTTTACAATTTTAGGTGTTCATTTTTATTTCAAAAAATCAAACAAAAAATACTATCGGGCTTATTAAATTTTATCAATTTCATTTTTAGGCCCATTTTATGATTAAGGGTAATTTTGGCATTTGAAAAAAATATGAAAACCCTAATTTATTGGGTATATATATGTGCCATGTTACTGTTCAAAGGGGGCGAACAAAAAATTGAAACGGAAAGTGGCGGAGGCTACAGAAAGCAAAAATCAATTTATAAGAAAAAAGCTTCATCTTCTTCCAAACAGCCCCCTATCTCGTCTCGCTTTCCTCACTGTAACTCAACACATCTTTTCTTCATCCCCACATCTTCCCAGCCGTCTCTCTCACATAACAACGACCAACAGCCTTCCATCTGTCTTACCACTCCCCAACCGAAACCTCCTTCTGCAATACTCTTCACAGAACAGCCTTCCATCCAATACTCCATTCTTCCGCCGTAATCACTCCATCTCATACTTCCCTCCGTCAAACCCAGCTCCATTCTCACCGCTGCCATACCCTTCATCCGCTCACCTTCTTCACCGTAACCTCCATAAAACCCCTCTGTTCGCCGGAAACCCCCTTCATCAAACCATAACCCTCACCTTCGCCGTCTAGCTTCTCTCTTCGCCACAAGCCACTCGCTTACCATCATTCCCTTACAACCATCGGTCAAGATCATCCTCAAACATACTTCACTCTCTCCGAAACCACCCTTCAACCTCATCCCTACGACGCTGAATCTTCCTTCTCTCTCCGCCTTTCGCTGATGTGGCATCATCTTTATTGCTTCTTCTTTCGATTATTTCAATTGGAACATTGTTCTTCAACACTCATCATTGCCGCGACCATTACATGTCAAGAAACCGAATGTCCCAAGCTTTTGATTCTAATGTTAATTTTCACCGACAATCAACAACTTCAATTTCTCGATACATCTCGACGTCAAGAACAAGTTCCAAAGAACACGTTTCATCCATATTTCAAGTTTCGTAAGCATTGATTTCCTTTGACCAGAACCGAGTTTTCGCAAGTTTCGATGATGAATATCTATTATCATTCTGATATAATTGTTTGTGCCAATACAATGGTTTATCCATCATGATTCTGATACAATGGTTTGAATTTGTGATAATACCAATCTGACCTGAGTTTTGATTTCGTGTGAAGTTTCGGTTGTTGCCCATTCTGTTTGGTTATGTCAATTTGTTGGTAAAATGGTGAGGGTGTTATGATGTTTAGTTTAGTGTACGATAATTTGAGTGTTGATGCCATTTTAATTTAATCGTAGAATTTGTGTAACCGGTTTATGAGGTTGTCTTTGTCGATCCGATGCAAGAATTATGGTTGGTTTATTTTGATACCATGCTATTCGACCTAGTGTTTAAGAGTCGACTCTTGACTTCATCTTGGTTCATTTTTTGGGTTAGTCTTGAACATTTTAAACTTGGCATTAACTTTGAATGATTCTTTTTGTTCTTAAACTTGTTTTGCATCGAGTTTTGGGACATGATTCGCTTATATGTTAGTTGCTGCCCGGATACTAGAAATGTGTTGAAAACTTTTGTGCAACTTTCCTATTGCATGTTTTGATTTTGAATAGAGTAATAATTTGATTTCTTAATTAAGTTCAATGTTTGATAAGTGGGATAAGTGTTTGAAACTTGATTGTTGGCACCTTTTTGTTTGTTTTAATTGTGAGTGAATGATCCTTGTTTAGTTTTGATGAAGGTTTAATGATGATACCGCTTATCCGCATGTAAATCTAACCTAGAAACTATGGATGCATCTTGTATTTTTCTATTATGCTACAATTTCAAGTTTAGAATCAATTTGGATTTCGAAAGTTGTATGGATGCATATATTTGAAGCCTTCAATTCGGTTTATGATAATTTCATGGCGTTATTTCAATCAATTTTAATTATGTTGAGATGTTTGGGTTGGTTTGAAGGAAATTGTCACCTTTACTTCCATTCGAACTTGGGTTTGGATGTAATAAATTTGGTTTCTCAATTGAGTTTGAACATTTTTCGGATTAATTTCGGAGCTTCATATCATTCTCATTAGTTGCTGCCCGGGAGTGGCAAGTTGATGTTCTAAGTTGTTTTAATTCATGCCAATTGGTTGTTTGATCTTGATGATACTTTTCTTTGGCATCGGTATCAAGCTTGCTTGTTCATGCGACAATTTTTCAAGTACCTCTTTGTATAATGTCAATGCTGCCCGAATTTGGTTTTAAAGGTTTAGAGCTTATTGTGAATTCTATTATTCTTATCTTGAGCTTGGATTGTGTAAAAGTCGAGTTATTGATTTGTAAATTGAGAATCATAATATTGTTTGATTGTGTTTGATGTTGAATATGATTAAATCGAATTCTTTTTAAGTATCATTAAGTTTGTGTAGCGGCTGCCCGGGTTGGTAAGTGGTTAATAATGCAAGTTGCCTTTGAATTCGTGTGGTCTTTGATCGATATTTAGAGTATTTTTTGAGATAGCATAGTTGCTGCCCGTTTTGGTAAGTGGTTGAAATACGCAAGTTAGTTGATGATTTGTGGTCGATTGAGTTTATCTTGACACTTGTTTGTGTTTGCCTTTGAGTTTACGCAATTTTTGATCGATGTTTTGAGTGTTTCTTGAGATGTTTTGAGTGTTTCTTGAGATGACGTAGTTGCTGTTTTGGTTTATACGGTTAAAATGTGTTTAAAACTCAATTTTTCCGTTTTTTTTCTTCCGATTGATTAATAACATGAGTTCTTTGGTTAGTCAATTTGTGATTCTTGAATTGTTCATTCATCCATATGAGTTGCATTTGATTTTAATATCTTACTTATTAACCATGTTTATCTTATTGCCATTTCATTTCGATTCTATTCCACACTATGCTACTAACATGTTTGTTACTTGTGAAGGCGTTCAAGAATGGTTCAAACATCATTTCATCATAGAATATATATATACTTTTCTTCTTCCAATTACATTCTTATTATTGTTGTTCCATTATTAATATTTAGTAATGTCATTTTTATTTTTGTAAATATAAAATACATAATATTTTTGTTATTATATTTAGTATGTAAATATGCATATTACTTTTATTCTTATACCTTATTCATATCCATTTGTAAATAAATTCAATTACATTTTAATTATCATTTTTGTGTTGCGATTTCGAATTCGAAATTTAATTCAACCTTCGAATGAATTTGAAATACATACTTGAGAATTGCAACATTTTCCGCATAGTTTTTGTTTGTATCTTGAGTAATGTAGGGACATTTATCTCACATTCATCTGACGAGGCAAGCCCTATCCGATCTTGAAGACTATATGGAGCTCAATTCTCGCACCACATAAAAGTTATTCAATTATTCAAACTAATTCGATTTGGTTGTAATAGCTTAGGATTTATTTCCTTGTGTATTCTAATTACCGTTTAATTACGCTGCTATCATATTAGAACACATAGCCTCCTTGGGCTCCTCATCAAAGAAGTGTAAACATACACAATGCACACCGCACACATTCATAGTTTGTCCTGGCTTTTCAAGGATAACTATTCGATCGATTGTTCCAATCGGTCGTTTAGAATACTAGTGTCACGCTAGTCTCACTTTTAGGAGCATACATAAAGCCACCTTGTATGGGCTCGCTTGTTTTCCAAACCCCTAAAACATTGAATTTGTTTTCTAAATCAATTTTTCTACCAAAACAAAAAAACATAGTGCTATGGTATTTAATTAAATTGTTAGAGGTTAGCCCGACGATTTAATTAAAATGTAAAGTATTTGGGCCATTAGAGGGTAACCCAATGACTCGAATACTTTATTCCATACACTTGAACATTTAAAACACTTTCAAATTAAATTAATTAATTGAATTTGTTTTCGAAAATCAATTTTTCTACAAAAAACAAAAAAATATAGTGTTATGGTACTTAATTAAATTGTTAGAGGTTCGCCCAACGATTTAATTAAAAATGTAAAGTATTTGGGCCATTAGAGGGTAACCCAATGACTTAAATACTTTATTCCATAACACTTAATAAAAAGTGGACTTTGTTTCACCTCACTTCTTTCATAATAAAGATTTTGGATGAGAGAAGATCGGTTGACCTCAATCACCAATCTCGAGTATCGAATCGTTAGAGGATATCCCGACGTTTTGGTACTTGTCATCTACAATTAAAATCAATTCAACCCATTCAAATTCTTTTTCCGCTCATATCAAAAACATTTTCAATTAAAATCAATACAAACAATCCAAGACATTTTCAACCGAACTACGGAGTTTTGACTTTCCCATTGCACGAGGGAATACGTAGGCACGCCGGTTTCAAACCGTGTCAAACTCAAAATAATAACAAACAAATCCATTTTCTTTTATTTATTTATGACTTAGAAATTAGCGATTACACACACACAAACACATTTTGAACTAAATGGGTCCCATCGAGTACGATGGACGAAGAGGTGCTAATACCTTCCTCTTGTAACCGACTCGAATCCATGCTTTTTGGTCTTGTAGACCGCTTTATCCGATTTTTGTGGGTTTTATCTATATTTCCCCGTTCTTTCTAGAACGAATAAAATTAGGTGGCGATTTCATTGTTTTTGAAAATTCATTTAAATGATATTTTTGAAAATCGAGTTGCTTCAGAATCTGAGCAAAACTTTAGCTGCCAATTGCTTGAAGGTCATCGATTTTGGGAGCTAGTTTAGGGTTCCGTGAAGCATGGAATTTGTCCTCGTGGCATCCGGGATCGTATATATACCGGATCAATTAGGTCAAGAATCATGAAGAAATTATATGTCAATCGATGAGAAAATATATGATTTGGTATGAAACCAAATATTGCCTTTTTTGATCAAATTTCGAAAATGGCAGCTTTTATGGCTTGCTTGGACCTCAAGAATGATAAAAAAAATCAATCTTGCACTTAATGTTTGAATTTTATATCTTTTATTTTAATTAAATTGAATTTAAATGAATAAAAATTCAAAATAAATAAAAATAAAAGATAAAAGGCGTGGCATTGGGCTTGGAGATTCTAACTCAGATAAGAAGAAGTTTCAACCAAGAAAAATTAGGCCCATTTAGAAAAAATTTGATTTTCTCAAGTATTTCTCTTCATGCACCTCCTCAAAAATGCCTAACTTGCACAACTTGTATCTTGCTCAATTTTTAATATTTTTGAGTGTTCTTAGACATTTTAGAAATATTAAGATGTCCTCTAAACACTCCTTTTGGTTTCATCTTCATTGAAGTTTCCATGTTTATGAACACTTCTTTGCAAAAGATGACTTTTGTTGACTTTAAAAGGACTCAGAATGTTTCGATTCATAACTTCCAAATGAAGCATTTTAGCCAAAGCTTGTGAGAAATGAAGTTGTAGATAATTGAATTACCTTCAAAATGAGCTTTGATGGAAAAATTTTTGATAAATTATGTGAAAGTTATGCCTGGTCAAAGTTTTGTTTACTTTTGTCTAAAAACCCTAATTTAGAAACTTTGACTTTTGACCAAATCTTGACTTTTCTTGAGGAACTCGATCAACCCTTGATCAAATGATGAATGTTACTTTAAAATATTGGTGTTGACCAAAATTATGAAGTTTGACCGTATGTTGACCACAATTGACTTTTCTCCAATACAACTGATTTTCAATCATCTGAGCAATTGGATGAGAAAATTTGACTTGAAAGGCTTGAAACTTGACATGGTGATCCCTTGAAGCATATGATGAGGTATGATGACCACTTGAAGTATTGGAAACCCATTTTGACTTGAAAGGAGGAAAACCCTAGTTTTGATTGATTGCTTATGAGAGGGTTTGTCTAGTCAACCCTTATGAAACCCTTGAGTATGGAGATGTTAATTGTCTTGATAAGTGTGAGGGAAATTTTGGGGTATGAAAGTTTCCCCTGTTCAATCTTCTTGTACCGGAAGGGTTAGATTGATATGCTTGCCTTTTGTGACCTAAAGGTAGAAGATGATTGAACACTCGAGTACACCTGAAAATTTGCACACGCTGTTGTATAGAATGGGATCGTCAGTTGACGATGTACTGGAATGGGCTTATAGATGCAATTTGGAGAAGTTGATGTTGAGAGTGATTCGTGCACTAGACTCGTGTTCGCCTTTTGGATTAGAGAAATATCGGAGATGGGCTTAAAGATGCCATCCGAAGAGATGAAGATGTGTAGTCGGAGATGGGCTTATGATGCCATCCGGGGCGTTTGTTAATAAGAGAGAGTCAGAATAAACCTTTGTCTTGGCTATTTTTGAGATGAATATTGTCAGAACATAGATAGTTTTCCCGTCTTGTTTCAGTTATTAATCTTTGATTTGTTGTATGGACATAATTTGCATGGTCGCTCGATAGTTCTCCGCCTTATTTCGTATTAATCTTTGACCTTTCGCTTGGAAAATAGCTTTTACTGGGAATTAAACCTTAACAGATGTGGTTAGTTCTATGCAAATTATGATGCATGCGAGTATATGACAATGTTATGATTTATACGAATAATGCAGAATGTAGATGTTGTGGTATTTCAAAACATATCCATCTTGAAGTCGATAGGACCGACGTGATAAATTAGTCGATAGGATCACTACGGGGACCAATGTGATGAAGTTGATAGGATCAACGCTCGGGACTAACGTGATGAAGTTGATAGGATCACTTATCGGGACTAACGTGATGAAGTTGATAGGATCACCGCCGGGACTAACGTGATGAAGTTGATAGGATCACCGCTAGGGACTAACGTGATGATGTTGAAGTGTTTGAACACTTGTTGAGAGGAGATGATAATGTAATACTGCTGGAGAAGATTTGTCTCAGAGGGAGAGTGATGGCCTGTGGGGATTATAGAGACGATCTTGTGGAGGTATTTCTTGTGAAAGTGACTGGGGATGTATTGGTGACTTTAGTCGTCATCTCAATTCCTAGACCCCGTAGTAATTATCGCTTCGCTTTTCATATGTTTGTGAATAGATGTTTATTGTCGATGCATATAATCATTCAAAGCAATCATTGGACTTTATGCAAACAAAACAATAAAATTGGAATTGGAAAAGAGGAATTTGCATTAAATTTGAAAAGTGGCCTATAGTCGCACTTTGTATACAAGAGACAAATATCCTAGTAAGAGGAAATTGTCAGAATAGTAAAAGCTATGTGGAAACAATCTTGTCGAGTTTCAACTATGCTATTGCTCATATATTTTCAACTATCCCATCTCCTTGCTGTCAGAAAAAAGTGATTGAACTAATTTGCGCCATTCAAATCTTGAAGCTGATAGTAGTGTAGTCGGTAAGTTGGTGATCTGGACGAGACATAGTCGTACGCTTAAATCCCTAAATGTTTCCTAGACCGTCCTTTCGAGTTTTCACCACCGATACCCTTTTTGCCCAAGCCGCCTTTGTAGGTTTTCGACTTGTTGGGTGTACATTTTTGTATATATATATCCTTAAATTTTTCCTGAATCTTTTTGGTTCGCCAGGATGCCCTTATCTTTTCCTAGGCCATTAAACCTAGCGGGTCTTGTTTATGCGTAGTATTTTTACTATGTCCGCTCACATGGTGGAAGTCTTCCTTCCATAGTGCTTAGTATCATAGCTCGTCGTAAAATATTGTTTTGACTACAAATGGTCCCTCATAGATGGGAGTCTATTTGCCCTCGGGTCACCTGGAAGAATGATGCACTTGACTACTAGATCACCGACTTGGTAGACCTTGCTTGACTTTTTATTGAATGTTGTGATCATTCACTGTATATTTGTCCATGGAAGATGGCTACGAGCCATTTTTCATCGATCGTTGATCCGTCAAGGCGATTCTCGACCCATTCGTTCGCTAACTCATTCAGAGTACTGATTATGGTATCTAAACCTCGATAGGTAGGACCGCCCATACCATATACGAAAGAAGGGGTTTCAGAGATGTTCGCATTGTAGTGCGATAACCGTGGAGAGAAAATGGCAACATCTCATGCCAATCCTTATAGGTCACTGTCATCATTTGTATGATCATCTTGAGATTGTTGTTGGTGGCTTCCACTGTGCCCTTCATTTTTGGCTGATATGGAGAAGAGTTGTGATGCTTAATCTTGAACTGCGTGCAGAGTTTGGTGATCATTTTGTTATTGAGATTGGTACCATTGTCCGTGATAATCCTTTCGAGGACGCCATACCGACAGATAAGATTATGCTTGATGAATCGAGCCACAACATTCTTGGTAACAGATGCGAACGAGGCTGCTTCTACCCATTTGGTAAAGTAATCAATGGCAACAAGGATGAAACGATGTCCATTGGAAGCGGTGGGTTTGATCTTTCCAACCATGTCAATGCCCCACATTGCGAAAGGCCACGAGCGGTCGTAACATTCAATGGGACTGAGGTATGTGCACTTTGTCTCAGATATCCGCATGTCTTCGTAAGACCAAGCAAAATCTCGATATAGTCTTGCATCATCGAACCAATCTCTTTGACATTGCTCTCAAGATCCGCTCCTATCTTGATTTCCTTTATGTCTTCGTTAGTACCTAGATTCACAACCTCGGTTGGCTCCTCATGTGGTCAGATAACCTGCTCTTCCTGCTAGTAGTGATCGCGACTTTATCGCCTATGAATCGAGACCGCAAGTGCACAACCCTATCGCTGTAGTTTTCAAAAGATATCGAACCCACGAGACTATAAATCGATCTATTATTATCCTAAGTTACGTATACGTACCAAGGCAAATCATTCTTTTGGGTAATGGTTAAGGAAAATATAAATAAAACGGATATCGACACGTAATAAAGTGAACCTAAGCAGATTTATTTGAACCTAAGCGTATAGAGATGGTTGACTTACTTGTTCTGTAGAAATAATCAGTTTAAAAACCCTTAACTCACACTTTTGTGGTCTTATCTCGATTATACTCCTAAAGCCCTATGCTCGCCTCGCTAGCCCATAAGTGTTTAGAAAATACTCTTTGAAAACTTAATTAAATCTAATTGCTTTAAAGCGCTCTCGCTGTATTTAAATCGAATGCCTAACTTTAGCTATCCGGTTAAAACCTGACACTTTCGTGGTCTCGATCCTAACCTATTCTACTCTTCTTACTTCCGTAATGAAGAGATTAATTTTAATTACAAAAAGTCATAACCAGAAATTAAGTTAATTAATATTTTAGCTTATAAACAATTTAATTCCTACTCTTACAATTATTACATACCGATACCTAAACGGTTTAGCCAGACATATTGATTAATTCAGACATGCATAAATAATAAGGTTCAATATATTTAAACATCTCCATAATCAAATTAATAATTATCAGGCACAATACTTTAAATAAAATAAAATAATTATATTAAGAACCTGAAAATAATAATACTGAAAAAGTCTTGTTCTTCGAAATAAACGAGCATTCCACCACAAGTCGGCTGGATCTGCTCGGAGACGTCTTGAATCGAAAAGAAAAAAATGCGACAAGAATATAAAAAGCACTAGATCTAATGTAAGGTTAGATCAGTGAAAAATTACACAATAATTTCCGGTGTAGAAATTATCGTGAGAAAATTATAACAACTAGAACTAAAATAAAATCTAAACAAGGAAAATGAAATGAAAAATAAAATAGAAATACAAAACTGAAAAGAAAATAGAAAAATGCGAAAGAAAAACGTAATAACGGTTGTTCGGTAAAATTTTGCCGACCATTGCACTGAAGCTTCAACTTGTATTTATAGCCTCTGTTAGTAACTTCCTTTTCCAATTTCGTACGAAGAGAAGTGGTGGTCGTGTGTATAACTGCCAGAACATGGGATTATACATGGGATGACGCCTCGCTTGAAAAGAAGTGTGAGACGTGGGTCTCACTACATGAGAGGATCGGAGACGGGTCTCTAACAATTGAGCCCCGGAGGGAGGCGCTCCATGATGTGAGGAAAATTGAAATATAGCGCGTTATAGTCGTGTCAGTTGTGTGACGGACTTAGTTTCTCAAACAACGCGCGACGGTCGTCACGAGGCTGTGACGGTCGTCACACCTACTTAGTTTCTCAAACAAATATGATGTCACGAGGTGTGACCGCCACACCTGTGGGCTGAACTTCATGGGCCTCGGCTGCCGGGCTTTTGCTTGTCGTTGATAATTATTTTCTCTTTAACTCATCCTTTTGCTATATTACCCCTTGTTTCATTTCTTTGGCTTTTTAATTCGATTTTTCCTCAATTTTTATTTCTTTGCTCAATTGATCTTTATCTAATACAAATACGTGAAACATTAAAAATACCAACGTAATACAGAAATAAAACAGAATAATTAAATAAAAATACTAACATTATCTATGAAAATTAAGTCAAATATGTTATATAAATTCGTGTTATCAAGTAGCCTGGCAAGTTCTCCGGGAACTTAACAATCTTCCTCACCTTCGTCTTCGGCTTGGTAGATCGGATTATCGAATTCATATTTAGCAATAGCAGAGTCGTTATCGATGAGATTCGGAGTGAATATGCAGTGTATTATGTGGGTGTGTGTAAGAACACATAGCTTTTTGAAAGGGTGATAAAGTAAAAAAGAAAGACAAAGAGCACAATATTTGAATGCAAAAGTCCAATGATTTGTTGAATGAAAATATGCGAATGATAAATAATAACCCTCACAAACGAGTCGTGGTGCCCTGGGCAAGGCACTAGGCTTAAAGTTTATTGTTCGAAAGCATAAAAGCAGAAAAAGAAATTACTCCTGTCTAAAGGAGATTGGTATAACATCTTCAATCTTCCAATTGTTGAGTCCGTGGTCTGGAGTTGGGAAGATCAAATTGTTGATGTCGAAGTCGCCATCGTCGTCTTCTATAGCATGGACTCCGCTTTTGTTGATGTGGAAAGGAAGTTTTCCGGCTCGTTCGCGGTGTATCATCTTCTGGCCTTTGATAGTGAAGCCCACACCAGTCTTGTTAGATTTAAATGGAAAATCGGGGAGTTGACCCCAAATAGTACAGTCTCCTTCTTCAACCACAGCTTTGGCATCTTTCAGTGAGGCCATATTTGGTGGAGCTCTAGTAACTTTAGGAGCGACAGGAGAGTCAACAGGCATGACTCGTGGAATTGCTTCGAAAGCTTGACAGGGGGTTTCGATGAATTCAACTTCCATTTCGATGTATTGAAATGACTACATATGGCTTACTATATATTCTTCTTCACCGCATACTATAACAATCTTCCCCTTAATTGGGTACTTCAGCTTCTGATGTAGGGTAGAGGTGACAGCGCCTGCCCTATGTATCCAAGGGCGTCTGAGTAGGCAAGAATAATCTGGACGAATGTCCATGACAAAGAAAGTAGAGTCAAAAGTCTAGGAACCGACTTTAATTGGCAAGTTGAGCTCTCTAAGTACTGTTCTTTTCGAGCCATCAAAAGCTCTTACGATTATGTCACTAGGCTTCATGACCACTTCTTCAGCATTAAGTCGGTCGAGAGCGCCTTCTAGAACATCTCGAGTGTAACCAAGATCCACCAATATGTGAGACAATGTAGTGCCCTTGCATTCAATGGAGATATGCAAGGCTTTGTTGTGTTTCCTTCCGGTAGGAGTTAAATCAACATCAGAGAAACCTAAACCATTGTTGGCGATCAGGCTAGCAATACAACCTTCAAAATGATTAGCAGTAGTGTCTTGTGGTATGTGAGCATTCTTTAGAAACCTTACTAAGGCTTTAGCATGAGCCTCAGAGCATAATAGTAGAGCTATCATGGATATCTTGGACGGAGTTTGCCCCAACTGTTCCTCCATTTCTTGCTTAGAGGAATTTTCAGCAACTTCCTTTGGTACTTCTGTCTGAGCAGGATGAGTTACTTTTTCTTTCCCTCTAGCTTTGGGAATTGGTTCGAAAGGTGAATGCGAATCGGTGTAGTAGCGCTTTCAAGGATAGATCTGGGAAAATACTTCTTCTCGTTACCTTGCTTGGTATCCTTATTGTGTTCACATTAGAATACTCTTCTACGTAATCGCCTCCCAATCCGGTTGCCTTGATGTATTCGATTAGATTCTTGTAACTTTCAGGAGCGGTATATTTCACCATAAAATCAAACTTCCCACTTGGCTGCCCCAAGGTATCCCATACTCCTGGTATGGCTTTGCTTACATCTTCGATCTTCAGATTTTTAAAATGTCTTCACATAGATTCTCCACAGATGGAGGTTTCGTAAATAGCACTTCGGTTGTCCATCATGCTGAATACACCTCTTCAACCAAGCACATCCACAAATTCGATGCACACCAACGACGCTATCGGGATCCTGAAATACATCGGCTTGCAGCAAATCTTTCTTGACACCATCGAGGAATAGTCACTGCTCACATCATAAACGAGGAGTCCTCGCCAATAGCATTGACACATTTACCAAGGTCGCATTGGTGCGTTGATCACATTCGAGTTTCACGGAGGGTCGAATTCAATTTCCCTTACTTCAATCATGTCTTGAATCTTGTTCTTCAGGGCCCAATAGTTATTGGTGTCTCGCCTTGGGCTGTCAGAGTGGTATGCGCACCTTGCATTAGGATTGTACTATGGAGAGGAAGTGTTGACGTGTTGAGGAGGATCCCTCAAAGTAAGCAGCTCTGCTTTCAACATGTGTTGTAGTGCTTGAGATAATGGCATGTTGATCTTTGTAAATTATCTTCGTGCTGCTCGCATATACGCGTGTTGTCTCGTTGAGGTTGCACTGGTGTGGGATTGGAGATTACGATTGCCCCCACAGATTGAGTGCGATCAGCTTTGTCACGACTCTTCTGACCATACACAGATTGGCTTTTCTTACCACCAAAACATCTCTTCATGGCATTTCAAGATGTTTCTACTTGAATCTTCCGCCTTGATTCTAGCTTCGATACGCTCGTCAATATCAACTCGATGAATCCGTCAAGAGTTCCCAATAAGATGATTGAAGAATGGGCTTGTCAATGTTCCCATAAACATGTCAACCAAATCCCTATTGGACAAGGGTGGTTGAACTCACCGCTAAATCTCTTTATTTTTGAGCATACTCTTTGAACTTCTCGTCACGACCCATAGACATGCTCTATAGCTACACGGGTAGGTGCCAATTCAAAGATTGTACCGGTACTACTTGTAGAAAGCATCCGCTAAGTCATTCCGGTATGAATGTGGGTACTCTAGTTGATAATACCACTCTTACTAAGTTCGAATAAACTCTCTTGAAAGAAATGGATCCATAATTTCTGCCTTCAAGATGAGGATGGATCTTCTGAACATAGGACTTCAGATGTAGCTTTGGGAAAGAGATGGCATCATACTTGGCAAAGGTAGGAACTTTGAACTTGTGGGGAATTACCACACCAGGAACAAGATTCACATCATTAAAGTTAAGCCTTGACATTTTCAAATTTTCCACAGCATTCAGACGGTCTTCAAGTTGCTTGTATTTTTCGTTATCGATACCGTCACCACATAGTCTTCCTCTTTGTTTTCAGACTCATGATGGCTTCCTTCATTGTTTTTTATGCTTCCTTCAGTTTCGCCGCTCTTGTCTGAGAATTCGAGCTGTCTGAACACCTTGATTGGACCTTTGTGATTTTTTCCCATGTTGAGAATACCAAGGGTCTTCTTCTTTCTAGTGATGAGCTTCTTCAGATCTTTCTAGCCTTGGGCCAAATTGGTGAATATCTCCTGGAATTGGGCGTTCTGAGCCTGGAGATCTTTGACAGTCTGTTCAAAAGCCATTTCTACTTAAATAAACAGTGAGAGAATAAGAAATCCGGTCTTGAATGTACCTGTTATGAAATGTTATGCCATAATATGCGATGTTATGCAATCCAATGTTTTCAAGGACCTTAGGAATTTAAATTTGTTAAACAAGCATGAACAAACTTTTTATTAGTTTACTTTTAGCAAGTACAAAAGAAAGTTTAAACAAATAAAAAGAAATTCCTAGAGCTTAGGTCTCCCATGGACGCTTCCTTTTTGTATTGAAGTAGGTGTTGATGCTACGCTCCTCGTGAAGAAGCTTCGTCAACTCTAATACCATTTTTTCGCTTGCATGGAATTGAGCTTCGAATATATCCCTTTCTTCTTTAAGCTGAATCTGGGATCTCTTCAAGTCTTCGAAATTAGTAGGCATGTCTGGATAGAGAATGGTATAGGATTCGTCACCTAAATCAACAAGTTCCATAACCACTGGTAGAACAACTGTAAATGGCATCATGAGATTTTGAGCTCGAGCTCGCACCCATTTGAGGTAAGGTTCCCAAGGAATGGAATTTTTGTGCCCAAAAGTCTTGGTATCAGTCTTCTTTACCATGCTCCAAGCGTTCACAAATCTTTGACGGTAGTTCTGGAGATCATTTTTGTAGTCGAACACAATGTCTTGGAGAAGCATATCACGAGGACCATCTCTTCGAGCATAACCAAACTGATATAGAGCTAGAGAAGGGTTGTAAGTGATACCTCCCTTTAATCCAAAGAGTGGTACATTGGGGAATTCTCCACAACGCTCGATGAAAGTGAAGTCCTTTTGAGAAGAAAGACACCAATAGATAGTTGAATAAGAGAGTGACGTCAGCCTTTGAGACCACCCAATCTTTGCTCTATCTTCATTATTGATTGAGGAAGGTGCGTAATAAACCACCTAGAAAGTAACGGTATGCAACACATGAGAGTTCCTTGTCTTTTGGTATTACGAGTGTGAAGGGAATGAAAAATGTCCCCAAGTAAGGTAGGCACAGGATTATGAGTGAGGAATATTTTGATGGTGTTTATGTCTACGAACTGGTCGGGATTAGGAAATAGCACCAAGCCATAGTTTAGCAAGGCCAAAATATCTCTGAATGCATGGAAACTCATAGCCTTTAGGAATTCTCCACCTTTCTTTATCAAAAACTTAGCAAGCAAACCCTTAACTCCGCTTCTTGTTTCCTAATTAGCTTCAATATCTAATCGCTTTTGATGTAACACTGATGCGATGTCTTCGTATTTCGGAGCTTTTTCTAAATCGGTGAACAGTATCTAATCAAGGATAGGTATCCCAAGTAGCTCAGAAAACTCTTCCAATGTAGGAACCAACTGATAATCTGGGAATGCAAGGCAGTGATGTTTCGGGATCGAAGAACTGGGAATACGACGTGCATCATATCTTCTTCAAAACCGGAGATAACCAAGTCAAGTAGATAACCATGCCTTTTGATAAACTGAGCATGATTGGGAACTTCTGAAATTAATTCTTTGAGTTGAGAAGGTATACCCATGAACTTGATTCGGATAGTCTTCCTGGAAGCCATAACTCCTACAAAATAGAGTAGAGATAAATCCCTAGGTCCTTGAAATAGGTATACATGATATGATGTTATGATGTCATGATGTCATTGTAACACGGTGAACTGACTTTGTAGGATTTTGTATCGCAAATGTGCGGATAGCAAGAGTCGCCACCGACTTTTCTTTTATCCAATTAAGGGAAGGTAAAAAGTACAGAAAAAGACCTTCGTTAGATTCTGAAGTAGGGAGAAGGTTATGAAAAGGGAAGGTATTAGCACCCCTTTCCATCCGTAGTTATCTACGGGCTCTTAGTTGCTCTTAGATCACTTTAAAAATTGTGCTTTCTGTGTGTTTGACAAAAATGTTTTGAAAAGGCATTTCGCTTTGACTTTGTAATGATTCATGTAGGAATGTATACAAAGTGTTCGGAAATGTTTCGTTTTTGAAAAGAGTTTGAACTTTGACAAAAGTGTGTTGTGTGAAAAGTATTTTGATAGAGCAAGCAACTAAAAGTCTTATTACCTACTTAATTGGTCGCTGTTATTTTATTTTCCTTTAGAATAGCGCTATCCATACCATTAGTTGGTAGGTAACTCTATTTGTTGGATGTGAGGACATTCAAGGGACATCGATGGTCATAGAAAGCAATTCAGGAAGTATCCTAGCACATTCAAGGACTATCATCATTTTCGAGGCGACAATCGAGGGTCAAGATCATGTATTCGAGTCGACATCGTGGGTCTATGATCTTGTATCAAGGGACTATGATGATTTGTTTTGAAGGCAACATGCTAGGATACCTCACGCTCGAGGGACTTGACCATTTGTATTCGTAAAGGCAACGAGAGAGAATGACCCTAAGGGGTGCATGTGTGAAAGAGTGTGTTAATTTCAGGTATATTATCTTGGTATTATGAGTGAGCTATGTTCAATTTTATCTTGCCATAGACGCCTAATTACTAGCAATTATAGGGTGCGGAAATTAAAATGGAAATATAAAATGCGGAAAGATAAATCCTACGCTATTACATGGCTTTGGGGCAGATACATAATTTAAACTTGCAGAAAATAAAAGCCCTAATTGAAACTATTACATCCCATGAGCAATTACATTATTGGAAAAAAGAAATGATAAAGAAAAATCGTCCAAATGGGGTAACTCGTGAAAAGATGAGAAATCTGAAATACGAGAGAAATCGAATAAGAGAAAAATATTAGTAAAATGCAAATTTTGAATGAGAAAAATATTTCATGCTGGAAATAACATAAATATGCTAAAATAATTTTTTTGGATTTTTTTGGAGATAATTTAATAATTAAAAACTAATTAAAAGTGATTTAAATGATAAATTAGAAATAAAATTAAATATGCATGCAAAATAATATTTTTTAATTTTATAAATTAAATAAACATTTTCTGAAAATAATGCAAAAAGGAAAATATTTTTTGATGTTTTTAACTGCATGAATAAAAATTATGAAAAGAATTAAAAATGCATGAAATATATTAAATAAATAAGAAAAACATGAAAAGTTTGAAGAAAAGGGAAAACCAAATGGTCCTGGGGGGAATCGAACCCAGGACCCTGCTTTCACAATGCCAATGCCTTGACCATCTGAACCAACGCGCCCACGTGTTTGAAGATTGGAGCGAATGGATTACAAGCACGCGTCTCCTCCCTATTGCCTCGCTCCGCCAAACTTCATCTCCTTCGCTTTGAATTTTTGAAAATTCAGCGTCGGCCTTTGTTCGACGCTACATTCCTGGCAAAATTGAAAATCATACACAAGTAATATAAATGAATTCTAAGACCATGGTTCGATTCAGGACATCATTCCGAATGCATTGGTAATGGTCTCGAGGTCCAATTTTTCCATTTAAGCAAAGCCCTAAATCGTGGTCAAGAACCCTAGTTATGGCGCATCACGCTTGTGCTATGGAAATGCAATTAACCGCCTGCATTGCTTGCAAACTTTGTTCTAAGCATGAAACAAACATCAAAACTCGTTAATAATGCATGAATAATGAAACACGATTTTGAAAAAAAGATGAACAAACCGATTCGTGATTTCTTAATTCGGATGCTTTTGATGATGTAAGGTCCGGATCGACGTGGGTATCAAGGAATGCAATGGACACCTCAAAACCAATTGAAAACGGCTGGAACTAGGGCTGCAGTTTGCTTGAAGGTCACGGATTTCTTGAGCTTCAATAGGGTTTCTCCAGCCAGTTTTTCTACCCTCATTCGTGTGGCATGAGTTGTGTATATATAGTAGAAGGATTCAGAGTTGTTTTGAGAAAGAATCAATCACTAATCAATGCAAATCAAATTTGATTTTGTACAAAATCAAATTTTCATTTTTTTTAATCAATTTTCAATCAAATCTTGCCATATCAATCCAAATTTCGAAATTTGCTGGCTTTATTGAGTTGCTTGGCTCTCAAAGAAGAGAGAAAAATCAAGTTTGCATTTAATTTTGATTTTATACTTTATTTTTAAATTTAATTTGTATTTAAATGAATAAATTCCAAATTAAATAGAAAAATAAAATAAAAATTCGTGGCATTGGGCTTGGATATTCCTAATTGCATAAGGAACAAGTTTGGATAAAGAAAAAGTAAGCCCATTTGCAAAAATTTTGATTTTTAGAAGTATTTCTCTTTGTGCACTTCTTCAAAATTGCCCAACTTGTGAATGGTGTATCTTGCTCAATTTTTCACATTTTTGAGTGTTCTTGGACTTTTTGGAAAGCTCTACGAGTCCTCTAACCAACATTTTTGGTCTCATCTCAATTGGAGTTTCCATGCTCAATATATCTTCAAAACAAAATGTTGACTTTTTATTGACTTTGAAAAGAACCTGTAATGTTTTGATCCATACCTCTCAAATGAATCATTTTTTGAACATTCTTGTGAGACATGAAGTTGTAGAGAATTGAATTTCCTTCAAAACAAGAGGTGGTGTAAAAATTTCTGAAAAAGTATGAAGAAGTTATGATCAGTCAAAGTTCAGTTGACTTTTCTCAGAGAAACCCTAATTTAGAAAGTTTGACTTTTGAGCAAATCTTGAGTTTTCTTGATGAATCATGATCAACCCTTGATCAAATGATGAATGTAACTTCAAAATGAGGATGTTGACCAAAAATCATGAAGTTTGACTGTATGTTGACCACAGTTGACTTTTTGTCCAATACAACTGATTTTCAACCATCTGAACAATTGTCTGAGGAAACTTGACTCAGGAAGCTTGAAACTTGACATGGAGAACATTTGAAGCATATGAGGAGGCATGATGAACATTGGAGATGTTGAAATCCATTTTGATCTGAGAATCACCAAACCCTAGTTTGGTTTGATTGTCAGGAGAGGGTTTGTCCGATCAACCTCGAGGAATCCTCGAGTATGGATGTATGGAATGTCTTGAGAAGATGGAGGGAAATTTTGGGTATGACACTGCCCCTGCTCAATCTTCTTGTACCGAAGGGTTAGATTGGCGCGTGTTTTCGTGACCGGAGGTAGAAGATGATTGAACACTCGAGTACACATGAAAATTTGCACTCGCTGGTGATGCGAGAATGGGCTTACAGATGCCATTTGGAGAAGGTAGAGACTTCGCTGGGGAATGAGTCACACGCTGGACTGGAGATTGTTGATAGGAGAATTGATGGGGATGGGCTTGAGATGCCATCCGAAAGATTGATGGGGAGTGAGCCGACGCTAGGCTCAGAGACGCTTCGAAATGAAAGGAGCATGGAGATGGGCTTAAGATGCCATCCCGAGGAGTCGACGTTAGACTTCGCCGATCTTTGAATGAAGTTATTGGTTTGTATTGGTTTTTTAACCAAATATGCAGCATTCTGAAGGTGGAGAGATGTTGACAAGTAGTCGGAGATGGGCTTAAGATGCCATCCAAGGCAACTGAGTCGTATGCCGATCAGAAGGCTGCTGATAATAAGAAGGAATCGTAATAAATCTTCGCCGATTACTCGAGGAGGTAGTAGTTGGCAAATGCGGATATCTTCCCTGTGCATCGGGTGTTGATCCACCGCTCGTTATTGGAGGATAACTTGTGATCGTCGGATAGGGTTTCCGCCTAGCTTCGGTATTAATCTCGGATCCGTTGTCGAGGACAACGAGGGCGGTCATTCAGATAGTTTTCCCGTCTGGATTCGGGTCTTAATCCTGGACCAGTTGCCGGAGGACAACTAGGGGCGGTCTTTCAGATAGTTTTCCCGAGATTCGGTCTTAATCCTCGACCAAATGTCGGAGGACAACTAGGCGGTCTTTCGATAGTTTTCCGCGAGATTCGGTCTTAATCCGGACCTGCTTTGCAAGTGATTTTCACCTGTTTTGGAGAAAACAAGAGAAACTTTGATAGAATATTTGTTAGTCTTATGCAAAGTATGATGCATGACAATGCGTACGAATGACATATGCACAAATTATGAATTTTATGAGTAATGTATGAATGATAGATGTTGTGGTATTTCAAAACATATCCATCTTGAAGAAGATGCGGAAGTTCTGCTTGGAGATTTCTGACTTCTGTTTGAGGATGGAGATCCTTAGAAGAAAGATAACTTTGATTCCTCCGATGCACTATCTGACCAAGTTTTAGGCCTAGATATTGTTGAGGATGGTAGAGGTACGCTGTCGAGGATCTTGTGTGTAGACCCTGTTGGGGAGAATCTTGGAGGTACTCTACTGGGGATTTTGAGTGTAAATCTTGCCGAGAGTATTTGTAGTTGTGGGAGACCGTTAGAAGAATCAGGGGTGATCTCCGATCGAGGAATAAGAGGTGTAGGTTTCTCCATACTATCCGACCAAGTTTCAAGTCTAATATCGCCGGAGAAAAGGGAATGGTTGAGATATCCGCGGGATAAATATCTTAGGGATGAAATGTTACCGTCAAGACGACGTAATCCGTTAAGTTGAGTGGAATCATTGCTTGGGGACCGACGCTGCATCTAATCGGGAAGGTTTGTGAGCAACATCTCTGGGGATCAATGCTCATAGGAAGTGTCTTGGTGACTTTCGTCGTCATCTCAATTTGGAGTCAGAGTAATTACTTTGCACGGTCACTTTCGTGATGTTCAGAATAGATTTTCATTGTCACATGCATATAATCATTCAAAGCAAACATTGGACTTTATGCAAACAACAACAAAGGAAAATTGTAAAGAGAAAGAACTCGTATTTATTTGAAATGTGTGATGGCCAAATAGTTTGTACACAAGAAAGGTAAAAGCTATGCGAAACAATCTCGTTAAGTTCCAACTATGCTAGTACTCATATATTTCAACTATCTCATCTCCTTTGTCAAGAGAAAGTGAGTGGACCGATTGTCGCCATTTGAATCTTGAATGCCGATAGTAGTCGAAGAAGGTGATCCGACGAGACATAGTTGTACGCTTAAATCCCTTATTTTTGCCTAGACCGCCTTTTCGGTTTTCACCAATGATACCTTTTTGCCCAAGCCGCTTTTCGTGTTTTCGACTTGCCGGTGTACATGTTTTGTATATATCCTTAACTTTGTCCGAACCCTTTGGTTCGCCAGATGCCCTTATTTTTCCTAGGTCACGACCTAGCGGTCTCTTTATGCGTAGTATTTTTGACTATGTCTCGTCATTGTGTGGGAAGTCTTCGCCATCCATGGTGCTAAGTATCATAGTCTACCGAAAATATCGCTTGACTACAAATGGTCCCTCGAGGTGGGAGTCCATTTGCCCCTGGGATCACCTTGTGGAATAATGATGCGCTTGACTACTAGATCACCGACTTGGTAGACTCGGTGCTTGACCTTCTTGTTAAATGCTCTGATCATTCGCTTCTGATAGATCTGTCCATGGCAAATGGATGCGAGTCGTTTCTCATCAATCAAGTTAATTTGTTCAAGGCGAGTCTGGATCCAATCGTCTTCTCCTAGCTCTGCGTCCTAGAGGACTCTAGTTGAGGGAATCTGAACCTCGATGGGTAGGACTGCTTCCATACCGTATACAAGAGAAGGGAGTTGCCCTGATGTCCGTATCAGAAAAGCGATAACCGTGAAGAGAAAATGGTAACATCTCATGCCAATCTTTGAAAGTCACCGCATCTTCTCAGATAATCTTCTTAATGTTCTTGTTGGCGGCTTCCATCGCGCCATTCATCTTAGGCCGATGAGGAGAAGAATTGTGATGCTTGATCTTGAATCGCGTAGTTCGGTGATCATCTTGTTGTTGAGATTAGAGCCATTATCCGTGATAATCCTTTCGGGAGTTCCATACCGATGATAAGATTATGCTTGATGAAACGAGCCACCACATTCTTGGTAATGATGCGAATAAGTCGCTTCTACCCACTTGGTGAAATAATCAATTGCCACAAGGATGAAACGATGTCCGTTGGAAGCAGTGGGCTTGATCTCTCCAATCATGTCAATGCCCCACATTGCAAAAGGCCAAGGAGCTATTAGAACATTCAGAGGTACTGGAGGTACGTGCACTTTGTCTGCATAAACCTGGCATTTGTGACAAGATGGAGCGAGGTGACAATCAGCTTCCATGGTGGACCAATAGTAACCTGTTCTCAAAATCTTCTTAGCCATTGTATGACCACTGGAGTGGGTACCAAATGCGCCTTCGTGTAATTCTTCCATGATACGTACTGTTGTTTTCTGGTCTACATAGCGGAGTAAGCACAAGTCGTGGTTGCGCTTGTATAAGATGTCGTTGCTGAGGAAGAATTTGATGCAAATCTTCTCATGAACTCTTATCATTGATGATTCCCCGCTGGATATTCCCGAGTCTCAAGATACCTTTTCACGCCATAGTACCAAGGTTTCTCTTCCGATCAAGCTCATAACAATACGCTGGTTCGTCAAACTTCTCAATGATGATCCGGGAGCCTCGTTGTCCCATCCGACTTTGAACATAGATGACATAGTAGCTAATGCCCGCCAACCGATTTCTTCTCGTGGAATGTGGTTGAAAGTGATCTCTTCAAGTAGGGATCAAACTCGTAACATGCTCGATACGGAATGAGATTCGGATGCTTCAGATCCCACTCGCCTTAATCGACCGATCACCAAAGCCGAGTCTCCATACACTTGTAAGAACTTGATTCTTAAGTCAATAGCACTTTGATACCCATGATGCATGCTTCAGATTCGCCATGTTGTTAGTGCAATCGAAACATAATCGGTGAAAGGAGTATGTCCGCCTAGGGATGTAATGATGGCGCCAATGCCATTGCCAAGTGCTTGAGGCTCCATCAAAACCATGGTCCACGGGATCCTTGTTCGTGTCCTTCGTCCGGCCCGGTTCTTCACAATCAGAATTAGTAAAACATCTTCGTCTGAAATTGAATCGCATAGACCGATAGTCGCTCACGGCTTGATGAGCCAAATGATCGGCTACTACACCCCTTAATTGCTTTCTCGAGAAGTATATTGATGTCATACTCGGTCAAGATAATCTACCATCTTGCTATTCTTCCGAGAGTGGTTTCTCAAATATGTATTTTATCGGATCCATCTTGAAATCAACAAGGTAGTATTAGTCAACATATACCGCCTTAGTCGAAAGCAGCCCAAGCCAAAGCGCTGCAAGTTTTCTCGAGTTGTGAGTATCTTGTTTCACAACAAGAACTTTTGCTAAGGTAGTATATTGCATGCTCTTTTCGACTGCACTCGCCATGTTGCCCCAACACACATCCCATTGAATTTCTAACACCGCCAAGTACATGATAAGAGGTCCTTCCGGGCGGCATCGATAGAGGATCGAGGTACTCCTTGATTTTGTCAAAAGAGATCCGCAACCGTATTCCATTCTACCACTTGATCTTTCTTCAAGAATGAAGATTGGCTCACAAGTAGGAGTTAGATGCAATGAATCTGCAATGTAATTTAATCGCCCAAGAAACCCCTCGACTTCCTTCTCGTGTGGAGCGGCATCTCTTGAATAGCTTTAACCTTATGGATCAACTTCAATACCTTTACCATCGACAATAAACCCTAGGAGTTTTCCTGATCCGACCAAAAGTGCACTTGTTAGGATTAAGTCTCACAGACTTCTTCAACCTATCAAACAGTCAGCAAATGATCAAGATGTTCTTCTTCACCGTGATCGAGCTATCATGTCGCCGACGAGACCTCTATCTCGTGATGAATCATGTCATGAAATAATGTCACCATAGCACCGATAAGTGGCGCCGCTCTTCAACCGAACGGCATAATCTTGTAGCGTAGTGCCCCACCGTAACAAAAGTAGTCTTCCATGTCTTCAGAGCCATTTTGATCCGATTGTAACCGGAGAAACCATCCGTGAAGGAGAAAACCTTATGCCGAGCGTGTTGTCAACCGTAACATCAATATGAGGAAGTGGGAATCGTTTTCGGACTCGCTTTGTTCGATCTCTATAATCCCCACACATCTGAACTTTGCCATCCTTCTTAGGTACAGCACCACGCTTGCAACCCATCGTGGATAGAAGTAATTTAGGAAACCAAAGATTGAACTGTTTCATGACTTCGCTTTGATTTTCTTTGATATCTCAGACGATGCGATTTAACCTTCTGCTTTCTGTGGAGAAAACCTCTTCTGCTTGGCAATGGTACCACAATATCAATGTCTAAACCCGCATGTCTTCGCCCGACCAAGCAAAACCTCAATATAGTCTTGTAGCATCCGAACCAACCTTTCTTTAACACTCTCAAGACCCGCTACTATCTTGATCTCTTTCTGCCTTCATCGACTCAAATTCACAACCTCAACTCGTTTCTTCGTGTGGTCAGATAACTCGATCTTCATGTCAGTAGCCCCGACAAGTTCTCCTCGGCACTTCACAATCTTCCTCACTTTCCTTTTGTAGATCGGATTATCGAAGTCATATTTAGCAATAACATAGTCAGTATCAACTAGATTCGGAGTGATTCGCAGTTGTATCACGGGTGTGTAAGAAACACATAGCTTTTTGAAGGGGTGATAAAGTAAAAGAAAATAAACAATTGAATGCAAAAGTCCAACGATTTTATTGAATGAAAATATGCAAATGATGATAATAACCTCACAACGAGCCATGATGCCCGGCAAGGCACTAGGCTTTAGAGTTTATTGTTCAAAACATAGAATATATAAAAGCAAAACAAAACAAAAGCAATTACTCCGACTAAAGGAGATTGGTATGACGCCTTCGCCTTCCAATTGTCGAGCCCGTTCCGGAGTTGGAAGATCCACTTGCCGATGTCGAAGTCGCGCCGCCGCTATCTATAGCATGGATTCCTCCTCGATGATGCGAAAGGAAGTTGGCCGCACGTCACGCGTATCATCTTCCTCGACGATGGTAAAGCCTAAACTAGTCTTGTCTGATTTGAAAGGAAGGTCGTGGAGCTGTCCCCAAATAGCACTACCTTCTTCAACAGCACTGAGCATCTTTCAACGAGGCCATCCTAGGCGGAACTTGCATAACTTCAGAGGACAGAGAGTCAACAGCATGACTCTGGGTATTGTTTCAAAAGCTTGACAGGGAGTCTCGTAGAATTCACCCTCCATCTCGAGGTATCGGAATGACTGTAGATGACTGACCATATACTCTTCTTCACCACATACTGTAACAACTTTCCCTTTCACCGGTACTTCCGATGTAGGGTAGAGGTAACAACGCCCCCATGTATCCAAGGGCGTCCAAGTAGGCAAGAGTAAGCTGGACGGATATCCATGACAAAGAAAGTGGAGTCAAAAGTCTGGGAACTGACTTTAACAGGCAGAGTGAGCTCTCCGAGTACTGTTGGTTTAGAACCATCAAAAGCTCTCACAATTATATCACTGGGTCTCAGCACCAACCTTTCGATATCAAGTCGATCAAAAGCGCCTTTGAAGGATATTCGAGCGTAACGGTATCCACCAAAACATGAGATAATGTAGTACCCTTGCATTCGACAGAAATGTTTAAGGCTTTGTTGTGTTTCCTTCCGGCAGGAATCAAATCAACATCAGAGAAGCCTAGGCCGTTGTTGGCAGCCAGGCTAGCAATACAGACTTCAAATTGGTCAGTGGTAGTGTCTTGTGGTACGTGAGCATTCTTCAGAAACTTCACTAAGGCGTTAGCATGAGCCTCAGAGCACAAGAGTAGAGCAAGCATGGAGATCTTGGACGGAGTCTGTCCCAACTGTTCCACCACATTGTAGTCACTCTTCTTGATGATCTTCAGAATGTCCTCCATTTCTTGTTTGGAGGTATCTTCAGCAACTTCCTTTGGCACTTAGTTGAGTGATGAGTCACCGGTTCTTTCCTCTAGCTCGGGAATGGGTTGAATACCGGAATGCGAGCCGGAGTCATGTGTCTTTGGAGGAGAGATATTCGAGAGAAAACCCTTCCTTTTGGTCACCTTACTAGATCCGTGATGTTGTCGGCGTCAAGAATGGTAGCTTCAATCGTAAGATCTTTAATGGTCGAGGGTCTTGCTTGACGCCATGATAGTAAACATCCGCTCCATAATTCCAAGGGATAGCTTTGTCGGAGGAATATGGAACTGGTCTTGGAGAAGTGATAATGAGAGGTGCCACTCTAGGCATGGATCGCGGAGGAAATTTTATAGTGTTAACATCAAGATAGTCTTCGGGAAATCGTCACCCCATCCGTTGCTTTAACATCTTCAATAGGAATTTTGTAACTCGTGAATAGTGTACTTCACCATGTAATCGTATTTTCCACTTGGCCCCAAGGTATTCCACATGATGGTGCGGCTCATTCGTATTGTCAATCTTCAACTTAGACATTTCTTCACACAACTTCGCATGTGGTTTTAGAAATAGTATCTCACGGTTATCCATCATGCATCGAACGCCGCCTTCTCAACCAAGCACAACCATCAAAGTGTATGGGCACCAACGACAATTCTCTGGCATCCCGGTTGACACCACTTGCAACAAATTCTTCTTTACACCATCGAGGAATGGTCAAGTCATCTATGTTGAAAACATAAGTATCATCGCCAACAAGATTGGAACTCTTGTCATGGTTAGGCATAGAGCGCTGATCACATTCGGGTCTCAACAGAGGGTCAAACTCAATGCTTAGCTTCAATCATGTCTTGAATTTTGTTCTTCGAGCCCAACAATCATCGATTATGTCCTGGCTATTAGAATGGTAAGCACACTTAACATTAGGGTTGTATCTCGAGAGGAAGTGTTGATGTTTTGAGGAGGATCCTCAGGTGATCACCGCCTTCAACAAGTGTTGCAAGGCTTGACAATGGCATGTTGATCTTCAGAACCGCCTCGTGGCGCTGCTGCCACGCTGCCGCTGTCTCACCGAGGTTGTGCCGATGTAGGATCGAGATCACAACCGCCTCACGATTGAGCGCGGTCGGTTTTGGCTCGGCTTTTGACCATACACAAGATTAGCTTCTTTCACCACCAAAAGATCTCTTCGCATTTGAAGATGACTCCACATGAATCTTTCCGCTTGATACCAGCCTTCAATACGCCGCTTATCAATATCGCCCCAGAATCCTCAAGAGTTTCCAATCGATGATTGAAGAACGGGCCCGCTGTTGTTCCCATAAACATATCAACCAATTCCCTATTAGACAAGGGTGGTGAACTCGCTAGATCTCTCCACTCGAGCATACCCTTGAACTTCTCACGACCCATAGACATGTTTTGTAGTTGCATGCGAGTGGGTGTCAATTCAAGATTGTACTCATATCGCTTGTAGAAAGCATCCAAGTTACTCCAAGTACGGATACGGCCATTCTCTAGCCGATAATACCACTCTAACTCGGTTCCGACAAACTCTCTTGAAAATAGTGCATCCAACTTTCTCATCGTGTGGGATTGATCTTCCGACATAGGACTTCAAATGCAGCTTAGGGAAAGACATGCCATCATACTTAGCAAAAGTTGGAACTTTGAACTGGAGGAATCACAACACTGTGGACAAGACTCGATCATCAAAATTCAGCCCGACATCTTCAGTTTTCCACAAAGATTCGACGGTCTTCAAGTTGCTTGTACTTGTCATCTTCATCAAAGTATTGGCCATTATCATAGTCTTTCTCGTGCTCATGCTGACTACCTTCGCCATCACCCTTGTCACTTTGCTCATCCTCCTTCTTGACACTTCCTTCAGAGAGCTCAATTCGACTGACCACTTTAGGACCACCTTTGTAGCGTCTGCCCATGTTGAGAAGACCAACAACCTTCTTCTTCCTGTTGATGAGCTTCTTCAGATCTTCTTGGCCTTGGACCAAGCTGGTGAACATTTGTTGGAACTGAGCATTCTCGAGCTCAAGATCTTTGATGACTGCTCAAGAGCCATTTCGCTAAAATAAATAGCGAGAGAATGAGAAAACCAATCTTCAATGTACCTGTGATGCAATATTATGCTATGCTATGCAATGTTTATGTGAATGCAATGCAATGTTTTCAAGGACCTTAGAGATTTAAATTTGTTTAAACAAGCAATGAACAAACATTTATTAGTACTCCTTTATTCTTTTTCTTTTAAGTACAAAAGATAGTTCAAACAAATAAAAGAAAACATATAAATCCTAAAGCTCTAAGTCTCCCATGGTGCTTCCTCTGGTGCCGAGGTAGGCTGATGTCGCTCCTCGTGAAGTAGCTTGGTCAACTCTAGCACTTTCTTCTCACTTGCATAACACGAGCTTCAAAGGTATCCTCTTCTTTAAGTTGGATCCAAGATCTCTTCAAGTCTTCAAAATCAGAGGCATGTCGGATGGAGATCAAGATAGGTACGCCACCTATAGCAACAGTTCCATAATTACCGTAAAACAAAGTGAATGGCATCATGAGGTTTTGAGCTCGAGCTTGCACCCATTTGAGGTAAGGTTCCCAAGGAATGGAGTTTTGGTGTCCCAAAGTCTTGGTATCAGTCTTCTTTACCATGCCCCAAGCGTGTATAAACCTTCGTCGGTAATTCTGGAGATCGTGGTTGTAGTCGAACACAATATCTTGGAGAAGCATATCATGTGGGCCATCCTTTCGAGCAAAACCAAACTGACGTAGAGCTAGAGAAGGATTATAGGTGATACCTCCCCTTATACCAAGTAGTGGTACATTAGGGAATTCTCCACAACGCTCAATGAATGTGAAGTCCTTTTGAGAGAAAAGATTCCAACGGATATCTGAGTGAGAGAGTGACATTAACCTTTGAGACCACTTCATCCTTTGTTCATTCTTCAAAACTGATGGAGGAAGGTGCGAAATAAACCACCTGGAAAGTAACGGTATGCAACACATGGGAGTTCCTTGTCTCTTAGTAGTACGAGTGTGGAGAGAATGTAGGATGTCTCCAAGTAAAGTAGGTACAGGATTGCGGGTAAGGAACAACTTGATGGCGCTGACATCTATGAATTGATCCGAGTTAGGAAATAGAACCAAACCATAGATTAGCAAGGCCACAATATCTTCAAATGCATGGAAACTCATAACTTTGAGGAACTCGGCTTTCTTAATTAGAACTTGAAAGTAAACCCTTAACTCCGCTTCTTGTTTCCCAATTGGCTTCAATGTCCGAGCACTTAAGATGTAATCGATGCAATGTCTTCGCATTCTAGGAACTTTTTCTAGACCTGAATGGCATTTGGTCAAGAATAGGTATCCCAAGTAACTTAGAGAACTCTTCCAAGGTAGGGACTAACCGATAACTGGGAATGTAAAGCAATGGTGTTTTTGATCAAAGAACCCGAAAAGGACATGCATCATATCTTCTTCAAAACCGAGATAACCAAATCAAGTAGACAACCATGTCTTTTGATGAACCGAGCATGGTCGGAATCAAACCAATTCTTTGAGTGAGAAGGTATACCCATGAAGTTGATTCGGATAGTCT
This sequence comes from Vicia sativa, assembly GCA_021764765.1. Taxonomy (NCBI): domain Eukaryota; kingdom Viridiplantae; phylum Streptophyta; class Magnoliopsida; order Fabales; family Fabaceae; genus Vicia; species Vicia sativa. Next base: position 156,720,972 of record CM038793.1, read on the forward strand.
TTCTAGAAGCCATAATCCCTACAAAATAGAGCAAAGATAAATCCCTAGGTCCTTGAAATAGTTAGAAATGATATGCAATGCAAATGATGGCATGATGTCATGTTTGGCACACACAAACAATTCACACAATGAGCTTAGGTTTAAGGCTTGCATGAGGTATAGGTGATTACCCCACCAAAAGTTTGAGTTGGTTCATCCTGTCCTATAAAAGTAACCGGGTTCTAGGAATCTCATATCATTGATCTTTCTCGTAGGCGCTTATTTCAATACGACTACCAAGTGGTCGACCAAAAATATCCCAAAAGTCTGATCTTAATGAGCGTAGCATCGAGTATCAGCCAACCTCGGTCTACACCAAAGTCGGCCATCTCACTACCTTCTAATGGCCAAGATGGGTCAATTAAGGTTCTAAAAGTTTAGTTAGTGCTTGATGACACCACGCAGAAGCCAAATACTATCCTCAACTTGGGAATGAAGAGTATCAGGACATCCAAAGTGTCACACTAACGTAGCCATCATGTTGACCATTTCGATATACGTCTAACGGTCGCGACGATTTATTGCTACTTACCTAAAAGGGAACCTGGATCTGGGTGTAGGATCCCCCAACAATATAATACCCAAGCAACCCTTAAAGATAAAGCAAGCAAGTCAAACAAAAAGCAATAAAGGTGAGCTAGAAATCCCTAAGGCATTCTCTCTTTAGGGTGTCTCCCTAGAGTCACCAGCTCAGAATACGGTGAACTCGACTTTGTAGGATTTTGTATCGCAAATGCGGATAGCAAGAGTCGCCACCGACTTTTCTTTTATCCAATTAAGGAAGGTAAAAGTACAAAAAGACCTTCGTTAGATTCTCGAGTAAGGGAGAAGGTTATGAAAAGGGAAGGTATTAGCACCCATTCCATCCGTAGTTATCTACGGCTCTTAGTTGCTCTTAGATCACTTTAAAATTGTGCTTTCGTGTGTTTGACAAAATGTTTTGAAAAGGCATTTCTCTTGACTTTGTAATGATTCATGTAGGAATGTATACAAAGTGTTCGAAATGTTTCGCTTTGAAAAGAGTTTGAACTTTGACAAAAGTGTTGTGTGAAAAGTATTTTGATAGAGAAAGCAACTAAAAGTCTTATTACCTACTTAATTGGTCGCTTTTGTATTGTTTTACTTTCCTTTAGAATAGCGCTATCCATACCATTAGTTGGTAGGTAACCTATTTGTTGGATGTGAGGGACATTCAAGGGACATCGGATGGTCATAGCAACTTGTAGGAAGTATCCTAGCACATTCAAGGACTATCATTTTTCGTGAGGCACAATCGAGGGTCAAGATCATGTATTCGAGGCTTACATCGTGGGTCTATGATCTTTGTATCAAGGGACTATGATGATTTGTTTTGAAGGCAACAGCTAGGATACCTCCACGCTCGAGGGACTTGACCATTTGTATTCGAAGGCAACGAGAGAGAATGACCCTAAGGGGTGCATGTGTGAAAGAGTGTGTTAATTTCAGGTATAATATCTTGGTATTATGAGTGAGCTATGTTCAATTTTATCTTGCCATACACGCCTAATTACTAGCAGTTTATAGGGTGCCGAAATTAAAATGCGGAAATATAAAATGCGGAAAGATAAATCCTACGCTATTACATGGCTTTGGGGCAGATACATGATTTAAACTTGCAGAAAATAAAAGCCCTAATTGAAACTATTACATCCCATGAGCAATTACATTATTGGAAAAAGAAATGATAAAGAAAATCGTCCAAACGGGTAACCCGTGAAAAGATGAGAAATCTAAAATAGAGAAATCGAATAAGAGAAAAATTAGTAAAATGCAAATTTTTGAATGAGAAAATATTTCATGCTGGAAATAACATAAATATGCTAAAATAATATTTTGGGATTTTTTTGGAGATAATTTAATAATTAAAAACTAATTAAAAGTGATTTAAATGATAAATTAGAAATAAAATTAAATATGCATGCAAAATAATATTTTTTAATTTTATAAATTAAATAAACATTTTCTGAAAAATAATGCAAAAAGGAAAATATTTTTTGATGTTTTTAAATGCATGAATAAAAATTATGAAAAGAATTAAAAATGCATGAAATATATTAAATAAATAAGAAAAACATGAAAAGTTTGAAGAAAAGGGAAAACCAAATGGTCCTGGGGGCAATCGAACCCAGGACCCTGCTTTCACAATGCCAATGCCTTGACCATCTGAACCAACGCGCCCACGTGTTTGAAGATTGGAGCGAATGGATTACAAGCACGCGTCTCCTCCCTATTGCCTTGTCTCCGCGCCAAACTTCATCTCCTTCGTTTTGAATTTTTGAAAATTCAGCGTCGGCCTTTGTTCGACGCTACAACCCTGGCAAAATTGAAAATCATACACAAGTAATATAAATGAATTCTAAGACCATGGTTCGATTCAGGACATCATTCCGAATGCATTGGTAATGGTCTCGAGGTCCAATTTTTCCATTTAAGCAAAGCCCTAAATCGTGGTCAAGAACCCTAGTTATGGCAGATCACGTTTTAGGCTATGGAAATGCAATTAACCTTCCCAGATCGCTTGCAAACTTTGTTCTAAGCATGAAACAAACATCAAAACTCGTTAATAATGCATGAATAATGAAACGCGATTTTGAAAAAAAGATGAACAAACCGATTCGTGATTTCTTAATTCTGGATGCTTTTGGATGATGTAAGGGTCTGGATCGACTCCAAAGGTATCAAGGAATGCAATGGACACCTCAAAACAAATTGAAAACGGCTGGAACTAGGGCTGCAGTTTGCTTGAAGGTCACGGATTTCTTGAGCTTCAATAGGGTTTCTCCAGCCAGTTTTTCTACCCTCATTCGTGTGGCATGAGTTTTGTATATATAGTAGAAGGATTCAGAGTTGTTTTGAGAAAGAATCAATCACTAATCAATGCAAATCAAATTTGATTTTGTACAAAATCAAATTTTCATTTTTTTAATCAATTTTCAATCAAATCTTGCCATATCAATCCAAATTTCGAAATTTGCTGGCTTTATTGAGTTGCTTGGCTCTCAAAGAAGAGAGAAAAATCAAGTTTGCATTTAATTTTGATTTTATACTTTATTTTTAAATTTAATTTGTATTTAAATGAATAAATTCCAAATTAAATAGAAAAATAAAATAAAATTCGTGGCATTGGGCTTGATATTCCTAATTGCATAAGGAACAAGTTTGGATAAAGAAAAAGTAAGCCCATTTGCAAAAATTTTGATTTTTAGAAGTATTTCTCTTTGTGCACTTCTTCAAAATTGCCCAACTTGTGAATGGTGTATCTTGCTCAATTTTTCACATTTTTGAGTGTTCTTGGACTTTTTGGAAATCTCTACGAGTCCTCTAACCAACATTTTTGGTCTCATCTCAATTGGAGTTTCCATGCTCAATATATCTTCAAAACAAAATGTTGACTTTTTGTTGACTTTGAAAAGGACCTGTAATGTTTTGATCCATACCTCTCAAATGAAGCATTTTTTGAACATTCTTGTGAGACATGAAGTTGTAGAGAATTGAATTTCCTTCAAAACAAGAGGTGGTGTAAAAATTTCTGAGAAAGTATGAAGAAGTTATGATCAGTCAAAGTTCAGTTGACTTTTCTCAAAGAAACCCTAATTTAGAAAGTTTGACTTTTGAGCAAATCTTGAGTTTTCTTGATGAATCATGATCAACCCTTAATCAAATGATGAATGTAACTCCAAAATGAGGATGTTGACCAAAAATCATGAAGTTTGACTGTATGTTGACCACATTGACTTTTGTCCAATACAACTGATTTTCAACCATCTGAACAATTGTCTGAGGAAACTTGACTTGTGAAGCTTGAAACTTGACATGGAGAAAATTTGAAGCATATGAGGAGGCATGATGAACATTGGAGATGTTGGAAATCCATTTTGATCTGAGAATCACCAAACCCTAGTTTGGGTTGATTGTCTAGAGAGGGTTTGTCCGATCAACCCTCGAGGAATCCTCGAGTATGGATGTATGGAATGTCTTGAGAAGATGGAGGGAAAATTTTGGGGTATGACAGTCATATTTAAAACAAGTAGCAAGGACAAGAAATTCACACAATAGCCCTAGGTTTAAGGCTTGCATGAGGTATAGGTGTCTACCCTACCAGAGTTTAAGTAGGTTCAACCTGTCCTATAATATAACCGGGTTCTAGGAATCTCATATCATTGTTATTTCTCGTAGGATTTATTTCAATATGACTACCAAGCGGTCGACCAAAACATCTCGAAATTCGAATCTTAATGAGCATAGCATCGAGTATTAACCAACCTCGGTCTACACCGAAGCCGACCATCTCACTACCTTCGAATGGCCAAGGTGGGTCAATTAGGATTCTAAAAGTTGAGTTAGTGCTTATGACACCACGCATACGCCAAATACATTCCTTAACTGGACATGAGGAGCATCGGGACATCCAAAGTGTCGCACTAACGTAGCCATCATTTTGACCGTTTCGGTATACGCCTAATGATCGCGACGATTTATTGCTACTTACCTAAGGAAACCTAGATCTGGGTGTAGGATCCCCCACAAGTATAATACCCAAGCAACCCTTAAACGTAAAGTAGATAAGTCAAACAATGAAAGCAATAAAGTGATCTAAAGCCCTAAGGTAGCCTCTCTTTAGGGTGTGTCCCTAGCAGAGTCGGAATTTGGTAATTCGGTGGGAGAACTGACTTATTTGTTTTACGTTTTATCGCAAATGTTGCGGATAGCAAGAGTCGCCACCGAATTTTCTTTTATCCAATTAAGGGAAGGCGAAAAGAATAGGAAAAGACCTTCGTTAGATTCTGAGTACGGGAGACAGTTATGAAAAGGGAAGGTATTAGCACCCTTTCCATCCGTAGTTATCTACGGGCTCTTAATTGCTTAGCTCACTTTATAAATTGATTTTGTGTGTGTGTTTGAAAAGAAGTTTTGAAAATGCATTTCACTTTGACTTCGTAATGATTCTCGCTAGAATGTATACGAAGTGTTTGGAAATGTTTTGTTTTGGAAAACTTTGTAACGATTCACGCTAGCATGTATACAAAGTGTTTGAAAAGTTTTGAAAATAGTGTGAGGTGTAAAAGTATTTTTAATTTATTGGAGCAAGCAAAGAGTCTTATTACCTACTCATAATGGTCGCTTCCATGTTATTTTGCTTTCCTTTAGGGTAGCGCTATCCATACCATTAGTTGGTAGGTAACTTTATCCGCTGGATGTAAAGGGACATTCAAGGGTCATCGATGGTCATAGAAGGCAACATGTAGGTATACTTTAGCATATTCGTAGGGACGATCATCACTTTTCGTAGGCAACAACCAAGGGACGAGATCATGTTTTCGTAGGCAACAATCGAGGGTCATTGATGGACTATGATCTTTGTATCGAAGGGACTATGATGATATTGTTTGTAGGCAATCGCAAAGATATCGCTACGCTCGAGGGACATGACCGTATTCGAAGGCAACAAGAGGATACCCCAAGGTGAGTGCACGTGTGAAGAGTGTGTTGTATTCAGATATTTATCTTGTGATTAATGTTATCTATCTTGATTGGATTAGTCTTGCCATACATGGCTAGTTACTAGCAATTAAATATGTACCGAAAATAAAGTGCAGAAATGTAAAGTGCGGAAAGTAAACCTTAGACTATTACGTGGCTTTGGGGCAGATACATAATAGGAGTGTGGAAAGTAAAGGCAGAAATGTAAATCTACGCGATTGCATGATAAAAATTTACGACCTATACATCCTTTCTAGAATTGTAAATGCGATATAAGTAATAGATAATCAGAATAATAAGAAAATGTTAGTATAATATTACTAGAAAAGAAAATATTTTTGGGAATTTTGTGAATTAGTTTTAATGTGGAAAAATAATTAAATGTTAATTTAATGGTTAATTAACAATTAATTTAAATATGAATGAAAATATTATTTTTATGTTAAATTAAATAAACATTTTTCTGACCTAAATGCAAAAAAGAAATATTTTTTGTGATTTTTGTAGTGTTAAAAAAATGTTTGAAAAGAAATTAAATAAAATAAGAAAAATATGAAAATAACGGAAAAAAGGGTTAGTTTTGTGAAGAGTAAAAATAGTTGGGGTAGCTGTGGATCGAACCCCGCCTGAGGGTCACGCCACGCTTTGCATCTGAGCCATCCTGTTTTTGTGTTAGGCATATGAAACAATAATATTATAAGGGAAATGATTTACTGAATATTGAAATAAAAATATGCGCCAAGGGGGTTCTTTTTCCACGATTCAAATTTCCAAGGCTTTTACCTACGGTTTGTATTCGTAGCCATAACCTTTACCAACAGTCCGTCTGTAGCTATAACACCTGTGATTTTCAAAATCAAAAGACATGCAATATAACTTAGTTATGAATACATGAATCGATTGAATCGATTCCACCGGGCATGATGGTACCACCTGCTTGGTCCAATTTTGTCTATTCGAAAACCCCAATTCAAGGTTTCAAACCTTAACAATGGTGAATCCTTCGCTTGGCACCTAAGCTTCAATTAAAGTATCCGACATCATTGAAACTTCACCACAAACACAAATATATGGTTAAATTCAATTCATTATGCATGAAAATATGAAATCGATTTTGAGTTAGAGTTGTGCAAACCGTGATTTGGATATCGCGTTTCTGGACGTGTTGCTTGCCTGCAGGGTCCGAATGATTCAAAGCACAGAACCTGCTGCAGTGGCTTAGAATGGCTTGAATCTCAGCAAAACATTGGCTGCCAATTGCTTGAGGGTCACGGATTTTTGAGCTAGGTTAGGGTTCCTTGAAGCATGGAATTGGCCTGTGGCATTTGGGATCAGTGTGTATATATACTGGAGTGAATTAGGTCAAGAATCATGAAGAAATTATATCCCAATCAATGAGAAAATATTTGATTTGGAATGAAACCAAATATTTCCTTTTTTGATCAAATTTCAATCAATTCTCCTGCCAATTTCAATAATTTCAAAATGACAACAGTATGGCTTGCTTGGATCTCAAGAATGATAAAAAATCAATCTTGCACTTTACGCTTGATTTTATATCTTTTATTTTAATTAAATTGAATTTAAATGAATAAAATTCAAAATAAATAAAAATAAAAGATAAAAGGTGTGGACTTGGGCTTGGAGATTCTAATTCAGATAAGAAACAAGTTTGAACCAAGAAAAGTTAGGCCCATTTAGAAAACATTTGATTTTCTCAAGTATTTCTCTTCATGCACCTCCAAAAAAATGCCTAACTTTCCCAACTTGTATCTTGCTCAATTTTTAACATTTTTGAGTGTTCTTGGACTTTTTAGAAAGCTAAATATGTCCTATAAATGCTCCTTTTAGTTTCATCTTCATTGAATTTTCCATGTTTATGAACACTTCTTTGCAAAAAGATGACTTTTTGTTGACTTTTAAAAGGACCTGTAATGTTTTTATTCATAACTTCCAAATGAAACTTTTTTAGCCAAAGTTTGTGAGACATGAAGTTGTAGAGAATTGATTTCCCTTCAAAATGAGAGTTAGTGGAAATTTTTTTGATAAAGTATGTGAAAGTTATGCCTGGTCAAAGTTCTGTTGACTTTTGTCTGAAAACCCCTAATTTAGAAACTTTGACTTTTGATCTAATCTTGACTTTTCTTGAGGAATCATGATAAACCCTTGATAAAATGATGAATGTTACTTCAAAATATTGGTGTTGACTAAAAATTATGAAGTTTGACTGTATGTTGACCACAATTGACTTTTTGTCCAATACAACTAATTTTCAATCATCTGAGCAATTGGAGTAGCAAATTTGACTTGTAAGGCTTAAAACTTGACATGGTGATCTCTTGAAGCGTATGATGAGGTATGATGACCACTTGAAGTATTAGAAACCCATTTTGACTTGAGAGGAGCAAAACCCTAGTTTGGATTGATTGCTTAGGAGAGGGTTTGTCTGGTCAACCCTTGTGAAACCCTCGAGTATGGAGATGTGAATTGTCTTGAGAAGTAGGAGAGCAAATTTTGGGGTATGACAGCTGGTGTAACACCCCAAATTTAATCAATTATTTAATTAAATTATATCAGGAATTATCTAGTGGAATTGTCGAAGTTGGAAAATTAATCGGAGTAATTGGATTTGTCGGTATTATTATTTAAGAGGCATATTTGAATTATTAAGTCGGATTTTAGTCGGATAAATCGAAAGAATAACATTAAGGATGATATTATTGATTTAATTGGAATTATTCAGAAGAGCCGAATTATGGGTATTAGTTGGTTTAATCGGAGAATTACTATTAGAATATTATTTGCAAGTTGGTGTTATTTAATCGATGGATGAGAAAATGTAGAAAATAATATTAGAAATAATATTATTATATGAGATCATTATTTAATTAAATTGGATTTAGTGGAGGTGTGAATAATAGATCCAATATATTATTATTATTATTATTATTATAAGTCGGATTTAATTATAAGAGGTATAAAAGGAGGATTATAAGGGTTTAGTAATATTTTGGGGAAAAGTTGCACGCGGGATAAAGAAAAGAGGAACAAGGGTTTGAAGGAAATTGCCGCCGGAAGAGGAATTATAGACCAGAAAGCCAAATTGGAACTCGACCGGATATTAGGAAGCAAACAGAGAGTTGAACTACTTTTGAATCTAGGTAAGGGTGGGGTTCAATCTCTATAACTGGGTGTATGATGGACCGTATGTGGGGTAGATTGTATAAATTGATACTATGAATCGTTTGTCGGGTCTGAAATGTTTTGATGTTATGAAATTGAATTGATTTCGATAAAGGTTGTTCTGTTATTTATTTGATAAATTTGATGCCCTGTTAATCAATGTTGTGGTTAAGCCGTAAATTGGAGATTTTGTGGACAAAATAAATTGTGTTGTTGGATAATCATTGGTCGACCAATTGCTGCTGGAAACTGTAAGTATGATGTTTCATTGAATCATGCTGGTAAGCATCACGAATTGCTGAGTTAATTGGACAAGGAATGTGAAAATGTATAAGACGAGGGTCACCAAGGGGAGGCGGGCACCCCCTGAAGAAGAAACACAATTTCCTTACATGAGACGGTCGTCTCATGGATGAAGAAGAGAGAGGTGGGACCCCGCCTGGGCGGACACCTCGAGCCCTGGGCGCCTGCTTTTCTCTCTCTCTCTCTCTCCTCGTGTGTTAGTTTGTGTGTTTGTTGGAAAAGAAGGTCACGGCTTAGGGAATAGTTTTGTCTTACTGAGATCCTCTTATGTGTATGATGAATCTATATTAGAGAAGTAACAATAAGTAACATAGTATATATAATAAGTCAGCTAGTATGTTAATCCTGTAACAGGTGAAGAACTAATGGTAGATAAATAAATAGCAGAACATTAGTAATACTACTAGCAGGTTGGTATTTAGCAGTAATTAAAAGCTAGAGTAGATGATAAAATTAGTAGGATGGAATAATTCTAATAATGCAGAAAAATAACTTGTGTTAGTTGGATGCAAATTGACAAATTTAATTGAGTAGGTGGTAATGGTGCAGAAAGTAGAAAACAGTCTAAATTTAGAAAGTTGACCAAAAATTAAGCGGTATTTTGAGTTGCTCGGAATCAGATGTAAATTTACAGGATAGTTCGTGTATACGGGTAGATAATCGTGGTTCACTTGTTTTGCTGAAAAGGTGCTGGATGAATTAAATTGCAGTGTGGTTGATAGTAGCAGTATAGGCTAGCAAAGTTAGTAGGAACAATGATATCAGCTTATTAAAAATTAGTAAGAGTTGGTTAATAATTAGTAGTGATACTGGTGGATGAAAATGGGGTCGAAATTAGCCGAATTAGAAAAATAGGCGGTAAATTTAGTTGTTCGGAATTAACCGAAAATGGTCGGAGTAGTCTTTAATTATTAGTAAGTAATATTGGATTGTTTGTTTTGTCGATACGGTGTCGAATAAGTTGTTTTGCAGGTACAGCCGTATACGTTGTATTGTCCAATTTAATGACGAGTTTAAGTTGGAGGCTTAATAGCCAACATTGAAAGTTGTTGTGTTGTTTGAGTTGTAGGTCTAAATGACCAGTGTTGATTAAGTTGATGTAGTTAATGCCTGATTAAGTTGTTGTCATTTTAAGTTGTTGTTGATGTTGTGGTTGTTGTATCATACATAGCATTTTCATTATTAAGTTGGCTTGGATTGGCAATTTTTATGTTGGATCTATGCTCACCCACGTTGGCCTGGATTGGCACAAGTTGAAAGTTGAAGACTTATGCCTTGTTGAATGCCTCGATAACCTGGAATTATTTTTAAGTTGGGAGTTTTACTCCGATGGATCCACATGCATGTGCATAGTTGAGTCGCATTTGAGTTGCATTTTGAAGTTGTTGCTATTATCACGTCGTTGTTGTTACTAAGTTGTTACCGTAGTAAGTTGTTGTTATTATTATGTTTTGTTGTTGTTTTGAGAAGTAGCTATTATACCATTGTTATCGTATCATACTATTTGTTGCTAAAATTGTTGTTATAATCGCATCACGGTTGTCATTTTAATGGTTATTTGAAAGTGGTGATATTTGTATGAATCAATCTAATATACTGCTTATCATACACTTGTTTATAGTTGTTGATATCTCACCCTTTCTTTTGTTTCTCCGCTACCTTTATACCGTAACGCGTGTATCCTAGTCGAAGATTTAGTCGTTAGTTCGAGTTGGATAGTCGCTCTGATACGTAACACTCGGGGATGAACGCTAGTTGTTTAGTTGTTTTGGATTTGTTGTTAAATAACCATATTGATACACGAAAATTAATTGTTGATTTTAAAATGGTTTTAAGTTGAAAAGTTTTTATAACCTCCAAGTTGAATAATGTAGTTCCGCTAATTAGTATTAATAAAGTTAAACTCATGTTGTTTCAGTTCATCCGAACTTATGTGTTATGTATCTATGATAGTATGTTGTTGTTAAGCTGAATTGTAATACTCCAATTGTTTGTTGAAAAGAATTTTATAACTCTGATTTTCTTAATAATTACCGGGGTAGAATTGGGGTGTTACAATAGTGGTATTAGAGCCAGACCTCTCCCAATACGATGTGGTTCGGGGACAAACCATGCGGAAACTGGTGGGCATGTAACACCCGAGTCTAAAATATGGCGGGGGTGGTTACACCGCATGTAACACTCGAGGCCAGAGAGGGCTAAGAGTGCTCGCCACATCGGAATAAGAGGGATCCTGAGACTATGCAGGTATGAGACTGCATGGTTGAAAAAGGCTTCTAGAATAGAACAGATCGTGCGTGGCTTCTAGAAGTCAAAGTCAGGGTTTCTTCAAAATTTCATCTATTCAAGATATGATAAATTAGGGTTTGAGTTTCCAATCACCTAAAATGATCTATCTTAATCAATCATCAACATTTGATCTTCAGATTCCCAACTTTTTCTCATGATCTACCATGATTCGACCAATTAGGGTTTTGATCGAAGATAGTGAATCATTGACTTTCTGCTCAATGGATGACCTATTTACTTGGATATTGATCTTAACATCTTCAATGCAACATCTTGACCTAATTTCTTGATTCAAAACATTTCAAAAGTCCATGTTTCTTCATCAGACAAAGTCTGAACCATCTGATGAAAATTCATCTGCTCAAAAAAGTCAAACTTTGACTTTTGGTCAACTTTTTCATGACCAAACTTTTTCAATCATAAAAACATTTCAAATAATCCATCATGATCATAAAAAATCAAGAAATGTGAAAAAGTCAACAAAAAGTCAAGATTTGAAAATTTTCTAACACTTAGAAAAATTTTCAAGTGTTAAGAAACATGGTTTTTTCCCACTTTCTAGGCCATTTTTCACCTAGATCCATTTGGATTCAGAAAAAACTCAAAACATGAAAGTTGTAGCCCTTGTTACAAGCTTTCCAAAATGTCCAAGAACTTGCAAAAAAACTTTGTCTAGCTATGCTTTTGATTTTGAAACATAGAGCTCCAAAACCATGGAATTTCAAGTACATGCTTCAAAATTATAAGTCATTTTTCACAAATCTCCCTTCTAGAAGCCTTGTCATCAGCTAGAGGTAGATTATAACTGATAAATATCAGTTTTGAATGATTGAATCAAAGAGAAATTTCTAACCATGGTTAGAAAAGTAACTTTTGCATTAAATGCAAAAGATTCCTTCTTACCTCTTAAGCAAGTTGTAAGTTTCCCTCAATGATAGCCATGCCTTGTCATTTAGATTTCTTGGCCTATAAATAGTGTTCATTTCTTCAAATTCAAATCACACCAAAGCTATCATAATCATGCTTTCACTCTTTCTTTCTTGAAATCCAAGTTTCTAAGTTCTAAGAGGGAAATTTTGCAATCTTCAAATCTTGCAAAATCTGAGTGAATATAAGTTTCTAACATGTTCTAAACATAAATTAGAAGTTGTTCAAAGCTTAAAATCACCAGAAAAACTGCCCAAACTCAGAATCATGTTTCAAAATCCATAAGCTTGCAAATGGTGCCTTAACTTGCCATATCTTAATTTGCTCGAGCTAGCTGTGATTTACCACTCTAAACATCATCCATACACTTCATAGAAGTGATCCAAATCATCATCACTGATATGTAACAACTCAAATTCCAAATTCAAAACTCACTTTAAGTGGCTGCAACTTGACTTGGTCAGAAAGTTCTAGCCATCCTCAGGACAAACTAAGAGTAGGAACACACTCAGGGAGGTTCAAGGAAGCTAAAGCAATCCTTACTTTGCACCTGGAAGTTGACTAACTCGAACTGGTATTTCATACCAAGAGGTGAGTTTCTCAAACTTTGATTCCTCTATTCATGCTTTTTTAGCTTTAAAATTGAAAAGGAAAATGTAGATATTCAATCACTAAAGCTATCTAGATCCTTAATTTGAACTAAAATCAACTGAGTTTAAAGAATTAATCACTTTTTCAGTTAGGGTTTAAATTGGGATTAACAAAATTTGTGGTCATCTTTGATTAATAATGTTAACAAAATACATAGTCAGAATCGTGATGAAAATCTAGACATAATTATATTTTGAACTTTTAAAATTGATCAAGAATCAAGAAATTTGAATCTGGAAGCCATGGCCATGTCGCGCCTGTTTCACGAAGAAGATGAAGTTGAGTTTCAGAAATTTAAAAGCTAGACTTAAAATATATATTTCTAGTTTAAGTTAAATAAACGGATGTATAGCCACCCCAGTGGTAGACAACGCGCTTTTCAAATCACTTGCCATGCCAAAGGTCCAGGGTTCGAATCCCCCTGGAACCTTTTTTTATTAAAAGGAAACACAAGCTTTCTAGAGCTTGTTCTTCCAGAAGTCCTTCTGGGGCTCAGCCTCCAGAAGTGCTTCTGAAGCTTCTGCCTCCAGAAACTCTCCATTTCCACTATGTTCAGAAGTACTTCTAGTACATCTATCCTTAGAAACTTGAAGTTTCTAATGCTTCTACCTCCAGAAGCAAGCTTTCTCAAGCATCCAGAAGCCTTCTCATGCCCAGAAACTGCAGCCAGAAGCCTTCTCACGCTCCAGAAACTGCTAACCACAGCGCTTCAGCATCTCTTTCTCACGCTCCAGAAGCCAGCTAGCTTCTGATCCTCCAGAAGCAAGCCAACTTCTGAAGCCTTCAGAAGTCCAATTTCTAGACATTTTCAAAAATTTCTTTTTTTCAAAATTCCTTCTAAACAAGGTGATTAAATGACAAGTCAAACAAATGGCTCAATGGAAAATCTTCATTTTCTAAGCTAAATGTCCAAGGTTCAAACCTCCTTAGGACCAAAAAACTCTTTTTTTCTCAAGTTTCTAGCAAACTTAAAACATTTTCAAAAAAGCCATTCAAAACTTCTCATTTTGAGATGATTTTTTTGCACACTTGTCATTTAATATACCTATTTTATGATTATGTCAAAAAATCGAAAAAATATTTTCTTTTGATTATATTTTTAATAAGTCAAAAATAAGACATTTTAAGTATTTCTTAATACTTTTCAAAGATGTTTTCTTTCAAACTTTCAAAACTTAAAATCTTTTCAAAACTTCTTGTGAATAAAAATCACTTCTCAAAACTTTTCAATAAACTTACACACCTTTTCCATGATCAACTCGATTTGAAGATAAACCGAACCGCTTTTTCCTTGAATTCTTAATTGATCATGGGCCTCGGTGTAAGTCCCAATCCTCCTATGTACATATTCATTTCCTTGTAATACACCCCTTCATGTACATATTCATTCCTTGATCAACTTGCTTTAAATGCTCGTTTTATACACTTGTTTATATTTCCTTCATAAACTCCTATGAAGACATATCACACACTTGTTTATATAATGCTTAGTTATAACATAACAACTAGTCTAACAACTAGGTTCCCTTTAGCCTCCTCTTAGGCTTCATATAAGAAAACTCATTTATCGAGTTTATCCTCCGCTTAGGCTTCATATAAGACAACACCTCGCCGAGTCAGCCTCTTGGGCTTCATTGAAAAGAACTCCTCGTTGAGTTTAGCCTCTTGGCATCAAACAAGAAAGAGACCGAAAATCTCTTAATAGCCTCCTATTGGGCTTCCAATACAAAGAATCACCCGCTTAGATAGAACCCAAGAGTATGATTTCCTGAAATCACTCTTGAATCCTAAGAGGATGGTTTCCTGAAACCACTCTAAAGCCAAAGCCGCCATACCCTATAGCTTCCTCGAGCTTCATACAAGGACCTCGATGACCCTCTGCCTTCTCTTGGGCTAACAATACAAGGACCCTCGATGACCCTAATGCCTCCTCTGGGCTTACAATACAAGGAGCCACGGGCTTCTTAAAAGCATCCCCCTAATCCAATCAATTTCTCCTCGAGATTTAGACGTTTATTATCTCTATGGAAGAAGTATCTCATCTATCACATCACATACAATCAAATACTTTTCAAAGACTTTTTTATTCAAACAAAAACATCTCTTAATCATAAGTGGTAACGCTTGTACACTTAAGCAAAACACCCAATGCTTACAATTAAAAGATTCAATCATTTTTCAAACATCTTTCTTAACTCGTAAGTGGTAACGCTTGTACACTTAAGCAAAACACCTATAACTTACGATGAAAGATTCAATCAATCAATCCTTTCAAAATGTATGAGATGAAATAGATTAGATACATTTTTCATTAAGATGACATTCGTCTCTGTCTCTTAATAACATCCCGTTGCTTCCACAAGCATAAGTGGGAACTACGATTGCTCTGACTTTCTCAACATCCCTTTGAGAATACGTAGGCACAAGGTCTCATCCTTGGCGAGCAAAACTTCTTTCTCCCTTAAACCAAACAAAACCATAGCTCCCTTTAGACCCGAGCTACAAATTCTCTGATTCCCATTAAGGTATATGTATGCAGAAGATCCCAATGATCTTTACAAGCACAATAATAACAAAACCTAGGATCCCATATAATCTACCTTTCTTAAAAAATCCAAAGGAGAAACGTTCCCAACAATAGAAATAGCAATTTAAAACACACAAACATATCAAACTATTCATATATAAAGATATAGATAACTATATATATTTAGGGTGCCACATCTATTCCCTTTATATAACAAACCCCCTTGCCCGAAATCTCCCAATGCGTATGCCTAGTTCACGCTAGTCGTAATGCATATCATATCAATCGAGGGTATCGGCTTTCCCTTTTCATAATCATTTTATTGTGTTGAAATAATAAAGCTTGATGCTCGCGGCATCTTTATAAACAAATCAAAAGAGCAAGTCGTTTCGAGCCAGAGAATCTGAATTCCGATTCGATTCCCTCGCGTGTCACTTTTTAACGCGAACAGTTACCTTCTGGGAAGTTTCTTAGAAAGTGTGCGAGTGAGGCCAAAGCATGAAAAGACTTGTGTTGGTCTGGGTTATAATCCTAAAGCTAGTATGGGGTGTTACAGCTGGAATGTTGAGAAATGGTTCAGCATCATCATGGCACAACTGATAGACGGATCAGATGGTGTTGAAGCAGGTTTTGAGCCAAGAAGTCCAGAATCAGTAAGAAGATCTAAGTAATACTTGAGCTGACATATGGATATGCCCTTGGAGGAATGAGCAACTTCCAGGCCAAGGAAGTATTTCAAGATGCCTATATCTTTGATTTTGAAGGCAGCGTGCAATGCTTTCTTGATGAAAGTAAACTCAATGATGGAATTTCCTGCAAGCAAAACAACATCAACATACACAAAAGGGATGGTGATGTTAGTATAGTAGTTTTGACAAACAACGAATGGTCTGAAGTTTCTTGTTGAAAGCCATGTTGCACGAGTAATGAAGTAGGCTTTTCATACCATAGGCGACTTTCCTGTTTAAGACCATAGAGAGACTTGGATAGTTTGCACACTTGTTTAGGTTTTGAGACAAAAACACCAGGAAGGATCACCGTGTAGATATCTTCATGTAGTTCTCCATGAAGGAATGCATTATTGACGTCTAGCTGATGTAAGTGCCATGAATGAACATAAGCGAGAGCTAACACATGGAAGACAGTTGTAAGCTTAGAAACTGGTGAAAAAGTATTTGTGTAATCCAAAACTTCAATTTGATTATACCCTTTTGCAACCAAGCGCGCTTTAAAACGTTTAATGGTGCCATCTGCATGGTATTTAATTTTGTAACCCCACCTGCACCCTATGGGTTTAACACGTGGTGAGAGGTCAACAAAGTATAAGTATTAGCAAGAGCATCGAGCTCTGTTTTCATAGCTTGCCTCCAACATTCAAATTTATTTGCTTCAGTAGAGGTTCTAGGCTCAGTATGTGTGGTGATAGATAAAGCATAATGACAATGAGAAGGAGAAAGATGAGAGTAACAAAGAAAATAAGATAAAGGGTAAGGTGTACCTGTAGATGATTGGTAAGGGTCATAGTGAAAGGAGGCACAAACATAATCTTGCAAATGGGTTGGTGGTTGACGTGTGCGAGAAGAACTACAAAGAGGAGTGGTATTGGTGATGTTATTAGGTGGAGAAATAGGGTTAGGAGATCTAAAAGGAGTGGGATTAGGGTTTACTGATGTGGAGGAAGGAGTAGAGTTGAAATATTCCCATTTTCGAGAAGCATCGGTAGATGAGGAGTGGTATAGTAGAATGTGTTCGTGAAACGTGACATTTCTAGAAATAAAAATCTCATTGGTATGGAGATATAAAAGGATAGATCCTTTAACACCAAGTTGATATCCTAGGAACAAGGATTTTCTAGCTTGGCAAGAGAGTCTGGTTCGATGGTTTTGAAGAGTAAAAGCGTAGCAAGGAGAACCAAATACTTTAATTTGGTCAATCTCTAGAAAAGAGTTGTGGAGTTTTTGGTAAGGTGATTGGTGATTTAATAATGGAGTGTTGGCTCGATTTATGATGTAAGTAGCATACGAGATAGCATAGGACCAAAAGGATTTGGGGAGTTTGGATTGAAAAAGCAAAGCTCTACCTACATTGAGGAGATGTTGATGTTTACGTTCAACACGTCCATTTTGTTGTGGCGACTCAACACAAGATCATTGATGAATAATACCTTTGGTCGTGTAAAAGTTTTCCATTAGAAACTCAGGCCCATTATCTGTTTGAATAAATTTAGGGCATGTGTGAAACTGGTTTTTAACTAAAGTGATGAAATTTTGTACATGTTGGGAAACCTCATCTTTGGATTTCAAAAGTATAATCCATGTGTAACGGGTGAAATCATCAAGCACTGTAAGAAAGTACTTATGTCCATGAACATATGTAATGGCTAAAGGTCCCCATATATCGAAATGAAGCAACTCAAAAGGCATAACAGCTCTAAAAACACTATGCTGGTAGGGTAATTTTCTGTGTCTAGCAAAATGGCATATATCACATACAACATTATTATCATGATGAATATTGGGATATAGTTTGGAGATTTTACAAAGACGATCATGTGAAATATGACCTAAATGAAAATGCCAAAGAGCTTGTAAGGGTATGGTGGAAACATTGTGACACTGGTATGTGGTAAGGCATGACAGATAAGGGTTGAGGCTAGTGGAATGGAATTAGCAGGCCCATCTTGCAAGAGTTTGTACAAGCCATCCATTTATCTAGCCAAACCAATCGTCTTCCGTGATTTCAAATCCTGCAAGATGTATTTGTGATCAAAAAACAGTAAGGTATAGTGAAGAAATTTACACAATTTCAAAACTGAAATCAGATTCAATGAAAAATCAGGAAGATATAGGACATTATTTAGATAGAGTTGTGAGGAAAAAAGAAATGTGCCTGCAGTTTTGGCCAAAACAGAAGTACCATTTGGAAAGCTAACAATAACAGTATTAATAAGAAAATATAATTGAAATAGGTGTAAATAAGAGCATACATGATCATTAGCTTCGGAGTCAAGGAGCCAAAAATTGGAATAGGAACGGCTAGAAAAAGTTAAGTTTGAGATTATAGTTATACCTGATATGGCGTGTGGCTTAATGTCATTATGGGTGGAAATTTGATTGGAAGTGGAGGTATGGTTGGAAGAGGTGTTTGTAATACGGTGAACTGACTTTTTAGTTTTTGTATCGCAAATGTGCGGATAACAAGAGTCGCCACCGACTTTTATTTTTATCCAATTAAGGGAAGGTAAAAGTACAGAAAAAGACCTTCGTTAGATTCTGAGTACGGGAGAATGGTTATGAAAAGGGAAGGTATTAGCACCTCTTTCCATCCGTAGTTATCTACGGGCTCTTAGTTGCTCTAGATCACTTAAAAATTGTGCTTTCTGTGTGTTTGACAAAAATGTTTTGAAAAGGCATTTCGCTTTGACTTTGTAATGATTCATGTAGGAATGTATACAAAGTGTTTGGAAATGTTTCGTTTTTGAAAAGAGTTTGAACTTTGACAAAAGTGTGTTGTGTGAAAAGTATTTTGATAGAGCAAGCAACTAAAAGTCTTATTACCTACTCGAATTGGTCGTTGTATTGTTTTACTTTCCTTTAGAATAGCACTATCCATACCATTAGTTGGTAGGTAACTCATTTGTTGGATGTAAGGGACATTCAAGGGACATCGGATGGTCATAGAAAGCAACTGTAGGAAGTATCCTAGCACATTTGAAGGACTATCATCATTTTTCGTAGGCGACAATCGAGGGTCAAGATCATGTATTCGGAGGCGACATCGTGGGTCTATGATCTTTGTATCGAAGGGACTATGATGATTTGTTTTGAAGGCAACGGTGCTAGGATACCTCTACGTTCGAGGGACTTGACCATTTGTATTCGTAAGGCAACGAGAGAGAATTACCCTAACGGGTGCATGTGTGAAAAAGTGTGTCAAATTCAGATATTTTTATCTTGGGATTATGAGTGAGCTATGTTGATTTTATCTTGCCATACACGCCTAATTACTAGCAATTGATAGGGTGTAAATTAAAATGCGGAATGTAAAGCGGAAAGGTAAATGTCCTACGCTATTACATGGCTTTGGGAAGATACATAATTTAAACTCATGGAAAATAAGAACCTAATTTAAACTATTACATCCCATAAACAGTTACATTATTGGAAAAAATGAAAACGTAAAGAAACGTCAATAATAACCTGAAACGATAAGAGAAATCTAAAATATGATGAAATCGAATAAGAGAAAATGTTAGAAAAAATGCAAATTTTTGAATGAGAAAATATGACATGGAAATAACATAAATATGCTAAAATAATTTTTGGGATTTTTGAATGCAATTTAATAATTTAAAATGAATTAAAAGTAATTAAATGGAAAATTATGAATAAAAATAAATATGCATGCAAAATTATATTTTTAATTTTATAAATTAAATAAAGATTTTCGAAAATAATGTAAAAAGAAAAATAATTTTGATGATTTTTAATGCGTAAATAAAATTATGAAAAGAATTAAAAATAATGCAAAATATTAAAATAATATGAAAGTAGAAAAATATGAAAATATGCAAGTTTGAGAAAAGAAGCAAACCGGTCTTGGCAGGATCGAAATCATGACTGTGGAGAGCATCCCAACAGTCCACACCTTAACCAACCGAGCTAACGCATCCGTGTTTGAAAGTCGAATGAGTGGATTACAACACGCCCCTTTTCCCATTGCCTCGCCCCGCCAATATCTTCTTCGCTTTGATTTTTCAAAAGTTAGCCGGTCTTTCTTCGACGCCACAGCCCCGGCTACATGGAAAATCAAGCACAAGTAATATAAATGCATTGTGAATACACGTATCAACTCGCTTTCATCCCGATCACCGTATGCCTAGTTTGGTCCAATTTTTCCTGCTTAAAGAAACCCTAATTCAAACCGAAAACCCTAGCCATGGTGATTTTCGCTCCAGTCACTAAAACGCAATCTGCTACCCACATAGCTTGCAAACTTGATAATCGATCATGAACAAACAATCAAAAGTGTTAATAATGCAAAAATGTAAATCGATTTTGAAAAAATAAGAACAAACCGAAATCGTATTTAATTCGGATGGTTTTGGCAAAGTGAAGGTCTGGATCGATTCAAGAGGTGTCAAGGAATGTGTTGGACACCTCAAAATCGATTGAAAACGGCTGGAAGTATGATTGCCACTTGCTTGTTTGCCACGGTTTTTTGCACTTTAGGTTAGGGTTCTTGAGCCAATTTTTTCCTCCTTTCTTGATAGGTATGCATCATACATTTATACTAGATGGATTTGGAATGGTTTTGGGAGAGAATCAATCAACATTCAATGCAAATCAAATTTGATTTTTGTACAAAATCAAATTTTCAAAATTTGATTAATTTTCAATCCAATCTTGCCATATTGATCCAATTTCGAAATTTGCTGGCCTTTGTGAGTTGTTTGGGTCTCAAGGAAGGAATAAAAATCAATTTTGTAATTAATTTTGATTTATACTTTATTTTTAATTTTAATTTGTATTTAAATGAATAAATTCCAAATTAAATAGAAAAATAAAATAAAAATTGTGGCATTGGGATTGGATATTCCTAATTGTATGAGGAATAAGTTTGGATGAAGAAAAGCAAGCCCATTTGCAAAAATTTGATTTTTAGAAGTATCTCTTGTGCATTCCTTCAAAATTGCCCAACTTGTGAATGGTGTATCTTGCTCAATTTTCCACATTTTGAGTGTTCGTAGACTTTTGAAAATCTCTAAGAGTCCTCTAACCAACCGTTTTGGTCTCATCTCAATTGAGTTTCCATGCTCAATATATCTTCAAAACAAAAGTTGACTTTTGTTGACTTTGAAAATGACCTCGAATGTTTTGAGCCATACCTCTCAAATGAAGCATTTTTGGACATTCTTGTGAGACATGAAGTTGTAAAGAATTGAATTTCCTTCAAAACAAGAGGTTGTGGGAAAATTTCGAGAAAGTATGAAGAAGTTATGATCACCAAAGTTCATTGACTTTTCCCTAGAAACCCTAATTTAGAAAGTTTGACTTTGAGCAAATCTTGAGTTTTCTTGATGAATCATGATCAACCCTTGATCAAATGATGAATGTAACTTCAAAATGAGGATGTTGACCAAAATCATGAAGTTTGACCGTATGTTGACCACAGCTGACTTTTGTCCAATACAACCGATTTTCAACCATCCGAGCAATTGTCTGAGGAAACTTGACTTGTAAGGCTTGAAACTTGACATGGAGAATCTTTGAAGCATATGAGGAGGCATGAAGACCATTGGAGATGTTGGAAGTCCATCTTGATCGAGGAATACCAAACCCTAGTTTGGGTTGATTGTCTAGAGAGTTTGTTCGATCAACTCTCGAGGAATCCTTAAGTATGGATGTATGAAATATCTTGAGAGGATGGAGGGCAAATTTTGGGGTATGACACCGCCTGCTCAATCTTCTTGTACCGAAGGGTTAGATTGACACTGCTTTCATGACCAAGGTAGAAGATGATTGAACACCGAATACACCAAAATTTGCACTGGTGGTGGATGATGCGGAATGGGCTTACGATGCCATTGGAGAAGCTCGGATACTTCCGGGGATGAGTCGACGCTAGACTCGAGAATGTCGATAGAGAATTGACGGGATGGGCTTAAGATGCCATCCGGAAAGATCGATGCCGGGAGTGAGCCACGCCAGCTCGCACTGCTTTTGAAAGGAGCATGGAGATGGGCTTAAGATGCCATCCGGAGGAGTCATATGTTAGAATTCGTGCTCATTTTTGAATGAAGTTATTGGTTTGTATTGATTTTAACCAAATATGCAGATTTCGAAGTGGAGAAATGTTGACAAGTAGTCGGAGATGGGCTTAAGATGCCATCCAAGGCAATCGAGTCGACGCCGACTGTAGTCGGTTGATAATAAGAAGGATTCGAATAGATCTTCGTGGCCGATTACTCCGAGGGGAATAGTAGTTCGCAAAATGTGGATAGCTTCTTGTGCATCGGTGTTGATCCATTCTCTATCGGAGGATAACCAGGCGGTCTTTCGATAGTTTTCCCGCTTGTGGCTTAATCCTCGACCGTCGAGGACAAACTGTGGGTGGTCTTTCGATAGTTTTCCCGCGGTTCGGGCTTAATCTTGGACCGCGGAGGACAACTGTGGGTGGTCTTTCGATAGTTTTCCGCTTGGCCGGGGCTTAACTCGACCACCGCGGAAGTGACTTTCACTGCTTTTTTTTTTGGAAAACAAGAGAAACTTTGATAGAATATTTGTTAGTCTTATGCAAATTATGATGCATGACAATGTATATGAATGACATATGCATGAATTATGACTTTATGAGAAATGTATGAATGATAGATGTGTGGTATTTCAAAACATATCCATCTTGAAGAAGATGCGATATTCCGCTTGAGGATTTCCGACCGGGGATTGGGTAGGTGAGAACCCCGCTTTGAAGGAGAAGAAAGATATCCTGATTCCTCCGATGCACTATCCGACCAAGTCTTGGGCCTAGATAATGTTTGAGGAAAGTAGAGATCGAAACTCGTTGTTGGAGATCTCATACAGACCGTGGCCGAAGAGTCCGGGAGGTAATTTGTTGGGGATCTTGCATGTAGATCCCGTTGGGAAGAATTAGAGGCGCCCATCGGGATACTGAAAGCGGATCTCACTGAGAGCATTTGATAGTTGCTGGAGACCGGTCAGTCCGTTGGAATCTCCGGGGAATAGAGATGTAGATTTTCCTCCTGTACTATCTCGACCAAGTCTCGAGTCCGATACTGGAGAAAAGGGAATTGTTGAGAGACATCCGCGGGATAAACATCTTAGCTGGGATGAAGTGTTACCGCTGAGACCGATGTAACATTTCTTAGTTGAGTGGAATCACTGTCAGGTTAACATATACTCACTGGGGAAGTTTAGTGAGTGACACCTCTCGGGGATTATGTTCTCTGGGGAATGTTTTTGGTGACCTTCATCGTCATCTCAATTTCTAGAGCCTAGTAACTACTTTTGTATGCCCGTCAGATGTTTGTGATTAGATTCTTATTGTCAAATGCGATAGTCATTCAAAATGACGTTGGACTTATCGCAAACGACAACAACAAAAATTGTAAAGAGAAAGAAGCTATGCTTATTTGAAAGGTGGCGATGGCCAAGTAGTTTGTACACAAGAAAGGTAAAAGCTATGCGAAACAATCTCGTTAAGTTCCAACTATGCTAGTACTCATATATTTCGACTATCTCATCTCCTCAAGAGAAAGTGAGTAGGTGATCTTCGCCATTTGAATCTTAAATGTCGATAGTAGTCTAGAAGGTGTGATCCGAAGAGACATAGTCGACGCTTAAATCCCTAACTTTGCCTAGACCGCCTTTCGGTTTTCACCACCGATACCCTTTTGCCCGCCGCTTTTCGTGTTTTCGACTACGGTGTACATGTTTTGTATATATCCTTAACTTTTGCCCGAACCCTTTTGGTTCGCCAGATGCCCTTATTTTTGCCTAGGTTCGCCGACCTAGCGGGTCTCTTTCATGTAGTATTTTTGACTATGTCCGCTCACATGGTGTGGAAGTCTTCACCATCCATGGTGCTAAGTATCATAGCTCCACCGAAAACACTGCTTTGACTACAAATGGTCCCCGTGGGAGTCCATTTTCCCGGGATCACCTTGTGGAAGGATGATGCGCTGACTACTAGATCACCGACTTGGTAGACCTTGCTTGACCTTCTTGTTAAATGCTCGATCATTCGCTTCGATAACCGTCCATGGAAAATGGACGCGGTCGCTTCTCATCAATCAAGTTAACTGGTCAAGGCGGTCCGAACCCAATCATCTTCACTCTAACTCTACGCCCCGGAGGACTCGTCGAGGGTATCCGAACTCGATGGGCAAGACGGCTTCCATACCGTGATACAAGAGAAGGGGTCTGCTGATGTTCGCTACCAGAAAGGATAACCATGAAGAGAAAATGGTAACATCTCATGCCAATCTTTGTAAGTCATCATCTTCAGATAATCTTCTTAATGTTCTTATTGGCGGCCCATCGCACCATTCATCTTAGGCCGATAAGGAGAAGAGTTGTGATGCTTGATCTTGAACCGCGGCAGAGTTCGGTGATCATCTTGTTGTTAAGATTGAGCCGTTATCCGTGATAATCCTTTCGGGAGTGCCATATCGACAGATAAGATTATGTTTGATGAATCGAGCCACAACATTCTTAGTAATGATGCGAACGAGGTCGCTTCTACCCATTTGGTGAAATAGTCAATTGCCACAAGGATGAAACGATGTCCGCTAGGGCTTGATTTCTCCAATCATGTCAATGCCCCACATTGCAAAAGGCCAAGGAGTTAGAACATTCGTGAGGTACCGGAGGTACGGCACTTTGTCTCGCATATCCGCACTTGTGACAAGATCAGCGAACGGTGACAATCGCTCCATGGTGGACCAATAGTAACCTGTTCTCAAAATCTTCTTAGCCATGGTGTGTCCACGGAGTGAGTACCAAATGCGCCTCGTAACTCTTCCATGATACGTATTGTCGCTTTCGATCTACACAATGAGTAAGCACAAGTCGTGGTTGGCTTGTATAAGATGCCACGAGGAAGAATTTGGATGCAAATCTTCTCATGAACTTTTTATCGTTGATGATGCTCGCGGATATTCCCGAGTCTCAAGATACCTCTTCACGCCATAGTACCAAGGTTTCTCTCCGTGTCAAGCTCGAATAATATGCCGGTTCACAAACTTCTCAATGATGATCCGGGAGCCTCGTTGTCCCATCCGACCTTGAACATAGATGACATAATAGCCAATGCGTCGCCAACCGATTCTCTTCTCGGAATATGATTGAAAGTGATCTCTTCAAAGTAGGGAATCAAACTCGTAACATGCTCTCGATACGAATAAGATTCGGATGCTTCGTATCCCACTCGCCTTAACGACCGATCACTAAAGCCGAGTCTCCATATACTTGCAAGAACTTGATTCTTAAATCAATAGCTTTGATACCCATGATGCACGCTCATATTCGCCATGTTGTTCGTGCAACTAAAACATAATCGGTGAAAGGCGATGTCCGCCGTAGGGATGTAATGATGGCGCCAATGCCATTGCCAAGTGCTTGAGGCTCCATCAAAGACCATGGTCCATCGGGATCCTTGTTCGGTCCTTCGTCCGGGCGGTTCTTCACAATCGCGACTAGTAAAACATCTTCATCCGAAATTTGAACCGCATAGACCGATAGTCATCTACGGCCGATGAGCCAAATGATCGGCTACTACACTTCCTTTGATTGCTTTTCGAGAAGTGTACCGATGTCATATTCGTCAAGATCATTTGCCATCTTGCTATTCTTCCCGAGAGAGCTGGTTTCTCAAATATGTATTTTATCGGATCCATCTTGAAATCAACAGTAGTATGAGTCAACATATACGCCTTAGTCGGCGAGCAGCGTTAAAGCATTGCAAGTTTTCTAGCCGTGAGTATCTTGTTTCACGGTAAACTTTTGCTAAGGTATTATATTGCATGCTCTTTTCGACCAGACTCGCCATGTTGCCCCAACACACACCCCATTGAATTCTCTAACACCGCAAGTACATGATAAGAGGTCTTCTTCCGGGCGGCATCGGATGGGAGGATTTTGTAGGTACTCCTTGATTTTGTCAAAAGCGATCCGGCAATCGCTGCTCCATTCCACTACTTGATCATTCTTTAGTAACTAAAGATTGGCTCACAAGTAGCGCTAGTGTGCAATGAATCGCAATGTAATTCAATCGCCCAAGAAACCTCCTCGACTCCTTCCTGCACGGGAGTCGGCATCTCTTGAATAGCTTTAACCATGGCGGGTCAACTTCAATACCTTTACCACCGACAACAAACCCTAAGAGTTTTCCGATCCGACCCAAAAGTGCACTTGTTAGGATTAAGTCTCACCGACTTCTTCAACCTATCAAACGCTTTTGCAGATGATCGAGATGTTCTTCACCCCGTGATCGAGCTATCGTGTCGCCGACGAGACCTCTATCTCGTGATGAATCATGTCATGAAATAATGTTACCATAGCACGATAAGTAACCCGCTGCTCTTCAAATCAACGGCATAACCTTGTAGCGTAGTGCCCCATCAGGTAACGAAAGTAGTCTTCCATGTCTTCGGAGCCATTTTGATTTGATTGTAACCGAGAAACCATCCATGAAGGAGAAAACCTTATGCCGAGCGTGTTGTCAACCAAAACATCAATATGAGGAAGGGAAATCGCCTTTTGACTCTCTTTGTTTAGATCTCCGTAATCTACACACATTCGAACTTTGCCATCCTTCTTAGGCATGGAACCACATTAGCAACCCATTGTGGATAGGAAGTAATCGCTAAGAAGCCGTTGAACTGTTTCATAACTTCGCTTTAATTTTCTCCGACATCTCAGACGCATGCGACGAACCTTCTGCTTACCGAGAAAACCTTCTTTGTCCAATGGCGTACCACAATATCAATGTCTAAACCCGCATGTCTTCGTATGACCAAGCAAAACCTAATATAGTCTCGTAGCATCCGAACCAACCTTTCTTTAACACTGCTCTCAAGACCCGCCCTATCTTGATCTCTTTCGTCTTCGTTAGTACCCAAATTCACAACCTCAACTTGTTTCGTGGTGGTCAGATAACTCGCTTCTTCTTTGTGTAGCAACCGGCAAGTTCTCCGGCACTTCACAATCTTCCTCACTTTCGCCTTCGCTTGGTAGATCGGATTATCAAGTCATATTTAGTAATAGCATAGATGTTATTAACGAGATTCGAGTGATTCTGCAGTTGTATCACGTGGGTGTGTAAGAAACACATAGCTTTTGAAGGGTGATAAAGTAAAGAAAGAAAACAAACAATCGAATGCAAAAGTCCAACGAATTTATTGAATGAAAACGCAAACAACAGATAATAACCCTCAAACGAGCCATGATGCCCGGCAAGGCACTAGCTTTCAAAGTTTATTGTTCAAAACATAAAGAAATACGAAAAGCAAAACAAAACAAGAGCAATTACCCGACTAAAGGAGATTGGTATGACGCCTTCGCCTTCCAATTGTCGAGCCCATGATCCGAGTCGAAGATCCACTTGTCGATGTCGAAGTCGTTGTCGCCTTCTATAGCATGGACTCCACTTTGGCTGATGCGAAAGGAAGTTGGCCGACACGTTCCGGGCGTATCATCTTCTTGACCTTTGATAGTGAAGCCTAAACCAGTCTTGTCGGATTTGAAAGGAAGATCAGTGAGTGACCCCAAATAGTACTACCTCCTTCTTCAAGAGCTTGAGCATCTTTCAACGAGGCCATCCTAGGCGGAACTTGTGTAACTTCAGAGGGACCGAGAGTCACAGCATGACTGGGATTGTTTCAAAAGCTTGACAGGGAGTCTCGAAGAATTCTCCTTCCATCTCAAGGTATCGGAATGACTGTAGATGACTGACCATATACTCTTCTTCACCCCATACTGTAACAACTTTCCCTTTCACCGGTATTTCAGCTTTTGATGCAGGGAGGTAACCTGCCCCATGTATCCAAGGGCCCAAGTAGAAAGAGTAAGTCGGACGGATGTCCATAACAAAGAAAGTAGAATCAAAAGTCCGGGAACCGACTTTAACAGCAGAGTGAGCTCTCCAAGAACTGCTCGCTAGAACCATCAAAAGCTCTCACAATAATGTCACTGGTCTCTAACCAACCCTTCGACATCAAGTCGATCAAAAGCGCCTTCGTAGGATATTCGAGCAGTAACCTGTCAACCAAAACATGAGACAATGTAACGCCTTGCATTCCACAGATGTGCAAGACCTTGTTGTGCTTCTTTCCGGCAGGAGTCAAATCAGCATCAGAGAAGCCTAGGTCGTTGTTGGCAGCCGTGCTAGCAATACAAACTTCAAATTGATCTGGTAGTGTCTCAGCACGTGAGAATTCTTCTAAACTTCACCAAGGCATTAGCACGAGCCTCGAGCACAAGAGCAGAGCAAGCATGGATATCTTGGACTTGAGTCTCCCCAATTGTTCCACAACATTGAGTCACTCTTCTTGATGATCTTAAGAATTTCCTCCATTTCTTGTTTGAGGTGTCTTCAAGAACTTCCTTTGGTACTCGTCGAGCAGGATGAGTCACTAGTTCTTTCCTCTAGCTTGGGGAATGGATTGAATAGTTGGAATGCGAAATGGAGTCGCAGTGCTTTTGGAGGAGAGATATTCAGAGAGAAAACTCTTCCGGTTCGGTCACCTTACTTGATTCGTGATGTTGTCAATGTCGAATGGTAGCTTCAATTGTAAGATCTTCAATGGTCGAGTGGTCTTGCTTGACGCCATGATAGTAAACATCACCCATAATTCAAAGGATAGCCTTGTCGAGGAATATGGAACCGGCCTTGAGAAGTGATGATGAGAGGTGCCACTCTAGGCACAGATCGCAGAGGAAACCTTATTGTGTTAACATCAAGATAGTCTTCTCGGAAATCATCACCCCATCCAACACTTTAACATCTTCAATAGGAATCTTGTAGCTCGTGAACTGTACTTCACCATGTAATCATACTTTCCACTTGGCTGCCCCAAGGTATCCCACACGATGGTACGGTTTCGCTTGCATTGTCAATCTTCAACCTAGACATTTCATCACACACCCAAGCAGTGGTTTCGTGAATAGTATCTCACGGTTGGTCATCATGCACCGAACACGCCTTCTTAACCAAGCACAACCATTAGGTGCGTATGGGCACCAACGACAATTCTCGGCATCCGGTTGACACACCGCTTGCAAACAAATTCTTCTTAACAACCATCGAGGAATGGTCAAGTCATCTATGTTTAAAACATAAGTATCATCACCAACAGTTGGAACTCTTGTCATGGTTAGGCATAGCGCATTGATCACATTCGAGTCTCAACAGAGGATCAAACTCAACTGCTTAGCTTCAATCATATCTTGAATCTTGTTCTTCGTAGCCCAACAATCATCAAGACTATGTCCCGGCTATTGGAATGGTAAGCACACTTAGCATTAGGATGTATTTCGGAGAGGAAGTGTTGACATTCGAGGAGGATCCCTTAAGGTAATCACCGCTTTCAACATGTGTTGCAAGGCATGACAAAGGCATGTTGATCTTCAGAACCGCCTTCGCTATGCTGCTCGTTACGCGTGTTGTCTCACCGAGGTTGTGCCGATGTAGGATCGAGATCACAACCGCCTCTACGCATTGAGCACGGTCGGTCTTGGCTCGGCTTTTCCGGCATTACACAAGATTGGCTTTTTCTTACCACCAAAAGATCTCAGCATTTGAAGATGACTCTACATGAATCTTCCCACTCTTGATACCACCAATATCGTCAGAAGTATCACTCGGTGAATCCGGTCAAGAGTTTCCAATCGATGATTGAAGAATGGGCCTGTCTGTTCCCATGAACATATCAACCAACCCTATTGGACAAGGGTGGTGAACTCCCGCTAGGTCTCTCCATTTCGAGCATACCCTTGAACTTCTCACACGACCCATAGACATGCTTTGTAGTTGATGCGATGGGTGTCAATTCAAGATTGTATTCATACCGTCAGAAAGCATCACCAAGTCACCCAAGTACGGATACGGCCATTCTCTAGTCGATAATACCATTCCAACCGAGTTCGGACAAACTCTCTTGAAAATAGTGCATCCACAACTTTCACATCGGTGGGATTGATCTTCTAGACATAGGACTTCAAATGCGCTTTCGACAAGACATGCCATCATACTTAGCAAAAGTTGAACTTTGAACTTGGGAGGAATCACAACACTGTGGACAAGACTCAGTCATCAAAATTCAGCCCGGACATCTTCGTGTTTTCCACAAGATTCGACGGTCTTCAAGTTGCTTGTACTTCTCATCTTCATCAGAGTATTGGCCACCATCATAGTTCTTCTCAAGTTCAGGCTGACTGCCTTCACCACCACCTTTGTTACTTTGCTCGTCCTCCTTCTTGACACTTCCTTCAGAGAGCTCAATTCGACTAACCACTTAGGACCTCCTTTAGCCCTACCATGTTGAGAAGACCAACAACCTTCTTCTTTTTGTTGATGAGCATCTTCAGATCTTCTTGGCCTTGGACCAAGCTGGTAAACATCTGCTGAAATTGAGCATTCTGAGCTTGAAGATCTTTGAACGACTGTTCAAGAGCCATTTCTGCTAAAATAAATAGCGAGCAAATGAGAAAACCAATCTTCAATGTACCTGTGATGCAATGTTATGCTATGATATGCAATGTTTATGCGAATGCAATGCAATGTTTTCAAGGACCTTAGAGATTTAAATTTGTTAAACAAGCAATGAACAAACATTTATTAGCTCTATTTTTATTCTTTTTCTTTTTAAGTACAAAAGATAGTTCAAAACAAATAAAAGAAAAACATATAAATCCTAAAGCTCTAAGTCCCATGGCGCTCCTCTTGGTGCCGGAGGCGCTGATGTTTCGTCCTCGTGAAGTAGCTTGGTCAACTCTAGCACTTTCTTCTCACTTGCATAACACTGAGCTTCAAAGGTATCCCTCTTCTTTAAGTGAATCCAGATCTCTTCAAGTCTTCAAAATCAAGAGGCATGTCAGATGGAGAATAAGATAGGTACGCCACCTATAGCAAAAGTTCCATAATTACCGGTGAACAAAGTGAATGGCATCATGAGGTTTTGAGCTCGAGCTCGCACCCATTTGAGGTAAGGTTCCAAGGAATGGAGTTCTCGTGCCCCAAAGTCTGGTATCACTTCTTTACCATGCCCCAAGCGTGTATAAACCTTCGGTAATTCGAGATCATGATTGTAATCGAACACAATATCTTGGAGAAGCATATCATGCGACCATCTCTTCGAGCAAAACCAAACCTGACGTAGAGCTAGAGAAGGGTTGTAAGTAATACCTCCCTTATACCAAGTAGTGGTACATTAGGGAATTCTCCACAACGCCAATGAATGTGAAGTCCTTTGAGAGAAAAGATTCCAACTATCCGAATGAGAGAGTGACATTAACCTTGAGACCACTTCATCCTTTGTTCATTCTTCAAACCGATGGAGGAAGGTGCTAAATAAACCACCTAGAAAGTAACAGATGCAAACATGAGAGTTCCTTGTCTTTGATAGTACGAGTGTGGAGAGAATGTAGTGGTATCTCCAAGTAAAGTAGGCATAGGATTCGGGTAAGAAACAACTTGATGGCGTTGACATCTATGAATTGATCCGAGTTAGGAACAGAACCAAACCATAGATTAGCAAGGCCACAATGTCTTCAAATGCATGGAAACTCATAACTTTGAGGAATTTCGCTTTCTTAATCAGAACTTGAAAGTAAACCCTAACTCCACTCAGTTTCCCAATTGGCTTCAATGTCCGAGCGCTTAAGATGTAAGGTCGATGTATGTCTTCGTACTTAGGAACCTTTTCTAAACCGTGAATGGCATTTGGTCAAGAATAGGTATCCCAAGTAGCTTAGAGAATTCTTCCAAGGTAGGAACCAACTGATAATCTAGGAATGTAAAGCAATGGTGTTTCGGTCAAGAACCGAATAGACATGCATCATATCTTCTTCAAAACCGAGATAACCAAGTCAAGTGATAACCATGTCTTTTGATGAACTGAGCATGGTCGGGAATTCTCAAACCAATTTTGAGTCGAGAAAGTATACCCATAAAGTTGATTCGGATAGTCTTTCTAGAAGCCATAATCCCTAAAAAGAGAGCAAAGATAAATCCCTAGGTCCTTGAAATAGTTAGAAATGATATGCAATGCAAATGATGTCATGATGTCATGTTTGCACACACAAGCAATTCACACAATGAGCCTAGGTTAAGGCTTGTATGAGGTATAGGTGATTACCCCACCAAAAGTTTGAGTTGGTTCATCCCGTCCTATAATAGTAACCGGTTCTAGGAATCTCACATCATTGATCTTTCTCGAGGCATTTATTTCAATACGACTACCAAGTGGTCGATCGAAAATATCCCAAAAGTCTCGATCTCAATGAGCGAGCATCGAGTATCAACCAACCTTAGTCTCGACTCAAAGCCGCCATCTCACTACCTTCTAATGGCCAAGATGGGTCAATTAAGGTTCTAAAAGTTTAGTTAGTGCTTGATGACACCACGCAGAAGCCAAATACTATCCTCAACTTGGAAATGAAGAGTATCACATCCAAAGTGTCACACTAACGTAGCCATCATGTTGACCGCTTTGATATACGCCTAACTGGTCGCGACGATTTATTGCTACTTACCTAAAAGGAAACCCGATCCGTGTAGGATCCCCACAAATATAATACCCAAGCAACCCTTAAAGATAAAGCAAGCAAGTCAAACAAAAGCAATAAAGGTGATTTAAACCCTAAGATAATTCTCTTTAGGTGTCTCCCCAGAAGTCGCCAGCCAGAATACTTGAACTCGACTTTTTAGTTTTTGTATCGCAAATGTGCGGATAGCAAGAGTCGCCACCGACTTTTATTTTTATCCAATTAAGGGAAGGTAAAAGTACGTAAAAGACCTTCGTTAGATTCTCGAGTACGGGAGAATGGTTATGAAAAGGGAAGGTATTAGCACCCTTTCCATCCGTAGTTATCTACGGGCTCTTAGTTGCTCTAGATCACTTAAAAATTGTGTTCGTGTGTTTGACAAAATGTTTTGAAAAGGCATTTCGCTTTGACTTTGTAATGATTCATGTAGGAATGTATACAAAGTGTTTGGAAATGTTTCGCTTTTGAAAAGAGTTTGAACTTTGACAAAAAGTGTGTGAAAAGTATTTTGATAGAGCAAGCAACTAAAAGTCTTATTACCTACTCGTAATTGGTCGTTGCATTGTTTTACTTTCTTTAGAATAGCGCTATCCATACCATTAGTTGGTAGGTAACTCCATTCGTTGGATGTAAATGACATTCAAGGGACATCGATGGTCATAGAAAGCAACTTTAGGAAGTATCCTAGCACATTGAAGGACTATCATCATTTTTCGTAGGCGACAATCGAGGGTCAAGATCATGTATTCGGAGGCTACATCGTGGGTTCTATGATCTTTGTATCGAAGGGACTATGATGATTTGTTTTGAAGGCAACGGTGCTAGGATACCTCTACGCTCGAGGGACTTGACCATTTGAATTCGAAGGCAACGAGAGAGAATTACCCTAAGGGTGCATGTGTGAAAAGTGTGTCAAATTCGATATTTTATCTTGGGATTATTAGTGAGCTATGTTGATTTTATCTTGCCATACACGCCTAATTACTAGCAATTTATAGGTGCGAAATTAAATGCGGAATGTGCGGAAAGGTAAATGTCCCACGCTATTACATGGCTTTGGAAGTATACATAATTTAAACTTATGGAAAATAAAACCTAATTTAAACTATTACATCCCATAAACAGCTACATTATTGGAAAAATGAAAACGTAAAGAAACGTCTGCTTAATAACTCGTGAAACGATAAGAGAAATCGGAAATATGATGAAATCGAATAAGAGAAAATGTTAGAAAAATGCAAATTTTTGAATGAGAAAAATATGACATGCTGGAAATAACATAAATATGCTAAAATAATTTTTGGGATTTTTGAATGCAATTTAATAATTTAAAATGAATTAAAAGTAATTAAATGCAAAATTATGAATAAAAATAAATATGCATGCAAAATTATATTTTTAATTTTATAAATTAAATAAAGATTTTCGAAAATAATGTAAAAGAAAATAATTTTTGATGATTTTTAATGCATAAATAAAATTAAAAGAATTAAAATAATGCAAAATATTAAAATAATAAAATAGAAAAATATGAAAATATGCAAGTTTGAGAAAAGAAGCAAACTGGTCTTGGGTGGATCGAACTCGTGACTGTGGAGAGCATCTCCAACACCACGCCTTAACCAACGAGCGCTAACGTGGCATCCGTGTTTGAAATCGGAATGAGTGGATTACAAACACGCCCTTTTCCCATTGCCTCGCCTCCGCGCCACAAATCATCTTCTTCGCTTTTCAAAAGAAGCCGGTCTTTCTTCGACGCCATGTGCCCCGCTACATGGAAAATCAAGCACAAGTAATATAAATGCATCAGGAATACACGACAACTCGCTTTTCATCCTCGATCACCTCGGTATGCCTAGTTTGGTCCAATTTTTCCTGCTTAAAGAAACCCTAATTCAAACCGAAACCCTAGCTATGGTGATTTTCGCCCAGTCACTAAAACGCAATCTGCTACCCACATAGCTTGCAAACTTGATAATCGATCATGAACAAACAATCAAAAGTGTTAATAATGCATGAAAAATGTAAATCAATTTTGAAAAATAAGAACAAACCGAAATCGATTTTAATTCGATGGTTTTTGGCAAAGTGAAGGTCCGGATCGATTCAAGAGGTATCAAGGAATGTGTTGACACCTCAAAATCGATTGAAAACGGCCGGAAGTATGATTGCCACTTGCTTGTTTGCTACGTTTTTTGCGCTTTAGGTTAGGGTTCTTGAGCCAATTTTTCTCCTTTTCTTGATAGGTATGCATCATACATTTATAATGGATGGATTTGAATGGTTTTGGGAGAGAATCAATCAACATTCAATGCAAATCAAATTTGATTTTTGTAATAAAATCAAATTTTCAAAATTTGATTAATTTTCAATCCAATCTTGCCATATTGATCCAATTTCGAAATTTGCTGGCCTTTGTGAGTTGCTTGGGTCTCAAGGAAGGAATAAAATCAATTTTAATTAATTTTGATTTTATACTTTATTTTTAAATTTAATTTGTATTTAAATGAATAAATTCCAAATTAAATAGAAAATAAAATAAAAATCGTGGCATTGGGCTTGATATTTCTAATTGTATGAGGAATAAGTTTGGATGAAGAAAAGCCCATTTGCAAAAATTTGATTTTTAGAAGTATCTCTCTTTGCATTCCTTCAAAATCGCCCAACTTGTGAATGGTGTATCTTGCTCAATTTTCCACATTTTTGAGTGTTCTAGACTTTTGAAAAGCTCTAAGAGTCCTCTAACCAACCGTTTTGGTCTCATCTCAATTGGAGTTTCCATGCTCAATATATCTTCAAAACAAAAGTTGACTTTTGTTGACTTTGAAATGACCTGTAATGTTTTAAGCCATACCTCTCAAATGAAGCATTTTTGGACATTCTTGTGAGACATGAAGTTGTAGAGAATTGAATTTCTTCAAAACAAGAGGTGGTGGAAAATTTCGAGAAAGTATGAAGAAGTTATGATCACCAAAGTTCGCTTGACTTTTCCTCTAGAAACCCTAATTTAGAAAGTTTGACTTTGAGCAAATCTTGAGTTTTCTTGATGAATCATGATCAACCCTTGAT
Source organism: Vicia sativa (assembly GCA_021764765.1). Classification (NCBI taxonomy): domain Eukaryota; kingdom Viridiplantae; phylum Streptophyta; class Magnoliopsida; order Fabales; family Fabaceae; genus Vicia; species Vicia sativa. The sequence continues at coordinate 156,756,747 of CM038793.1, forward strand.
CAAATGATGAATGTAACTTCAAAATGAGGATGTTGACCAAAATCATGAAGTTTGACTCATGTTGACCATATTGACTTTTGTCCAATACAACCGATTTTCAACCATCCGAGCAATGGTCTGAGGAAACTTGACTTGTAAGGCTTGAAACTTGACATGGAGAATCTTTGAAGCATATGAGGAGGCATGAAGACCATTGGAGATGTTGGAAGTCCATCTTGATCGAGAATACCAAACCCTAGTTTGGGTTGATTGTCTAGAGAGAGTTTGTCCGATCAACTCTCGAGGAACCTTTAGTATGGATGTATGAAATATCTCGAGAGGATGAGGGCAAATTTTGGGTATGACATTGTTATGAGAAGGTAAATTCAATTGTTCAAGTTACAGCTGAGTAGGTTGTTCTTGAGTAATACTAGCAGATTTCAAGAACCATCACCATCGTCAAGTTAAGAATTCTCTCTTCCGCACTGCATGAATTGAGAGTTAGCAAACAACTTTCTTCTGAAATGTGGAGGGAGCCCATGTTTCTATAACAAACTTCAACATTGCAGCGCGATAATTGCAATGAAGTGCACACACGAAGCTCTTTCTTATGATCGAACCAAGTGGAATTTTGTTTGATCAAGATTTTCTGAATCATAAGCAAGACTCTTTTTAGTTTCTTGTATTTGATTTTGAGTTGATTGTGGTTTTCAAGAAGTTCGATAAACTATCTACAAGTTTAGCTCTAGTAAACTCAAAGAATACCTCTTCGCATTCTAATTCGTAGTAGGAGTCATCTATCGTGGTAGCCATCAAGGCTAAGTTGCCATCTTCATCCTCCGAGTTAGATTCACCGTAAGATTCTGAATCATCCTAGGTGGCCATCATACCTTTCTTTCTTCTAAACTTTTCTTTGGCTTTTCTTTGCGCCTGAATCACTATCAAGTGTCCCGGCTCCTTACATTCATAGCAGATGATATCTCTTTTTCTAGATTTCTTTGTCCGTAAGATTCTCCTCTCATCTTCCTCGAGATTTTGTAGTTTGTGAACTTTTTGTCTGCATTTCCACATCTGTCGATGCTTCAAAAGAAGAGATAACTCATCTTCTTCTCGACACAGTCTTTCAGCTTCCTTCTTCTTAAAAATGTTAGCTTCATATTTTTAGTAGATTTAAGCCCGAAAAACGTTAGCCCTTCTTCATCCTCAAAACATTAGCTTTTGAGATACATTAATCAAACTTTGAAACTTTGGATGCAGTGACCATTGGTGCCCATCTTCGTGTGTACTTAATGATCTTCTTGACGTGGTCCGCTTTTGTGTATCCTTGTTCGTAACTCTCGTGCAAAATGTAGTTTAGAATCTTGAGAAAATCGTTTAATGAACTCATTTTCTTCCATCCCGGCTTCGCATTCTAGATGAGATCCAGTAGCTTTAGTTTCTTTTTACTTAGGCATTTCCTTCATAAGACATTTTGAGAAACTCAAAATGTCGCAGATCTTGTTTGTGATCTTTTCATACTCCATTTTTGAAATGGCATTTAGTAGGATATTTCGCTTTGTGGTGATTTTGAAATGTACTGTTGCTTATCCATTGTCTTTCTAACAATATTGTTTTCTTTTGTTCATCTGAGATGCGTAGCCATCTAAGACCATATCCCATAGGTCGAATCATAGCCTAGAAAGAAACTTTCTAGTCTATTTCCAAGATTCAAAATCTCCACAAAGACATGAGGTTTTGTGTTGTTGTTGTTTTGACTGCCATAAGAGTTTCCTTTTGTTTTTCTCGACACTAAGTGTTTCACCCGTAACCAAGAGCTCATGCCAATTAAAGGTTAATAAAACACTTAGAAGGGGGTTAAAAGTTTTTCCTCTCTTTTGATTTTTTTACGTGAACAACAATATAAAGCTTATTTTTATCCCGGTTTATTTGAAACTCAAACTACTCCAGTCCCTCACCCGCCAAGGTAATTTTGCCTCTCAACAAGGACTTAATTCACTATAATCAAATCGACATAAGTACAACCAACTGTCAGACTAACAATACAATGCACAAGTTTAATAATCTTTCTAATTAACCCCTAATTAAACGATATAATTACAATCAGAGAAATAAAATTTGTACGGAAGGAAAACAACATCATATCAACATATTCAAGGAAAATGGACATGACATATATTCACTTTAATCATTTAAACAATAATATATTCATGACATATACTTTCTTTTCATGCAAACGCAATGTAATCATAATATTATCTTCCAAAGGTGAATCAAATATAATATGCAAGGCATTAAGCCATATGGTTCATACACCAAACATGTTATCAAGTCATAATATATACATCACTATATCAAAACAATGGATTATATACAATTATAATCATAAAATAATATGACTTCGAGCGACACTAAACCCCAGGTTACAATCGAGCATCGACTGTACCAAGTAACTGACCACAGCCTAAGTCGTCTGCTAACCGTGCGCCCGCACTATCGTCTCTTGGTACCGAATAATGCGCAAGCATTTTCCAATATATGGGTAAGAATTCCAACAAACATAAAGTATGTAATTTAAAGCAAATATAAGCATTAAATAAAGGGATCTTAATCTTTCCAACTCATGAGTAAACAACTTAATTATAGTCATTTAATCCATTTCACATAATCAACAACTCAAAGAAATCAACAATCAATTTCGACACTAATTAGCACACAAGACATAATATTCAACAAAACATAAACTCAACAAATGTGTACGTATGACTTAACACCACTCATGCATGTGGTAACAATAATCTATTATCCTTCGGATTTATCGATTGTCTCATCCTCGACTGACAATCACAAAGCCATTCCCTATGTCAAACCCCACTCGAGTTTGGGACGAGCCACTAGCCTCCATTTAGACTAATATACATCGCCTTCTTGACGTACTTATGATGCGTGTGTAACCAAAACAACAACATGCAAATCAAGACATCCTCTATCTCAATTATAAGCATACATCACCATAATTCAATCCTATGAATTAATCTCACAACATTGCACAACAAGCATCATTTATTTCATTTCAACAATTATCACACAACAACACCAAAATATTTATAAACCAAAACACATCATTTTCTAATCGAAATTAACCAAATATCTCGAATAATTTTAAATCAACACTTTTCCCATCATATAATCTCACGCTTTAACAACTAAAATATTCGAATTTACCGATTCTATTGACCACAAAGAGTACTCTCAAACAACATAATCCATATTTTTAATTAAACATAATTATTCAATCCTAAACCCACTTCCCACAACACCAGAAATGCCCATTTTCGATAAACCGACATCACCACATTAATCTACATCCAACTTAGCTACCACCTAAATTTTCATCCAATTCCTAAAATTAATTAGTTAATTAATTTAATCGACCGGAATTTATTTTTACTTACTCCTAAGTTAAGCAACTATCTACAATTTAATTCATCTCCTATCGTGACTCAAATATTAAGTTTTACCAATTAACGTCAGAATCCTGTTATATTAATTCATCACATCAAGTTAATTATAATATATATTAATATATTAATTAAATTATTAATATTACATAATATTTATAAACCGAATAATATATATTTCTGAATCGAGCATTTTAACACGCTTTCAAATACATCATCTATTTAATTAATATCCATTAAACTAAAATATCGAAGTTTTATCGGTAAACTGAATCGGTTATATAATTAATCATACTATGATATATATATATATATATATATATATATATATATATATATATATATATATATATTATGTTGGTATTAGCAATAATG